>CM065380.1:17015000-17365000 GCA_033060915.1 Euryodendron excelsum | reverse complement strand
TTAGGTTTGTGTTTATTTTCAGGAATCCTAGCTAAAAAGGGATTAATACATGTTGAAACAGAATAGGCATTCGAATGGTGCATAGTAGCGTTCAAACGTACGCCAAACGGTGTCACGTTGAATTTAGGTTTGAACTGCGTTCGAAAGATTCAAAGAACAGGTTTTCCCGTTCAAAGTGCATTCGACGCAGAGTTCAAACGGTCGTCTGTAGCATTCGAATGGTGACCCAAGCGTTCGAACGGTTTTAAGCTAAATTGGAATGACTTCGAATGCAATTTAATCATAAGTTTCAAGAGGTTGCTATCAAGGTACAAGCTACTGAAGCACGCAGAGCTGAAACTTTGGAAGCCCATATCTCGTGAACCAGAAAGGCTATTCAGGCCCACAATATGTTGATTTCATATAACTTTTCGAGCCCTACAACTTTTGTGAAGGAATCCAACCCATCTAAGTACTTGGTGGGAACCGTCGTACGACTGACGACGAGATTTATATATTGACTCACTTTTTAGTTGGAGGGAGAGGAGTATGTAGTAGAATAGATTTAGGTTTTCTATGTTTTTGAAGGGATTTCTAGGGTTGACATTTTTCTAGGGTTTTAGGAGTAGTTTTAAGAGTAGATTAGAGTAGTTTATTCATAGTTTTCATTTAGTTTTCAATTCTTATAATCAGATTACTCAGTCTTTCAATATATTTTCAATACAACTTTGCGTATCTATGATTATGATGAATAGCTAGATTTTATCTTGGGATCAATCGTGAAGACCAATTTAATGTTTTGGATGATAAATGAGGTATGTTTTGGTTTTAAAGTTAAATCTTCTAGTTTTTCTTTCTTCTTCTTCTTCGTTCTTCGTTCTAGAAACTTTCAAAAACCTAGACGATTGATTATGTTCGGTAACGTTTATGCGTGAATCTATATTTAGTATATGCGCTACACGAATCGATGGTATTCGTCCTTGATTCTAACAACCCGGTTTATTTTAGAAGTTGAAGTTTTGAAGAACACTTGGTTTTATTGCTAAATCTTTCGAATCCGAGACTCACGACGTAGTCGAAGGATTTGAGTTATTAAATTATCTCCTTTGTAATTTCAAGAGACGCAATTGATTGGATCGATTGATTCTAGGACTTTTTCTTTATTTCTTAAGTTTAAATTAGATAACAAATCCTTTCTCAACCTAAAATCAGATTTTTGTTTATTGGAGTGTTTTTCATAAGATTTTTGATCCACGATAAGTTTTCCTATTTACGTAAACCATCTTCCCTGTGGGATCGACCTCGTACTTAAGAGAAATTATTATTACATCGCGGCCGTGCAATTGCAGTTAAGTATCACCCTTTTAGGGAGCACTCAGTCTTCCTTTACATTGGCCATAGGATCTCTACCTTGTTGGAATGGTCTCTTTTAAAAATGGTTTTCAAAATCTTCTTCTCGAAAATGATTTTCAAAAATTCATTCCCTCCATCTTTGCATCAAAAATGATTTTTCAAAAGTTGTCATCATTATTTTGATTTTTGAAATCCCCACTCTTGTCAAGATAATGGTTATGATGGTCATAAGGAAGCCTTCTTTGGAATAGTCTTTAAACACCAACCATATAAGCCACACTCTTGGCTAGAGTCAAATTTTTATGAAAATGATTTTCAAAAAGGTTATCAACCAAGGTCCTTTGTATAACATGACTTGTTTTTCAAAACTCTTTCTAAAAATGCATTAACCACATTTCAAAACCATCTTCCAATTCAACCCTAGGTTAACTTGACCCTAGTTATCCAACCCTCAGTTAACTTGACCCTAGTTGTCCAACCCTAGGTTAACTTGACCTTAGTTGTCTAACCCTAGGTTAACTTGACCCTAGTTATCCAATCCTAGATTAACCAGACCCTAGTTATCCAACCCTAGGTTAACTTGACCCTAATTATCCAACCTTAGGTTAACTTGACCTTGGTTGTCTAACCCTAGGTTAACTTGACCCTAGTTGTTCAATTCTAGGTTAACCAAACCCAGGTTAGTTAACCCAAAGTCACCTTAACCCTAGGTTTACCTAACCCGAGTTAATCAACCTTAGGTCACCCCTAACCTTAGGCCAATTCAATCTAGGTTAGTATGCTTCAAAGTTCTAACTCATGAACTCCCTTTTTTAAATCATCTTTTTATTCGAAACTATTCCCATACCCCATTTTTCAAAAAAACCTCCCACTCTCTTGAGATCAACTCCATAACCATTTCAAATGCCCCCATATTCCATCTTCAAAGTATTCCCAAAAATGATTTCAAGAACTCACAATCCTAAGGTGTCCTTACCCTTCCCATGGTGAGGGATTCCAAAGGAAGGTGATATATCAAGAACAACCTTCAAGGTTGTCCATATTAGGGTTTTAAAGTCTTAGGTGTTTTCAAAAACCATTTCCAAAAAGCTTTTTCAAAGACAATTTCACAAGGGTGTTTTCAACCCGAAACTCTACATCCAAGACCTCAAAACATTTTTAAAACTTTCTTGAGTTACTCCAAAACAGTTTCTAAAACTCCTTTGAGTTGTTCCAAAACACTTCAAAACACTTCAAAAACGTTTTCGAAAACTTTCGAGTTCCATTCCAAAAGTATTCCAACATCCGGTTTCAAATCAAAATTTTCAAGACATGTTTCCAAAGACCTCAAAGTATTTTCAAACTCTTCCAAGAACATCAAAGTGTCTTCACACTCTTTCAAAGACCTCAAAATATCTTCAAAACTTTCCAAAGGCCCTAATGCACCTATTTTCCGTTGGGCTCTTGCCCGAACTACGATTGACCTGATTCTCACCAAATGAGATACGTAGGCAACCTAAAATGGTGCGGTCATAACTTACATTTCAACTCCAGTCCCTTCTTCAAAAGCTTCTATCAATTCAAAGTTCCTATCTCAAACCCCTTTAAATTCTCATATTTTCAAACAACTTGCATCATGCATCATTTTATCCGAAAAGTGATGACTAAACCCTCTTTTCAAAATTCTAAGGTGGATATTAAGCGGACAATGGTAATCGGTTATTCTAGTGAGTGAACAAAATAGTGATTAGACATGTAGGTACTGAAAGGGCGGGGTGAGGTGATGATTTTAGGATATCTTCTCTACACGTAATCAACCCCCGGACCATAGATTTTTGTTTTCGAAATACCAAAATAGAGTTATTTTTCAAAAGGGCTTGAATTTTTTCAAATATTTCCAAACAACCTATTTTCTTAAAAACCCTCTGTTGAGAGAGTTTTTAGAATCTTTTTCAAAAATCTTAAGTTTAATCTTCGAATTAACACTTAGTTTTAGGTGCCCTAACTTATCTTAATCAAGTTAGGTGGCGACTCCTGTTTCTCTAAAAAACCCTTAATCAAACCAATTTCAATTCAAACCTAGTCGCACTTATCCTTTTAGGAGAATGAGTTCTAATAACAGAGTTTCGTGTTTTTGTCTCCGAGCTGAAAGGACCTTGGACCCAAAAACCGAGGCACGACAGTTATGTTTTACGTTTCACTACTATGATACTATGTTCAAAAAGTTATAACATCTTATTATGAAAGTTCACTATTTGATGTTTCAATATGATGCTTAGGCTACCTATGTTATCCAAATCTACGCTTTATACTATTTTGAGAACAATGATTTTGATGTGTCTAGTGTTATACGATGAGGTAAGATATACCTTGCGAGCTTATGATTGGTTACGCTCATGACAAGTTATATTATACCCTATGAGATTACGCTACAACGTGCCACTCTCTCTCTCTCCTTTTCGACATTAGGTTTTGGAAATGTTAAAATGTTTTAATACAAAAGCCTATGCCACATATGTTTTCAAGTTTACACTTATACGTTTCTAAGTTAAGGCCATATATGCATAAATATTTATCTAATGTTATGTATGTTAAATAGAAATGTTAGTCTATGATATTTTATGTTCGTGCACCATTGTTATTCACTAAGCATTAACTTACGTTTTCTAAAAATATTTTTAGGTAACCAAAGTGGGAAGCTCATTATGTGGATATTTAGACTGCAGCCCACAAGTCTTATGTTATGTACTTATATTGTAATATTAAAACTGTGGTGGCCTTCGATAGACCCATCTTATGGAATGTTTATATTTTGGAGATTAAGCACGGTTCTGTTATGTATGACATATGTTTTTACTTTATATTTATAAAATTTTAATTCCGCAATTATGTATCTTTTAAATGATAAATGCACAGGTGTTCGACCGATTCATATAATGCGGCCTTGGATAGTCAAGCTACTAGCCGGTCATGCATCCTAAATCCGTGTAGGTCGGGTTTCAGGGCATGACATTAAGCATTTTTTTTTTTTTGTATTTATCTTTTGCACTAATTGTTCTCTCTCATTTTTTATAATTTTATCATGTAGAGCATTTGGCTTTTAGCTTTCTAGTCAACTCAGTAACTTATTCCATAACAAAACTGCTTATTATAATTTTAAGGGTAAACAATAATTTAGTCCATCGAACTTTGTTTCAAATTTTAATATTATTCGTAAATTTTAATTTTTTCTATTTAAGTTGTCTAACTTTTAAAAGCTCGTCAATTTTTAAAAGGAAGTCAATACAATCCAACTTTTCAAAATAAGTAAGAAAATTAAATATTAATTATACTTTGGTCTTTCAAATTATGTAACTTAATATTACTTTACTCCTATTCAACTAAAAATAGTTACATTCTTACCATAATAAAATTCAAAATTATGGATTTGTTTAGTTAAAATTTTATAATAATATCTAAAGCAAAGAGAAAAAAATAATTTCATAGCTATGAGATGTAAAAAATAATCTCAAAATGTCTAAGAAAACGGTCAAAATGATGCCTAAAATCTTGCTTTTGTGGACACCAATTATTAGCCCTGACAATATAAAGAAGTTTATGAAATTACGCATTTATTAACCAGGGATAAATTTTTTTTTATATATTATTGATTCATTAATGCTACAAGTGTTCAATTTTTATGTTTTTATCAATAATGTTAATACAACTTAAATTCTCATAGTTTAAAAGTAAAATGTAACGATTTTTAATTTAGCAAGTAAAATAAAACTAAATCATAGTTGAGAGGGTCATAGGGTAATTAATTTTTAATTTTTAAAAATTATTTTGAAATTTTGGATCACATTGACTTTCTTTTAAAAGTTAGAGGGTCAAAATAAAAGAAATTAAAGTTTAAGGATGACATTAAAATCTAAAGCGAAGTTGGAGGAACAAAATGATTGTTTAACTTAATTTTAAAAGACTTTATTGTAAGTTTACATATTTAGTTCACCTTAATTCAATAAGCCTTTTCTAATTACTTCAAACGAGCTATATGAGTATTTTTTTATTATTATTTTGCTTAATAAAAAGTTATAAAGCATGACATTATTAACCCTAAAGGCCAAGTAATGGCTTTGGTTATATGTATATATATTTTATGATTTGATTTCTTAATTTAAAAAGACACATACTGCGGTATGTATGCGTGCATCATACATACGTGCAGTTAATGTATTTTGCTTATTTTGAAAGAAACAAATCAATTTCGTTGGAAAAGAAGAAATAGGTTATTTTAAGACAGATAATTCCAAGTGGCTTTACACAAGTAATACTAAAACATTAAATTATATTTCAACATACATCCTTCTACTTCATTTGAATTGAGTTTTTTTATTAATAGAGTTTAATTTAAATGTATTGACAGTATAAATTTTTTTTTTAAGTGACACCAAACTGCAATATGTGTTTATAAGATTTATCTTTTTATGTCGTACTTATAGTATAGAAGACATGTGTCATATTTTGATACTGTATTTGTGTAAAAAAGTTTTATTACTAAACTATACCCTAAAGGCTTGTTAAAATTAAAAGTGCACAAAAGGATAGAGTAACTCACAAATAGAATTGACTCGGCTTTAATGGTTGGGTTGGGTTGGGTTAATTTGATTCTTACATTGTGCGGTTAGGTAATGAGCCTAAAATTTTCTAATCATTATTGGGTTGCGAAATGAATAAACCCAAACTAATATGAGAATGGACCCTTTTTATATTGCAAATAAAACCACATAAATTTATAATTTAGTTAATTTGTCTCGAGATCATCTGTCATGTTGTTTTTCACGTTGGCACTTTTACACATATTTGTTACATAGATATTTGTCATTTTGAATAACGGTGAGAGTGAAATTTTTTAATGAAGAGGTAAACTCTTACACCAAGCAATTAGAATGGCGGGTCAACCTGAAATAACATTATTTTTCTGCAGTTGGGTTGGTTTGTTCAAGGTTAAGCTTGTGAGTCAAAAAAATTAAAAAATTAAAATTCAACCAGAGTCAGTTCAGTTATGAGTTTGAATTTAAGCCTACCCAAACACCTTACACACCCTAGTTAGAAATTGTGTTTCAACTTTTAAGGAGTCATTTGAACTATAATTTGGTGAAGTAAACATTAGGATTTATTAAAAAAAATAAGTGAATATCAAAGCAAGAAAAAGAATGTATTCCATATTTTTAAGTAAACATGAAAGTACATTATCATTTAAAATTTTTTAAAATCTTTAATAATAATAAGTCATTATTATTCATGCAAGACATAAAATTTATATAATTCATATAAATAATAACCCTTTGCAAACTCGAAAAGATAATCAGTCAACAACTTATAGCCAAGAAGCAAAAGGAAAGAAAAAGAAAAGAAAATTACAGCAAGCCTCTTTGTAGTGATAGCTATGTGGTTCATTGTAGTATAACCTTCGGTGTGAACAAGAATGACTTTCATTTGGAAACCGGCGTCGTTTTACTACTGTCCCCTCTCAGTACCCTCTTTCTACCGTTTGCCCATCTCATTCGCTTAGCGCGAATTTCGAATTCGATCCAACGGTACAAAGCCACAGCTAGCAGGTAATGACCCTCACCTCTCTCTCTCTCTCTCTCTCTCTCTCTCTCTCTTCCTAGTTCCTACTTCACCTCCCCTCCATTTCTTTATCCGGAAAAAACCAGCAGTTCTTCCGAGCGAAAATCCTAACTTTTCCAATCATTTGTTCCCTAATGTGATCCATCTTTCAATGAACCCTTCACAATCTCATCATAAATCTGTTGACGCGTCGAATTCTTTGGCGATTTTCTAAGAATTTCGCAACTTTCGACGTTCTGGTGATCGAAATGAGCAGAGAGAAGGTTGGCAATGCGCCTTGGGGTCTCTCTGTTACAGTACTGGTCGTAATTGTTGTGTTGAATTTTCCGGGGGACGTGAATTGCGCTGACGACGATGCAGCGTTAAATCAGCCTGGTAATCCCGCTGCGCTTCAACTCTTCACGCAGGTCATCTTCAGCGAATTTAATAATCTCAGCAGGTTCTTCAGCGCTGATATCCTCGACCAGCTGAGTTTCTGCATCAAGGACGTGTAAGTCATGAACCCTATGTAGATATATATTCATATACATAGATATACATATATTTGTATGTATAGACTGACATTGGTATATTTCATGAAGTTGGAGGTTATTTCCATGTTGAAGTTCTTTTGAATTTTCCTGCAGGGATGCTGAATGGAATTCAGCATTCAATTTCTCGTCGAATTTGGACTTCTTGAGCACTTGCATTCAAAAGACAAAAGGTATGGGCTGTGGAGGCATGTAAAAGAGTTTATTGGATATCAAGTTCAATTCAGACACTGTGTCACGATGGGAATGCATTAATTTGGAAAGAAAAAAGTTATTGATTTTTGTGGTTAAGAACTTCTTTAAAGCATTGTTATACAAACACACATCATATATATACAAACTCACATAACAAATTTATTTTGGACAAGGAAAACTTGTTATATTGACTTGGAAGCATGGAATAAATATTGTTAAAGTTGGGTAAGCAACCTCTCTCTTGAACAGGGCTTTTCCCAAAGACAAATCATCCAACCACCACTGCCATCATTGGTGCAACCCATCACTTAGCTCCCTCTCAAAACTAGTAAGTAGTAACTCCACAATTGGGAAGGGACATTGATTTCTAGGGGACCTTAGCACAGTATTGGAAAGAAGCAGCATTATCTAAACTTTTTTTCCCGTACATTAAATTACCACTAGTGCCTCTCTAGTAGGAAGGAAACTTCTTGGCAGACTCCAATGAACTTTACTTAGGTTCACCATCATAAGGTTGAGAACACCAACTGATAACTACATACCATGGCAAAAGTCCATGAGCCCTAGGTGATAAGCTCAATCAATCATTGTCTTATCCTATTCCAACTTTGTAATCTTTGGAAGACTGCAAGAAGCAATGTGCTAGTGGTGTTTTCACTGTTTTTCTGCAAAGGTGGTAGTGTCAGGATCTGTGATTGCAAAATTACCACCACCGCAAGGTTGCGATGGGTATTGACTTCTCTAAGAAAGGTTTTTTGGTAGGACTTCCTACAGGAGAACCTTTGAAGAGCAGTGTACAAGGAAGAAAAGAGTTCTAACATGCATGCGAGAGAGAGAGAGAGAGAGGGAACCAGGTGGAATTTTTGGTGAAAAAGGGTTGTCTGGAGTGGCGTTCTCCAAAGCACTCTGTAGCACTATTGGTGTTAATACTCATGGAGGAATTCCAGTGGCCAAGGTTTATGGGTGGTGGTGCACTATTGACGTAAGAACTCATGGAGGACTTTAAATGGGCAATGTTTATAAGCAGTGCTACTACTCATCCACCTAGGATGGGACAATGGAGGTGAAGGAGGGTTACAAGTATTCATAGGTTGTGGTAAAGCAGAGATGAGGAATTGGGTGAGTGCGAAAAAGAGGTTTGCAGAATTTACTTACTTAATGGGTATAAATATGTTTTGGGTTATTCTTGTACTCTCAAAATCGATAGTGTTGTTCCCTCACTGGATCCCCTGTAGACTTGTACCCTAGTGCCAGCCCACTTAAATCTGGCCTTTTGGTTGTACTTTGTTTCTCTCTAATTTTCTCCATGTTCCTTAATTTATGCTTTGCTTAAGATGCTCGGGTGTTCCCAATTCCCAACAAACAGCCTCACAGAGGCAAAGAATCGTTAGACTAATTAAAAGCATGATGAGAACTGTAATATGTGAGCAGTTTTTAAACTAGTGAAATTAGTTATTGGCATGGCTTCTGCATATTGAAAGCCGTGCACTATACAAGAGGCTAGCTAATTTTCATGGGAGCTTCAACAGGGGTGAATGAGGGACAAATATGAATGGACTGATTGGTTGCCCCAACTCAAGTAGCAAGGAAGAGGAGATCTTGTGGGCAACAGAAAAATAACAAAATATTATTACTACTTCTGTTAGTGTTTGTTTTGATTACGGCATATTCCAGAAACTTGCTAGCAATGTGCAATGAACCTCAATGTTTGGACTAAGTCTTCAACAATATGGTTTCTTTGTCATTTGCTTGTCATGACATTCCCTCACTCCAGTTTGTGTAAGTTTATATCATTTTCACTTTCTGTGGTCATGCTGAGGAAGTTATTCTTTTCCCCTATTTAGCTATTTGGCTGTTGGCCATTGAGCAATGACTGCTATCCTTCTATTCTTGCCTCTAGGATATGACACCCAGGAGCAGAGAGAATTTTAGCAGTGACTAACCAAAGTTCTTCAAAAGAAAAAAAGCAAAAAAAGAAAAGCATATCAGTTTCCATATTGAATAATTGACATGACCAGGTTTTGTAAAACCTCATAGTCTTTGTAGTCTAGCTCAGCAGTAAGTTATTATTCATAACCTTAACCAACAACCAAAATGGTTTGTTTGATGATGGATCTTGTTTTATTGGATTCTGCAAATCACATTTTGCTTCTCCTTTCTTCTCTTGTCCGGCTGTTTACAGTAAGTTGGAACTAGGTCTATTTGGTTACAATAACTATTTAACATTTCAGGTGATTTTTTTTGTTGATTAACAGGGGATCTTACACAGCGCATGTGCACAGCGGCAGAAATAAAGTTTTACTTCCGTAGTTTCTTTGAAGGCGGGTCAAAGAAAACAAACTACTTGAAACCTAATAGGAACTGTAATTTATCCTCATGGCTTCCTGGATGTGAGCCAGGATGGGCTTGTAGTGTCACAAAAGGTCAAAAAGTTGACCTAAAAAATGAGAAGGATGTGCCTGACAGAACCCTTGATTGTCAGCCTTGTTGTGAGGGTTTCTTTTGCCCTCATGGTATTACCTGCATGATTCGTAAGTATTTGCAAACCAAAGACCTTTACTGTCTATGTGATATGAACTTAGATGATGTATTATGTAAAGTTATCTATCAACAATTTATTTTGTAATAATTCAATAAGCATGATTTGTTGTATAACAAATACACGTTATGTGTTTAAATCTTAATTGTGTCCCATGATTCTTCCTCCAAAATAGGCCTAATAACAATAAGAGGAATTGCTTGCACTTATCCCAAAAAAAAGGGTATGGCTTGCAATAAACACTATTATTTGCAATGTCTTTCACTCGTATCACCTATTGCTTCACATCATGATAACATAATGATGCAGAAACAATAGTACAAAATAAGGGTTAGTGTTCGAAAGGCTGCTATGAAGAAGAGGGAACGAGATAAAGGTTAGACATAACAGAGAAGAGAATGAAACCTAATAAAGAGAGAGTACGCGCCAAACCCTTACTGGGTTATGCTCCCCGTTTATATACAATTGCTTATGAAAGCAAGATCATAATTTTACCTTTTGACTACTATTATTTCTTAACACATCAAGTTGGAGCATAGATGTCTATCGAGCCCGGCTTGTTGATTAGTCAATGAACCTCTGACGTAGGACAAGTGCAAAGAGCACTCTCCTACCAGCAGTGAGCCCAAATTTTTATATATAGCAGCAGCGAAAGGGCTTTGCTAAAGCTGTACTTCCAGCTTTAACAACACTCTTTTACTCAACTGGGAAGCATTGTACCCAGAACATTTGCATCTTTATATATTTAACACTTTATGCAATATTCTTATGTTTTGTACTGTGTTCTAGACGGAGCATACATGTTCTAACACATTTTTTTTTTGGGGGGGGTGTTTCCATTTGCTATTTTATCATTGAAGCTTGCCCGCTAGGTTCTTATTGTCCTCTTGCTAAGCTCAATCAAACAACTGGTGTATGTGATCCGTAAGTTTGATTCTTCTTCTGAAAATTTTACCTTCTTTTATACTTATTGCACTTTAGCTTAGATTAACAGTGACGACTGGCCGAAAAAAATCTGCAGCTACCGTTACCAGCTACCTCCTGGGCAACCAAACCATACTTGTGGTGGAGCAGATATCTGGGCTGATATCGTGAGTAGTAGTGAGGTATTCTGTTCAGCAGGATCATACTGTCCGAGTACTATCCAAAAAATTCCTTGCAGTAGTGGGTATTGATTATTATCCCAGAACTTGTAGCACTTGTGCATAGTTGCTTTATTTCTTGTAGCTGCATGCTTTGGAAATGGAAGACAATATCTCTTTAGTTTCTCTTTGTGCACATTTAAGTTACAGATAAGAGCTCTCTGGTGTGTACTTAATTTACTAATGATAAGTTTTGCTCATGTTTCAGACATTTCTGCAGGACTGGTTCTACATCACAAAGAGGTAAGAATCTTATTTCTTTTTTTGCATGTTTGTCGTGTGATAATTACTGAAAGCCCTATTGTCTCATAGCTTAATGGAATTTTACAAGCAAATCAAAGGAAATCTATGTAATAAGCGCACAGAATTGAGTGTTGAAGTCTGATTCAGAGCTAGGTATCCAACTTAGACCATAAAAGAATTGTAATATCGGAGATTGTGTAAAACATTGTGACATGTAGGGTTATCATTTCCAATAAGGCAAGGATGCAAAAATGGGAGTGCCTTCTTATAGAGAAAAAAATAGGTGATAGCTCACTATGTAAATTTCAGACTTGAGCTAGCAGGCTATTTTATGTTAGTACTCCTTTGAGTATATATCCTGTTATGAAGTTACCTTTTGTCTCCAATTTTACCATCGTTCATATAAAGTTCAGCTCAATAGTTAAGTGGTTATTGCTTAGTTTGAGCTTAACGTGACTGTTTTTGTCTTCTGATATGAATATGAGGTTGACACCATGAACCATAAATAAAGTCATCAAAAGATTGCTTACTGTGTAACATACTCCCTTTATCTCATATTTTTGCCCACCTTCCCTATTTTGATGTGTTTGTCCTCTTCGGAAAGTCAATGTACAAAATTTACATCTTTTCAAAATAACCCTTTACTATTTTTAACTGAAAAGGAAATTCACACACCTACTTAAATGTGACTGGATGGTAGTTCTAAGAAAAGAGACATTTAATTGAGTTGAATATGAATGCATTAAGTGATGTATCCTGAAAAAGTTAGATTCACTAATATGGACAAACAACTTGGCTAGGAGATGCCAAAAACTCATAAAATAAATAAATCAAATAAAGTAAACTGAGAACAAAAAGAGTAGTAGTTTTTTCTTTTGTCTATTGTGTATAGTTGGCTGCCCGTGGGATTAATCCCAACCCTTCTAGAAACTATGCAGGTTTAAGGAGTATATAGTGCTTTCAGCTGTTATGTTTTGTTGGTGCTCACATTTGTACATGGGTGGCTTCCCCTTGATGCTCTTATATATATAATTTTTTTTCATCTCTTTTATTGGTAAAAAAATAAAAGAAATGCTCTGTGCTTCTGCTGCTAGGTGAAGAATTAGATAGGTTTCCATAACTTCCAATTCCACAAAAGCAAATCTTTGATGTGTATAACCACACGCGAAGCAAAATTTGGATGTACTAAAATGAATTGTAAAGCAGGAGAACAAGTATATCTGGTTTGGAGTTTGACCAAGTAGTCTTCTTTCTTCCTTGTCTGGAACTATTAGATCAGGTCTTGCTCACACCTGGTCACCCAGTATGCAGGTGACTATTAGCTCGAAATAGCGACCCAGGAGGGGGGTTAACCAGGTTTTTAAAACCTTAAAGCAATAATCACAGAGTAATGATAAACTATCCAATGGAACAGTAACACAATGCGAGATACAAATATGTGAGCAAGTTATAATGATGATGAAGAAAAAGAACAGAGCAAGAGAGAATAAATGGAGAGATAAGATTTTACAAAGGTTTAGTCACAATGCGTGGCCTACGTTCTCTCTTCCTATCCTCTCAAAGGTATTCTCCACTATGCAAAGTTTTTTACATAGTTTGCTAGTTGCTCAGTGCCCAGCTCACTATTTTACAAGAGTTGTACCCAAACTCTCAATCCTAAGTGATGTTGTCCAAGATCACTAAATCTTAGAAGTGTTTTTTCCAAGATATACTTAAACTCACAAGGTTTACAACTTTATCCAAGTGGAATACAAGGATTTAATACAAAAGGATCATTCTCTCAAGTGTATATAAGCAAATTACAGCGCAACAATAAATCCCCAAGTGAATAAAACAGAGCAATGAATGTTGATCATTGTTCTTCACTTGTTAGCACTTAATCTTTTTGTCATGATACTCATAAATGAGTTGTGGATCATATATATAGCCCTTCATCAATAACAGCCATTGGAGGTGCTTGTGGTTCTATTTAATGTGAAATCAGTCTGTCAGAACATTTAAATTTCTGATTGTTGCAGACAAGTGTCGACACTATTTCTTTAAGGTGTCAGCACTATTAAATCTGGTTCAGCGTTGTCTGGAAGGTGTAGAGGTAGGTGTTGCAGCAGGTGTCAGCACTTCCTTCAAGACTTGCAAATCTAATTTCTGAAAGTGTCAATCATATTTTTAAGGTGTCAACCATTCCAAGGCTATTTTACTTCATTAGCATGTTATCTTCAATGTGTCGACAAGAACTGTTCAAGGAGTCGACAAGGGCTTGAGTATAAATCATGAAGATAAAAACTCTCCAAGGTGTCAACTATATTTGAATAGTGTTGACAAGAGTTCTGCATATGAATTAAGAAAGTTGGCCTTGAGCAATGTGTCAACCATACTTGAAAGGTGTTGACAATAGCTATGAAATTTTTTTCCTTTGAGGATGGAGTTTTGGCAAGGTGTCAACCATCTATTGAATGTGTATACAAGATCTTCTTGCATTTTCTGAGAATCTTCAAATAATGTGTGAACCATACTAAGATGTGTGGACAAGAGATTCCAATGGTGTCAAATTGTCTTCAACAGGGATGGTCAAGGATTGATTCTATTTAACCATATTTGTGAGCTGGCAACACTTCGGTCTTTAATTCTGCTTGAAATCTTTTGTTGTGTCAGTACTTCTATTTACACTTCAGTCTTCAAAGATTGATTCTAAGTCAACTTGAAACTTTTCAAATGATCTTCCTTGAGTACTTGAATCTCAGATAGAGTTCTTGAATCCTTATAAGACCTTCAATTTCTTCGAGATGGAATTAATCCATTTTTATCATTTGTTAGGATAAACAAACAACACCCAACCTTTTAATCAATGGCTCAATATAATTTGCACACTTGATTAAAGTCATTAGATAACAACAACATGGTTTTGTTATCACTAAAATCAACATGGAGATCAACCTTTAGTCAACAACAACATCCTCTTCGCAGTATCCTAATGTGCATTTGTTTACTCGCAATTCTATATTAATTATTACCCAATAACTTATAGATTTTAATAGTTTATGAATTTTGGAGGAAAAACTTGGTTCCGTGGTGGATAATTGGTGATGCTAAGAAAATATTCAATTCTATTATGGATCATTAGAACGATACAACTTCTTGGAATGTAAACAGACAGACAGAAAAAAATCAATGACCTTTATACATATCTCATACTTTTGGTCAATAAAATTCTGGACCATGCAAATACATGGCATCAATTGCCTGTCTCACCAACATTTGGGTACTAGGCTTTTGTAATTTCTTGTTGGCTCAGAGTAGAATTACTAGACATGAGATATAAGTGTCTTTTAAAAGATTGCAAATATGCTGCAAAGATAGGTGCCGTCCTTTTCTTCCTTTTTGTGTTAGAAGTTAAAAAACTAACCCCTAAAAAAGTATAAGAATTTAATATTTTGGCTAATCATAACTGGAGAAATTTTAAACTTAATAATTTTATCAAGTGCCCATTTTTTATAAGGGTCAAACATAAAATAGCTTTTACAAACTCCATTCATCGCGTGACACAGGCGCATCAACTTTTAAAACCTAAAGAGAAGAAAAAAATTCCTTCTAATTTCAAAGAATACTTGGAATTTTTTTTATTTTTTTGCATTGCCAGATCACTAAAATTTAAAAGGACAAATTTGTTTTGACTTTGAGTGTTGCTTTTGATTATTCTAGGGATTGGCGCGCACATTGACGCACGTGATTATGTTCACATCTGCAAAACACCTTGTTTGCAAATCATCCTTATTAATTTAGTCTCTTTTATGGATTTTTCATATTTTCATGTCTCTCACGATTCTAAATTATTAATGAGTTGACCGTATTGCTTTTCCTTTATAAAAAGATTTACTGATAAAAAAATAAAAAAACCATCTCAATATGTTTCGTAGACTTTGGATTCTTGCTAAGTTGACTTAAGATGATACACACACGACTTTTAGAAGCCTGTTTAACACAGGGCTAAATTCAAATGGAATAAGAAGTCCATTAAAATGGGAGAAATGCTGAGTGACATTGTTAGTTCGCTCTAGTTACATGTATAATTGTTATGTAGGAATCTTAACTAGATTTCTTTAAGAACCTAAGAAGACTTGTAAACAATTTGTATCTCATTAGTACCTTCCTATATATGTGAGTAAAAAAATTCATATTAATTCATGAAAACATAATGGATTGGAAGAAACTATTGTGCTTCAAGGTACTAAAATCATGAACTTCACAAAAGTGAGAAACGAGGAAAAATGAAAAAAGAAAAAGATGGATTTGTTTTAGATGTTCTACCTAGTTTGCGTCAGGGTTGTTAATTGTTCTTGTCTTCATCATTGTCAATATCATCATCGCCACTGCTAATATCGGCAATTTAGTACATTAAGACAGTGGAATATTGAGAACATGGAGTCTTGGAAGACCATACTTACTACTACTATCCTTTTGGTCTTTTAGTTTGGTTGAGCATCACAAATTCACCATTGCTTTTCTGCCATCCATTCTTGATTTTTCTGTAAAACCTATTGACTTTCTTAGAAATGGTTAAATCCTACAACATATGTATTGTAATCAAAACACCACTAAGGAATTGCCTAGCTCAGATGGAGACCTACTATTTATGTTTGACTTAGTGAGCAGATAATCAAGCAAAGCCTGACAGACACCCTGGTGGTTATGTCACTCTATGTTTTGGAACTTCAGCTACATGAGTCTCCTACCAGTCTGATAGGAAATGTTAATTTTATTACGGTGATTGTGTATATTTTATGACTTTAATCATCTGTAAAGTAAGATTTGAACAATTTCTACCCATCCCTCTTACCCAATAAAAAATTTCTTCTTATGCCACACGGTAAATCTGTACGATGATTTTTTATGAAGAGTTTGTAAGTATCAGTTGGAATTTGAAATGATAGGAAATGAAAATCCATTCATTTCCATATTCTCTTTTTTCATTATTATATGTGATATGTGTTTTTTTTTTTAAATTTTCAATACTAATGTACTTGCTTAAGCTAGTGGTTTCCAAAAGAATCTAACATTGCAGATGAACTTGCAGGGTGCTTTAGGTTGGCAACTTGTGAAGCACAAACTGAAAATCAGAATATTACTGCGTACGGCATCCTGCTTTTCGTAAGTGATCAACTTACTCTTAAATATTATAGACGAGGCAAGTTTGAATGTAGTGTTTTATATATGTGGAATAAAGTATTTTATCAATTTTGTATTTAATTTTAATTTTTCTTTCTGTTAGTAAATCAGATTCATTGGTCACAATCATGTTCCTGTGCATTGTCTGGTGATTCTTTATTTTTATTTTATTTAGAAAAAAACCATTAATTACAGTATGTATAAGGAAAAAGCAACATGTTTCATTATATTCCAGGATGGTTACAAATATCGAATGATACCATTACGTACAGGATTTTTGGACAGCTGTTATGGATACCGGATTATTTATAGGTGATAAATAAAATCATAGTTGTATTAGTCGATACAAACCAATAGGTACTGTTACATTACTGTAACGGTCACTATAGGCTGATACGGCCAATATGACTTGCTAGTACCATAATATTTATATTTGATAACTCTTTTTAAAAATTTTTATTTTCTCCTATTTTCTTTGTGAATATGTTTTATCCCTCAGACATTTAATTCAATAGTTATATATGCCATTGTAATCTAGACATTTTTGTAACTAGATTAAAATAACAAAATTGGATTGATAGGTAATTAAGTATTTATTTTTATTTTTCTGGTAACTGAGTAATTTTATTACTAAAAACGTTGAGATTATACAATGAAATTTGAAACATAATCCGGTACACATCTCTCAAGTAAGAGGCAAACAAGTGCACATTCTTACCCTAGAAAATAAATTTCTCACAAAACGAGAGGCTAGGTAAAATCAAACAGGACTAACGGTTTAAGAATCTTGGTAAAAAAAAAAAATACAAATTGAGGACAACCAAGTAATGAACACGCGTGCACAAGATTCAAACTCATAGGCATTTCTCTTGTGTCCTAAATGTGCAAAAATTAATATGGAGAAACAATTTCAGCACAAGTCCTTTACATCATTCTTTTTGGGTGTGACTTGTAAATTCACGAATCAAAGAGAAATATATTTAGTATGAGAATGTAATGTGTTAGCCATTAGTATTGTCGTAGTATTTGTATTGCCATTGTACCAAGTCACTACCAACTACCAAATACCAACAAAAATTGACTTATGTTTGACTTATTCTTATGAATAATCTATTTTAGTAACATTTCTAGTTATTTTGGATAGTGAAATAAAAATTCCCTAATGAAATACTCCACTTTTTTGGTCTTAATACCAACATAAAATTTAGTATTATTTATAAAACATGTTTTATTAGAAATCATTACAGACATTTAAATTATGATAAAGAGGTTCATAACATGCTTATTAATGAGTTTTTTTTGGTGCTAGTGCTTGAAAAAGGTTTATGAGTTCGGTTTCCGATTGCTAGTACACATTGGCCGATTCTCCTCATACACCACGACTGTGACTGTTACGCCGGCTGATACCTCGATTTAAAACCATCTGGCCAATAGAAAAAAAAGCTGGAAAAGAGGGATGCTTTTGTGTCCATGGGCTTAGTGATGGATGTGACATTGATTGGCATAAGTTAAAATTTATATCTCTACATATATCTTCTTCTTTGTCTGTAGAAACTTACATGAAATTTTTTAACTTTTCAGTTCCTGTTAACTGACCAAGTTCACAAGAAGCACAAATTTCCTGGAAATACTAAACATATTTATTGATCGAAGTATTGAATTCTCCTTATTTGGGCTCTGAATGCATTTATGATTTATCTTGCAGACACAATCTTCGGGAACTTAACTTTTCATCTTTCTATATAGGCTGGGTTAACACTTCTGCTTCTCATTATTTACAACTGTTCTGATCAAGTTCTCACTACTAGAGAAAAAAGACAAGCTAAATCCAGAGAAGCAGCCGCAAGAAGTGCTAGAGAAACTACACAGGCACGTGAAAGATGGAAATCTGCGAAAGGTGTTGCTAAGAAGCATGCAGTTGGACTGCAGACCCAGTTATCGCGGACATTTTCTCGTAAAAAGTCTGTGAGACAACAGGAACAGCTTAAGGGTCTAGGTCAAGCTAAACCTGGAACAGATGCATCCTTACCGCCAATGCCTACAAGTGGGTCTCAGTTGCAAGGGAAGAAAAAAGAGCAAAGCAACCTGACAAAGATGATGCATGAGCTTGATGAAGATCCTGACAGTCATGAAGGCTTCAATCTTGATATTGGAGATAAAAATTTGAAAAAAAACATGCCAAAGGGTAAACAGTTGCATACTCGCAGCCAAATTTTCAAGTATGCATATGGTCAAATTGAGAAGGAAAAAGCTCTGCAGGAGCAAAACAAGAATTTGACTTTCTCTGGAGTCATTTCAATGGCTACTGATACTGAAATTAGGAGTAGGCCTACAATTGAGGTTGCTTTCAAGGACTTAACACTTACTTTGAAAGGGAAGAACAAGCATCTGTTGAGGTGTGTAACTGGGAAAATCATGCCCGGCCGTGTTTCTGCTGTCATGGGTCCATCTGGAGCTGGGAAAACAACATTTCTTTCTGCTTTAGCTGGAAAAGCAACTGGGTGCACTATGAGTGGTATGGTTATTATAAATGGGAAGGTAGAATCAATTCGTTCTTACAAGAAAATTATTGGGTTTGTGCCCCAAGATGATATAGTGCACGGAAACTTGACGGTGGAGGAGAATCTGTGGTTCAGTGCCAGGTGCAGGTATGCTGCTTGTAGTTATATGTGCACGCCAGTTGTAGCTTGATTTATTTCCCATTTTTTAACCTTAAAATATTCACCCTAAAAGTTCATTGCAACCAGTATATGTGTAATATGTGATGTAACTATCGATAACGTTGTTACTCAATATTTCCTCCCGAATCACAACATTTTCAGGAACCAAATAGTCATCATTAATTAGATCAATTTGGTAATCAATGCGACAAATTTATAATCATTGTTCTTTATCTGGCATTCACAAATTAAATCTAATTCTTTTACAGGGTTCCAACTAATATTATGACTCCAAAATACCAAAACTTGAAAACAAAAGCAGCAAGGTTTAGAGATTTGGTAAAATGACAGCCGGGGAGAGTTTGTGTACAATTGAAATACATTTTCCTTTATAGCTTATTTGTGGTTCCAGATATTTGGTCTTGGTCTCTCTCTCTCTCTCTCTCTCTCTCTCCGGAGTTCCAGTACATGTGAGAATCTATAAGCTGGGACAAGATACCAATCATTTTTTTTGAAGAACTTGAGGTTTTCGCTTTTAGATTCTTTCCTTCATCTAAAGACAAGTCTTTCACAGTAAAATTTTTAAGTTTCTGTTTATTTTATGATAACTTTTCATGCTGTTGTGGTTCGAAAAAAACATTTGGTGCCACTTCACCTGATGCAGATTTGAAATCTGGTCTTGAGCTGGTTAAGCTTCATAAGATGGAAATCAGTGAGAATTCATTACCATATAATTTTGTTGGTTAGTGATGGTTTGCATTCAAATATACCAATGTTTTTCTGCAATAGTCATACCCAAAATTACTGATTTGGTCTGTCCTGCTTGTTTCTGTTGTTGACTATGTTTTGGGCAAGGAACAAAATTTCTATTTGTTTCTATCGAAACGGCCGAAATGTTTCTGTTTCCTAGGAGACCGAAACGAAACATTAGTAGAATAACAAAACACTATTATTATGATCAAATCATATTGGAACATAGAAAAATGCACTAAAACACAATGGTAAATATCGAAACAATAAGTTGTACTAACCTGAATTTAAAAATTTTATAAATGTTGCACAATTTTCATACAAAAGATTGAATTTTACTATTTTAATATTTGTCACTTTTCAAATGTTTCTGAAACATTCCGAAACATTTTCAAAATGTTGCCATTTCCGACCCAACCGAAGCGACCCCTCGAAATGAAATTTTAATCCTTGGTTTTAGGTTCTTCTTTCTCCTGCTTTGATGCAAGTACTTACTTGAATTGGTTATAAAATTTTCTAATCCGCTGCATATCTGTTTGTAGACTATCAGCTGATCTGCCTAAACCTGAAAAAGTTCTAGTTGTTGAAAGAGTCATCGAGTCTTTGGGATTGCAGCCTGTGCGGGATTCCATGGTTGGGACTGTGGAGAAGCGAGGAATCTCTGGAGGTCAAAGGAAGCGAGTAAATGTTGGGCTGGAAATGGTCATGGAACCTTCTCTATTGATCTTAGATGAACCCACTTCTGGTTTGGACAGTTCTTCTTCACTGCTATTACTTAGAGCACTTCGTCGTGAAGCTTTAGAAGGAGTAAACATTTGCATGGTGGTTCACCAACCAAGGTAACTCTTAATATTTGCAATCCTGCTTATTTTTATGAAATATCAGCCAACCACCTTATTTCTATGGCATCTTCCCCTTCCTGGATGAGGCATTGTTGAGCTAATTTTAAGTCCTTAATTCCCTCATTTTCTCCTTGTATGGCTCTCAGCATGCTGGAGATTTTAAAAAGCCACTAGTTGAATTCTAAGTATTTTCAGGATATCTTATCTCGGTGCAGTTACACTATTGACAAGTTCTCATGTAAAGTTAGTTTGAAGCAGGGCCTTCTTCTTCTTCTTCTTCTTCTTCTTCTTCTTCTTCTTCTTCTGTGCGTTAAAAAATAAGGATAGGTTTCAGGAGCTCTATGACACTTAGGGCATGGTTCTTGGTCTTCTGGGATGTATTTCTGTTACCTTTTTCATTGTGTTTCAGTGTATCTCTTTGATTAAAGGACAGCTTGTTGTTCCTCTCCCTATCGTGTGATCCTTTATTCTAATGGAATTCTCACATCCTCAGAAAACTTTATGACCATGGTTCTGTACATAGAAAATTACAAGGTCCCCTAGTGCTGGTCCCCAATAATTGAGGGTGTGGGAGCAGGACTGGGCACGGACTTAAATATTTGGCATAATTTGCATGAAGTAGCTGGCCTCAGACTCAAATCCATGTTCTCAATCTTGCCAGCACAAGCTTTTACCACCCCACCAAGCAACCATAATAGTATCGAAAAGTGTCAAAGACGTTTCCTTTTTACTAAAAATGGAAAGAAAATTAAAAAAAAAACAAATATGCATCAAATTGATATGAAAGGAAATTTAAAAACAAATATGCATCAAATTGATAGATATACAGAGCTTCAGGTAATAATTGAGAATGTAATGGTTTAAGATTGAGTTGAAGATGTAGCTCTGTAGAAAGGAGATTACCTAGTGTTGGGCTCTTAATTGGAGGGAAGACTTGAAGTCTTGAGCTCATGTTCTCATGCTTGGGAGCCCAAGCTTCTACCATTGCACTAAACAATGCCCTCAGGAATTTCAATTTCATCTAAAATGGTTATCCAATGCATATTAAAAAAAGTTTTGGTTAACTTTCTTCGAAATTCTTACTCAGAAAATAGAAGAAAAATCTATTTGAAAACTAATTCCATAAATTTGATTAATGAGACGAACTCAAGTAAGGCCACATTGAAAAAATAAATTTGGCCGCTCTGTGTATCTATCACCTTAAAACACTAACTCTATATTTTTATAATAAAGTAGCTCGACGAAATACTGCAAGACTGGCGAGACAAGTAGATGCTTAGCTCCTTAAAAATTAGCCCCTCCTTACTGTACTTTCTTCTAAATTGGATTCATAAAGCATCAAGTATTCAATTGTTCCAATAACTAGAAACTTTAGGGCATAATCGAATTGCTGACCATGTGTAACCTTTGTCATCTAACTAAAGGTTATGGCTAAATTCTTGCTTCAGCTACACCTTGTTCAAGATGTTTGATGACTTGATACTTCTGGCTAAAGGTGGTCTTACTGCATATCATGGATCAGTGAAGAAAGTTGAAGAATACTTTGCAGGCCTTGGGATCCATGTTCCTGAACGTGTTAATCCTCCAGATCACTTCATTGACATTCTAGAGGGAATTGTAAAACCGAGCACAAGCACAGGCATAAACTATAAAGAACTTCCCCTTCGATGGATGATCCATAATGGATACACTGTACCCCCAGATATGATGAATTCTGCTGGAATGGCAGCACCCTCTGTAGGGGAAAATTCAGCTCATGGAACAAATGCTGCTGCTGCGGGGACTGATGGACAATCTTTTGCTGGAGACCTATGGCAGGATGTGAAGTTTAATGCTGAGTTGAGGAGGGACCATATACAACATCATTTCTTAAAGACAGAGGATTTATCCAACCGGAGAACCCCTGGTGTTTTCCAGCAATACAAATATTTTCTTGGGAGGTAATTCATGCCTTTTTTTCTGTTTACTTATCTCAAATTTTCTGCAAATTTCTTAAGTGCTACCTAACTCCTCGTAGAGTCTATCTTTCTTGCAAAAACCAAATCCATTTACCACACACAAAAGTTTTTTCTCAGATAAATGTTAGGTTTCTACTAAGACTGAAGTATCAGCAAGAAGGCTAGAGTCTTGTATTCTATTCCAGTTACATAAACCAAGTTTTCTGATAAATCTAAGAATGATGACAAAGAATAGTGAAATTTTTCACAGATGCTGCTGTGAATCCGAATGGGCATTGCTCATAAGCAGTATATGTGTAATGTCAGATGTTCAAGGCATATTTTCTATGAAAGAAATTAAGCTAGTTCACTGATCATTTGGCTGGGTCATTCTCATCAAGTTTGTTTTCTCTCCAATGATCGAAGTCTGACCCATGTGTGGTTTCTGGTTTCTTTCAGGGTTGGCAAGCAGCGTCTACGAGAAGCTAGAATACAAGCAGTAGATTTTATGATCTTATTGCTTGCTGGAATCTGCTTAGGAACACTTGCTAAAGTGAGCGATGAAACCTTTGGGGCACTTGGATACACTTACACAGTCATTGCGGTTTGTAAGTTAAAGACCTCTTCTTTTCGGTGTCGTGCTTCTACTGTATTTGATTTGCGCACCTGAAGCTGTGAGCTTATGATACTTAACGATTTGGGATAATTTATGGTTCAGCATGGCTTTCTTCAGGTGTCTATTGTTTTAAAAACCAAATGATGCCAAAGAAATTTTAACCTAGAGAGGCAAAAAATATATGCATAGTTAATAAACAGTGATTGCTATTTAATCTAACAATCACTATTTATTTAGAGGCTTATATTATAACCTAAGAAGCATGGACACTTCTAAGAAGATGCCATATTTGTGTCAAACACTGATACTCATCGAACACTTCCCGATGCACATCTGACACACGTCCAACACACATCGAAACATGTACTATTTTTAACTTATTTAGAATAGGACACGCTTCAGACACTTAGGGAACAAGCATGTCCATAACTTAGACACATGCATCACATTCTGTTTGAAAAAACAACTTGGGATCTAATGATAAAACAAAAACAATATAAATTTATACTTCTTAAATTGTAAAATTGTTTTCATCATGTTTTATGTTAAATGGAACTAAATTATGAACTGAATGGTATTTTTCATGTTAAATTAGTTTTCCTTTCTAAAATTTTTTTTGGTAGTTTGTAGATGTTACATTCATATACATAACAAATAAAATACATAACAAATATACTTTTTTTTATGTTATCCCTGCTGTGTCTATATCCTTATTTTGTGAAAATCATTGATTCTCGTGTCCATACCCATGTCAGTGTTCATGCTTCTTCGATTATAACTTCTTATTTCTTCTTAAAAAAGTTTTCTATTCTGATATGTCTAAATATTTATTACTGATTTTCAGCCCTCCTCAGTGGAATTGCGGCTTTGCGAACATTTTCTTTGGATAAGTTACACTACTGGAGAGAGAGTGCTTCTGGCATGAGCAGCTTGGCTTACTTTCTTGCAAGGGATACAATTGACCATTTCAATACAATTATAAAGCCTGTTGTCTATCTCTCAATGTTCTATTTCTTTAACAACCCAAGATCTTCCTTCTTAGATAATTACATTGTTTTGGTTTGTCTGGTGTACTGTGTGAATGGTATAGCTTATGCATTTGCCATCTACCTTGAACCTGGTCCAGCGCAACTGGTGCGTTTCTTGAACTTTACCATTGTGTAGTAGTTGAGTAGTTAACTATCTTGAAATTATATAACTCTTCCATTTATGACTACTTTAAATCCTGCAGTGGTCAGTGCTTGTTCCAGTTGTTTTGACTCTCATTGCAAACCAGAATTACCAAGGAGGAGTTTTGAAGATACTAGAAAACTCGTGCTATACAAAGTGGGCTTTGGAAGCATTTGCCATAGCAAATGCTCAAAGGTTCGAAATTACTACCCTTTTTTCCACGTCTAGTCATTTTGTTTATGTTGGTTTTATAAAAGTGTGCACAACCCTAGGCACATACACAACCCAATAGAAGATCCCATGCCTATCAGGGACCAATAACTAGCTGAAAATCTACTGAATATCAGGAAAAATGTAAGTTTCTAGTTCTTCATTCTCCCAAGGTTCCCACAATGACAGGAAGAAAATTACGTTCACAGACTTGAATTTGCAGAAGAAGTTCCACAATGCAAAAAATAAAATAAAATAAATAAAAGATGTTGCCCCTTGCTACCTCAGCTAATGCTCACCTTAAGGATTGTACATTTGTACCGCCAGCACTTTAAGCATTCTAAGAATAAATGGAAAAAGAAATTGTGTTATATTGGTTCTGTTGAGATTGTTATATGAAACTACAGTTGTTGGACCTGCACAATTCACAATATGTTACTTGGACATGCACAAATGCGAAGTATCTGTTGTGTAAAAACAAGACATGGGGATAGGTGTGACCGTATGGGGTTTCCAACCAACATGCCTACTGTAAGAAAGGGAAGAATGGCATTCTTATTAACTGAAGGTTCTATAGGATACTTGGTATTTTCCATGTTTATACAGACAGACATATTTTGTTATAAGATTATTAGGTAACTTTAAGCTACTGGGGAAGAAAAGCTAAAAACTTTCCTAATTCAGTTGTATCCTTGATTCCTCAACTAAAATTTGAGGACCACACCTGATACATACCCAGTCCATGTAGACTTAGCTAGTTCTATACATCCCTATTATTTAGTCTGTCATTTTATAACTATTGATATCCATCGTCCTGGCTGGCCTCTTTTACCTTTACCTCCTGAATTTCCAATGCAGTTGTCTTGTTCTTATCACTTCTCAGACCACAGTAATTTTAATTTAAAGTTCTTAATGTGCTTCTTTCTTAGGAATTCAGTTACTGAACAAGGATACACTTGCAAGTCAACTTCAGTGAATGGCCAGGGCCATTCTAAACCACTTAGAATGCTGCCAGGCCTTTGTAGAGAAGTGACCTTTGAGGAGCCATTGGATCTGGTAATAGCCATTTCCCAGTGCTGGTCACCGACAATCAAGTGTACAGAACTAACCTTTGGGATAATTTACAAAAAGTGGCTGCCCTTAGACTTGAACTATTGAACCTGTGTTCTAAGTAACCTAATCCGCCATCCTAGGGTTGCTGATTGTGCTCTAATCCCCAAATCCTTGGATTTGAAGCTAATTCCCCATGAATTTGCGACTTCATTGATGTCAATCCACAAATTCTTCTCTACCAGTTCACAAATCCAAAACAAATTGTTTAACAAATAGTATAGAGATGCTGGCCCAATTCTTAGCAAGCTGCACATGCTCAATCACATCCAGCACAAAGCAGGCCCAGGCCTTCGCTTCCCCAACATGCACTCCAACTGTCCAACAATTACCCACTCCAATTCAAACCATTAAATACTATCAATTCAATTTGAATGTGGGACCCTTAGCAAAGTCAGTTGATTTATTTTACCATTTTAATTCAATTAATTAAAATAGAATATACACAAGCAACATTTTCTTCTTAATCAGTGATAAATAATTTACAAATATTTCATAAATAGAAGATTATAAAAATATTTGATGATATTAAATATAACAATGTTTAATAATACAGATATTTAATAATTTGTAATTCTAAAAAATATAATATAGACACTCTTGAGACACTCTCAATATTACCAATTTTGAAAGTTGACACTCTAGCACTCCCTCCAGACTCCCACTCCCGCTCGGTGAACTGGTTACTTAGCGTATGTTGTCATGCTTGCTAGCAGCCTAGCCCAAGCTTTTTACTACTGTACTTGGCCAATGACCCCTAACCATAGGATATTAGGATTTATGAGGAAAAAACTTACAAATCTCATGTCCAGGCTTCCATGAATAAGTGTCATTGGAAGAAATATCGCTGAACAATCAGATTGACCTTTTGCTTCTAGGAAGAAGTGTGCTAGGAATAAAGATCGCTCATTAATTTCATTTTGCATGGGAAAGCTTTTTCTCACAAGGGTAAAACCTAAGAATTGTGTTACTTTATTGCTTATGGTTTTTGTGGGAGGTATGGATGTGGCTTGTGTTAGGAGTATTACAGAGAGGAGCATCCTGTCAACTCTAGAGTGCCTCTTAATTCCCTTAATCAGGGTGCTTCCCAATCATGATGCTGACATTATATTTAAAGAGTTTAACTATCACAGGAAAGATTTTAGCTATAACAACTGTTTTGACCTGCAGAACAGGGGAGATTAAGGAGGATGTTTCCCATAGACTTAAGAACAGGATGGCTGATATGGAAAAGTGCTTCAAGAGTTTGATGTGATTATAGAATTCCTAATAAGTTGAAAGGAAAGTTCTATAGGAGAGCTATATGGCCAGCTGTGTTGTATAGTGGTATAGAACCTTCAACCTTGCACTGTTAAGAAATTACATTTTCAAAAATCAAGTGCAGTGAATTGAGAATATTGAAATACATGAGGTGTCACAAGAAAAGATAACATAAGGAACAAATGTGTCCATGAGAAGTTTAAAAGTGGCACCATTTGAATATAGAATACGAAGGTTTGTTGAGTTGAGTTACATCATTAGAGATGCAGATATACTTGTAGGTATCTCATCTAGATCGTGTGCATCTATAAATGAACAGATTTTGAGTCCTCTTGTTATGACCTTTTGCCCAGCTCTAATCCCAATGGTTTATTTTTGTGATGAGCTGTTTGTATGTATTGGTTTTCAACAGATATTAATCATCTTGCTTGTAATTAACAAGAAAAAAGTAAAAAATAACGCAAAAAGAAAAAAACATGAGAATTTGGACGTTTCAACCATAGCAATGTTATAACCAAGAGCGAAGCCAATCAACAAGGTTCATCCAATCAACCTGATTTGCTCACTGATGGTACAATCATGTTAGTAAAATCAGGATTGAGGATAGGGAGTTGGTGGGAGAGGAACATTTTAGAGTTGGGAATCATTGGGATTATAGATTTCTATAAAGAACTATATTCGGAGGGATCATATGGAGTTTTTAGTTTTGACTGCTGAAGATAAAGAGTGGTTGGAGATACCATGTTCGAAAGAAGGGATTCTAAAAGCTTTAAAATCTTGTAATAAGGACAAGGCCCCGGGTCCTGCTAGCTTTCTAATGACCTCCTTTCATAATTATTGGAGAATCGTTCGAGACAATGTGTTTGGGAAATGATGAAGGATTTTCATGACAGGGGGGATTTTGAGAAGAGCCTTTTTGTTTGTGGCCTTGATCCCTAAAAAGGGTGGGGCTTCTAACGTTGGGTACTTTAGGCCGATTAGCTTTTGGGTGAATTTGCAAGCTTTTGGCCAAAGTGTTGGCGAAATGGCTGAAGGAGGCAGTTGGCAATGTAGTTTCTGAATCCCAAAGTAGTTTCTAATGAAAGTATTGACTCCAGGTGATGTAGTGTAGTGTCAGGATTTATTTGTATATTGGACATTGAAGTGGCTTATTTAGGATTTTCACTATATATTTTGGGAATGATGGGTTTTGGACAGACTTGGAGGCAATGTATTCAGTTTTGCATTTCCATAATCAGGCTTTCAGTATTAGTTAATGGATCTCCTGCTGGTTTCTTCCCACTTCTAGGGTACTTAGGTAGGCTGATCCGTTATCGCCTCTTATCTTTATTTTGATGATGAAGGCTCTTAGTTGAATGTTAGTTAGGACAGTTCAAGGGTGTTTCATGGAAGGTTTTCAAGTTAAACAGGTGGGCAAGGAGGGTGGCAATGTCTCATCTTTTGTATGCTGAAGATGCAATTATGTTTTGTGGGACAGATGCAGGGTTACTTGGGTACTTGTGATGTGTGATATGCTTCGAGGCGGTGTCAGGTTTAAAGGTGAACCTAAGAAAAACTGAGTTGATTCTTGTTGGAGACGTCAAGAATATTGAGGAATTAGCGCTTATTTTGGGATGTAGAGTGGGTTCCCTTCCCTCGTTATCTGGGTTTACTGATGAACTCTTCTTTCAAATCAAAAGTTGCCTAGGATTCTATGGTAGAAAGCTTTAAAATAGTTTGCAGTGTGGAAAAAGCAACACTAGTCAAAATATAGCCGTTTCACATTGATAAAAAGCACTTTGGTAAGCCTCCCTACTTAACTTAAAAAAGCACTTTGGAAAGATATGAAATCTTTGTCATATTGGAAGTAAAGATCTAAATTGTGGTCGATGACTGAGATGCGGATGCAGTTGTGGTATGACAAACGTGGGCATCATGGATATATAACAATATGAGGTCATAGTGGCCGTGGAATTTTTATTTTTTAGATTTTAGTAAATTTCTGTAAAATTTATTGTTATGCGTGTTTTGACTACAAAATGATCTATACTACTATGTTAGATGATTTTGGATGAATTTCAATGAGCTTAAGTTAACATTTAGTCTGAATATAGTATATTAGGTTTGTTTAAAGCCATTTAGTAAAGAAATCATAGATTTTTAGTAAAAAATGCAATAAACATTATAAAATGAAACATGTAACTTGCCAATTGCCATATATAAAAAATTACGCTTATACTATCAAAGAAACACTTAAATGTAAGAGTAGAAGACCCTGTTCTTACATTTAAAACTCCAAGTTTGCAAATCCTCTCACATGCATCATACAGAACAGCATGGCAGTTCCTATAATCATCTCTTATCACTCCTTCCTTGAGAGCTCTAACCAGAATCATACATGCTAAATAAGTAATTGAAAGCTCCTCCTCCCCAACCCCCACTAGAAGATTATTGTTGTTTTCATGATGCCATGACAATGAAGATGATGAATAAAAATGTAACAGATATGGTTGCGGTGGACTATATGGTGGCAGTGGAGGATAATATTGGGAGATTGGGGATAATATTGTGATGGAGGTGGATAGTAGCTCAGTTGGGGTGGTGTATAATAATGAGAGGGTTGTGGGGGATAGCCATATCCATATGGACCACAACTATCATAAGTTTACGATGACTCTCCAACTCTGAATCATTCAAAACCCCACTGCATACTAACTGAAGCTAAACTCAGAGACCCTAAATTGGGCAATCTATTTCTTCATCTAGTCTTCTCTACTTTTCTACCTCCTTTATTTGTCCACTACTTCGCCCTGATTGTTGTAAAGGCATACGTCTCTTAAGAGAAGTATCATCTCCAATTTCATAATGACCGTCAACTGCTACTAATCCTGCTTCACCACAGTAAGGAGAGGGAGGCAAATTTTGTCTTTCATATGCATGTCCTCCAGCATCAGCACCACTTTCACTTGCATAATCGTTATCATCATTGTCATCTGGTGGATTCTGACCTCCATCATCACCACTTTAAGATGCAAAATGACAGAATGAGTAGATCTTTGACGATCCTCTTAAAATCCAACCTTCAAACGTTGGTTTTCCCTTTGCAAAATGGTAAATCTCAGTTAGAACAAGATAGATCTATCTCGTTCAACAAAAAACACTGAAGAAAAAATGAGTAGAGAAGTTCCTACCACATCTTTAGATGTTAGGGACCCAAAATAATCACTTCATCTTTGATTCAAGACATACCTTGTTTTTGTAAGCCCAAATCTCACTAAATTTGTTCAGAGTATGTTGGAAGCGGTTTAGAGTCAGGAAAATGAAGAATAAGAGGAGAAAAAATGGACCAGAGTGGGTTTTAAACCCAAAAACTGTCTGACTGCAACACCGTAATGGGCCATGACTGTTCACAAGGACTCTAAAACTGTCTTTTTTTTTTTTTTTGCAAAAAATTCCTTGATCAAACAATAAAAGAGGATGCCAATGACTGTTTATGTGCATGGTTAAATATCTTTCTTCTGTTTTTAGTTTTCAGCATGCCTTCTAGTACCCGAGAAAAATTCATGCACTAGGATTTCTTGAAATTAGTGGTTCCCTGTCATGCTTGAGCAAATTTACAGTCACAAGTAGAACAACTACAAATTATGTACCATTGAAAGCATTATTCTCTCAATGGTTTAACTAAATGTCAACATCGATAAGCCAAGAATAACTTACGGTTCATAACTGCATTTATTTCTTCAGGTATTCTGGAGTGTGGCTGATTACGAGATGTGGTTCGCTTATGCAAAACAATTATAAACTCAATGACTGGATTCCTTGCTTAATATACCTCGTCGTCACTGGTATAGCTAGTCGTTGCGTAGCCTTCTTCTGTTTGGTAACCTTCCAGAAGAAGTAGGTCATGTCCATCATTCTCTTCTTCTTTCCTTTGTACAAACCTGGAAGAGTATATTAATCCAGAGACTCACATTTCAAAGAACTCTGACAAGATGATGGAAGATTCTTCAAAGTGTTGGTACCTTTGCAGAATCCATTACATACAGAATTCTGTATATAACAACCTAACTGCAGCTCAAGAAAAGGGAAAAGGAAAAAAAGACAAAAAAAATGTATATGTAGCTCAGGATGTGGCCATTTTATTTATTACATAGTTTCTCTGCTTGAGGCCCTCTTATGTTCTATGTTGGTTTTTTTTTCTCCTTCCCTTTTCTCTCTCTTCTATTTCTATATTCATTTCTCTAATTAAGGTTGATTTGGGTCGAGAATAGTATCTAATTTACTTTATTAGGTTCCTAAGGTCGTTCTCAATGTGCAAGGCTCCTGCTTACAGCTGAGTTTAAGAGAATTAGTAGATAGGCAGCCTTGAAGGGTGTCAGAGAACTGCTTTCAATTTTTTGGTGTAGGCCTTTACTATTGTTTGCTAAGCATATAATTGAAGCTGTAAGAGTCTTTGTTGGGTAAGACATTTGTTTCTTTGTAAATGAATATCAATACTTTCTCCTTTCTTTTTGCGCTCCTAATTACTGGTTTTAACATTTCTTTTATTTGCTCTTTGCTAAGCATATAATTGAAGCTGTAACAGCTCTTTGTTTCTTGAGTAGTCATTTCACAAATGTAATTAAAAACTCTGAATTTGTTCATTTCAAGGGAATGGATGTCTATGATAAAATTGTTGCCATGATTGCCATTTTCTTTTCTTTCCCCCAAACACTTCCAATCAACCTGTAGAATAATATTTGCCTTTGTATGCTTTGTTAAAGACTCATGCTACTGTCAAATTAATTTTTAGGAGACACCTGCACCTATGAGGAGAATTTCAGTAAGCGTTTCTTGAATGGAAGAAATTTTTTTTATTTTTTTTTCCGTTAGAAAGGAACGAAACTCTGGCACAATGAAAAGTTTTTCGGAACACTTCAGGGATCGTTCTAACATTTACAAAATATAAACAAAAATGGCTCAGAGCTGTTTTCTCTTTTCTTTTTCAAGTAATATCCTATCATTTTTCAACCATATTGATCTGGTGCCAGAATTGTTTATAAATTAGTGGACGTTGTTTACATGAGAAAATTGGACAAGGTTCAACCAGTCACCACTAACCGATACCACCTATTTCCTGCCTTGAATTAAATATGAGGAACTACACTGATTTGAGAGTCGAAATCTCCGTTCGTAAGGTTTCTCTGCAGTTATCGCAGATCTCTCCCATCTGGACAATTGCAGTCTCTCTTTCTCATACATGCATGAGTGTGCACGTGCGGGCAGGCAGCTTCTCTTTTACAAATGGTGACTCTATTTCTCTGAGTCAAATATTTGAGAAAAGAGAAAAGACGAGACTTCAGCTTTAATGGATTTTCCAGATGAATATGGGAAGATGGGAACATAATAAGCAAAAGGCATACAAAAATACATCCAAGTTCTAAAACCTTTAAATTGAAGAACCACCACAGGGGAGACTTTCATTTACTTTTCATTCCCTTTCTTTCAAGATTTAAAAGTACTTTTAACTTATGCAGAAAAAAAAGAAAAGAGATAAGCTTCAAGAGCATAGTAGCAATTTGGGGCATACGTAGGTCTTCTAACCTCGTTGAGACATCTAGAAAGAGAAGCTTCATCTCCAAACCATATCCCCCATAAATTTCAGCGTGGAACACCCCTTATCTCTACATCAACTAGGGGTGCCTGGATTAATGACAAACTAGCGAGTTCTGAATCATTCTAGATCATATCAAGGGCATGCATCTGATCCTGCAACATTTAGATACATCATCAGAACTATAAAGCTTTGGAAGATTGAAAACATGGGAAAGTTTCCTCCTCGTAGGACTTAATTTCAGTAACCAGTTAAATCATTTTCCACACTTGTCAGAGTCCACAAGGACAACTAGATATATCGTACATACATATACATACAAGCAACAGATGAACAACACGAGCCCCAGTTATCATACTAAGAGAAGAACGAAGCATGTTGCTTTTGGCAACGGCTTAAACTCGTCACAACAAGAATTTGTCTCTACCTTTTCCAACAATTCTTTTTCATCTCAAATACCTTAAAGAAGGCCTCTTTTGTGACTACATTTACTCGTCGTTAAAGGTGTTCCACCCAAATCAATGGCCTAGGATTCATTTTCTCTATGTTGATAAGTCCAATTTAATTTTATTTTCATGATAACCTGCTGACATACTCCTACAATAATTTGTGACAGATTTAAATTCTCAAGTAAGGTGTAGTTTCATTTAAGTAATTCTATCACATCATCTCCCAATTTCATGACGAAAAGAAGAAAAGTCTCCCTATCAAAACACACATTATCCAAGTAACAAGAAACAAAAAAAGTCAATAACTATGAAATGATAACCATTTCTATGCAACTTAAAAGAAAACAATCAAACAAACAATGTAGTCTAATCTTCTTCTAGGGTCAGATTACCCTTTGCCCATGCAAATTATGAACAACGAATAAGAGTAGCACTTGAAGAACCAGCCAACTCAGCAAAGACACACAACATTCTCTCAAAGTCTCTTCTTAAACCATCTTGAAAAATAATAGAAGATTGCCTTGTCTAGGATCCTTCAAATTTCCTGCTTTCTTATTTCCCACTTTACCACCTGGATTAGAGAGACCAGTGCTTCCAACAGCTGGTGACTTCTAAGCTGCAGGTGCCCTATGTTCATAAACATTATGATCGGCCATCAGATGAAAGCAAAATATTGCCAAATAGAATTTTATTAACAACTAGGATCTGGCACACGAAACATGACAGATTAGCATTGAACAAAAGACTATAGGAATGCCTCTATTAAAGGACATTACAAAGTGTAAAATAGGCAAAAAAATGGATTAAAAAATGATGGCAAAAAAAGGACAAAGGGGATATAAGACTCACAGCCATCTGATCTTTTTTCGTGGCTAGTCCAAGATTTTTAATTGCAGCAGTTATGAGAGTGATAATTGTTGTGATATAAACATGTCCTAACTTTTATGCTAGATAGTTATCACGGTCATCTGTCCCTACAATCTCCCATCATTTTGCTAGGTATAACTGTGATAGGAGAGGCATGCATCTCTCGGATGTGCATTAAAGTCTTCTCATCAATGAATGAAGCACCACCGACTTTTGAAAAGTAGGATGCAGGTCCCCATCTCTTGGGGAAATTTTAAATAGTTCATCAGCATATGTGTATGTCACTCTTCTAGTAATGCAAAACACAAAGAAACCAAGACTCAAAAATCAAACTCTTGACTGAGTATCCCAAATTCATTTCTGAGTCTGCTCTGCCAGGATATCAAACAAAACCTAATATCATAGAACTGAAAATTCATAGTAGGCAACAACAAACATAGTGCACCTATAAGAGAATTTCCAGATTCATGGTGAAAGTGTATTCTTGGAGTAGTATCAAACAAACAATTAACTAATAAATCATGAGCTAAAATAATGAAAGATGAATCTGTAACTACCAATAACTAATGTGTTTTTTAAGATCAGGCAGCTTACCAGCATCTCCTTTTGGTGCCGAAGAATATAATAACATCCAAAATTAATAGGGCTGATGCACAATTTATTTTGCACAAACGCAGCCATAACTTATACTAAGGGAGGGTGCATTCTCCGCTCCACCAGCTTCGCATGGCTGCCTTGGTGTAAAATAAATGGTAGATCAGCCCCATTCCAACCTCGGCTGCATCCCATAAATATGTATCTTTGTCTGGGAAATCCATAGACTGAGATCCTAATTGAAAATGGGATAGATTAATGTCATAATTCTCCTAAGAAGACTTAAAAGCAACTTCGGGCCATAACTAAATAAAAGTTCGATAATTACGCAGTGGAGTTTTGCATTGTTAGTTGTTCCAACACGCCCTCTCAGCTTTTATGCTGCTGCTTCATTATCAAAACCGTCCAGTCTCTCTCTTGGACCAAAAATCATTGGGAGGAGTTAGTTTGAGCAGCACTACAGCTAAGATTCTGTCCTTCATCAGGAAATTATAATACACAGTAGGGTTAGCATGCGCTGAAAATGATATCTATTAAAAGGCAAGAGGAGTTTACTCAGTGTTTACTCAGGCAATCCATAACTAAAACGGATTTTAAAGAACTTTGGAGGATGCAAGGACTGGATAAAGAAAAAAGAAGACATTGATAAATGTAGAGGGAACAGTGCGAGCTTATGAGGGTTTTTCTGCGACTTGTGAAACTGCATTGAAATCTTAACTGAAAAACAAAATACAAACAAGTCAGGTGAATACTTTTACCAAGCTACAAGGATAACAGCCTTAAAATAAGGTCCACCTCTTTCAGGTAGCCTTTCGGTATTCCAACTTGTCATTCTGAATGTCAAAAAGTAGCTTCAACAAAGTTTTCCTTCTTCAGAAATCTTCTTTTCCCCCGGCTTGGTGAAAGCAAGTTGCATGGCATTGTTGGTCTACTAAAACTAATCAGAACTCTTAGCAACCATTGTTTCAGGTGTTAATGCGAATAAAGCTTTTTTTATATCCAGAAAGACAATCTCTATTCTATGACATAGACTGTAAACCAATTACCATTGCCCGCTAGATTCCACAAAGAAACCATGTTCTGTTATTGTAGATTGTATGCGCGACCGTTGTTCGCAGAATAGAAAGGAAAAAACAGGGAGCAGTGTGGAAAAATGGAGTTGTTATATCAACATGATTCATCTATAATGATAACAAGTGAATCCTGCATAAGCAAAAAAACAAATCCAGCTTAAGGCAAATGTGTACCAGTCACGAAATCTCGCATGGAACTTATTAACAAGCCAAAGAACTTCATGTTTTTTGTTTTTACAAATTACCATCAGTGATTTCATCTACAACACATTAAAAACAGAAAAGAACTTTATTTCAGATTCATGAATTGGTGAGGTGAAAATATCATTGATCACAACTACCTCATCTTCTTCATGTATACCAGCACGATCAATTAGGATACCCTCCATGCAAGACATATGTCATGATGTGAGAGCAAATTACCAAGATGGACAAGGAGAGGAAGAGAGAGTGGCAACGTTCTTAAAAGACTTCAATATATTGACACTGCTGTCATGCTGTCTAAAACACTATTGTACAACATGCAACATAAAAAATTCAAATGTTGCATAGCGAGTTATCAGAAGAAGGAAACATATGGTTGTCCTTATCGAACAACTAATATATTTTAGAGTACTTAACTATTTGTCCCTATGTAAGTGATTCAAATATAAATATCCTTTACAAGCTACTAATATTTGCACCATTAAAATTTAAAGGATTCATACCTATACTCAAAAACCTTTTCAGGGAAAAAAATAAAGTAGCTAGATAATCTTCATCTCGAAACCATTTAACAGATATTATAATCCATGTTAATTGCCTCCCCGTTTTAACATTAGAAACATGTCCTAAGTCTCTCTAGTAGTGCTTCACTTCAATTGATGCATTGGATAATGGATATGACGATGAGAAGGAAGTGTTTTATGAGTGTCACTTACCAAATACCCAGTTTTGGTTCCCCGTTTATAAGGAGGCCAACTCCTTGCATACTTCTATTGTTTCTAGTCAACTCTTCACAGTTAAATTGCGTATCAGACTTTCCTAAGTGAACTATGAGTGATTAATTCATTGCATTTTCTAATTACATGCAACGCGAGCATGAAAATCGATGGGAGCACAAATACATACATACATACACATATTTAAACATATATATATAGAGAGAGAAAGTACGTGCAAAAGAGCAGAGCAGAGAGTTCAACAAACCTTTTCTAGAAGAATCAGAGATTGAAAGCTTCTCCAAGTCTAGTGATGGCGGCTTCAGTTGCCTTTAGTTGATTTCTAGCCTGCAAAGCACAAGGGCACATGAAGTGTGTTAGATATATTGGTTCATTTTGTGCCTTGTCCTATTTTGTGTTTTGTATTTGGGAGAGTTTATCTTTTTATGTCTTGAGTGTATTGGTGTCTTGAAACGATCTTAGATGTTAGTAATTTGCCTCCAATAAGCCTCAAGTGAAGAATCAACAAGAAATAGATGAATTTTGGGAAGATAGATCTCATGCAAATCTTAATGAATCTGTCTCTAACAGATCAGTTCGATTGTAGTTAGTTTTTTACTAAGATATTGTTCGAATTGGAAATGACTCATTAGAGAAAAAGTTGTAGATCTTCAAATCTTCTTTCCAGAAAATTTTGAATCTCATCAATCCGACATCTGAGTAAAACACTATGGCTAAAATACTAAACACAACCAATGCACCTCGCTCTAGCAGACCTCAACCCCGCTCTAGCGGGCTCCAGCTCCTCCAGCACAAAAATTCTTCCAGTGAAGCCCACTCTCAGGCGGACTCCATCCTGCTAGAGCGGGGTCCCAATGGTTCAAAAAATTATTTGTCAACAAAGAGTACCCCACTTCCAGGTTTTGCTCTAGTGCGGTGCTTTCTTCAAGCATGTCATGACAAAGTGATAGATTCTACAAAGGAAACATGACAGAATGTTGGGGCAACTATGCATGAATCTTGTGTTTCCAAAAAGAGAAGTTCTTCTCCTCTTTTTCAGGAAACTTGAAGAACTTCACGAATTTTTCAAGCATCTTAAAGAGCTGCTCATTGTGATTGAAGTGTGATGATTACTAGGGGTTAGAGAGCTATGCCCCATGAGAAGCTAAGACATCTCTCTCTCTCTTTCCTTGAGGTGATATACAAGAAATGAGCGTGTTCTTTATCCAAAAACAGAGAAAGTCTTTAACTTTGTCCACCAGTTGTTTGTAAAAAAATCTTGAGAAGACTCCACTCCTCTTTATCTCTCCATTTTCGAAAGAGACTAGGGTGGCTTGATGGAGTTAAAGTCATTGGTGATTCATTGAAGATTCAATGAGGTTCCAAGTGCTCGTGAACATATTCGTGGACTCGAAAGAGTATAAGGTATAAATGTAAGCCAAGTGTTAAGGATTCAACAAGTGTAACGGGTTGTAAGACATTCTTGCATCATTGTTCATATTATAGTACTTGGTTGGAGTTAGGTGCGGCCCCGTGGTTTTCTCCTGGAAGGGTTTTCACACTAAAATTGCTTGTATCTTGTCTATTACTTGTGATGTTGTGTGTGGTTCAATTTAGTTTCTCTATTGCATGCACTTGCATGAAAAATGAGTAGGGATCTATTCACCCCCCTCTCTAGGTCCATATATGATATTTTAAGTGCTTCTACTAGAACACTTCATTTCTCGATTAGTATCAAAGCAAGACACTTTTAAAATCGTTTTCAAAACAATTTTTCTTGAGTGAGGTCCTAAAAGTGCTTCTAGTAACATGGATTTGCCTAAAGAGGGTAGTTATATGGTTAGACCTTCACTATTTGATGGTTCTAATTATCCTTATTGGAAATCTAGGTTGCGTGCATTTTTTAAGTCTCTTGATGAAAAAGTTTGGCTAAATGTTGTACAATTATGTACTTCTCCAACCAAACTTGTTGAAAATATAGTTATTCCCAAACCTGTGTCTAAATGGGAAAGAACTGATTTGGCAGATTATGGCTGGAATAGTAAGACTATAAATGCTATCTTTAACAGTGTCACACTTGAAGAATTTCGTCGAATCTCAAAGTGTGAAATTACAAAAGAAGCATGGGATATTTTAGAGGTTACTCATGAAGGTACTAGCGCTGTTAAAGTATCAAAACTTCAAAGATTGATCACAAATTTTGAAAATATCCGAATAGAGGACAATGAAACCTTTGATGAATTTTACATTAAACTGAGTGACATAGTTAATTCCAGTTTTAACCTCGGTGAAAGGATTTCAGATTACAAAATTATTAGAAAAATTTTGAGATCTCTTCCAGATCGGTTTCAACCTAAAGTTACAGTCATAGAAGAGAGCAAAGATGTTAATGCTTTGAAAGTTGAGGAATTTGTTAGTTCACTTCAAACTTATGAAGTGAACCTGAAACAAAACAAGAAAACCAACAAGAGCATGGCTCTCAAATCTGTTAAAGAAGACCTTGAGAATAGTAATGAGGAAGAACAAAACCTTGACCTTGCTGAAATGGAGCTGTTTATTAAAAAGTTTAGAAAGTTTCTTAGAAATAGAAAGAATAATGGTTCTATATCTGGTAAAAAGAACCAAGATAAGTTAGAGGTCAATGTAAAACTTTTTCAAATCAATGATAAAAAGGCTTCCAAGTCTCAACAAACCAATGCAATTCAATGTTATAAATGTCATGGTTTTGGTCATATTTCTCATGAATGTTCTAATAAGAACAAGAAAAAGAAAAAGAATAGGGTGATGGCTTTCACCTGGGAAGATGCCGAAACTGAGGATTCTAAAGACTCTTCTTCTGATGAAAAAACTAGTAATCTTATTGCATGACACGCCTCCAGATGTGCTTCAACTGGAGTCATTCCGCAAGAGTACGGAGGTTGCGCTTGTAGTAAAAACCGAAGGATCCGGTGTCGTTCTCTCCCAAGAAAATTCTGCAAATATAGCAACAAAGCTCAACTAGCACGGGTACTTATCTTAATGGATTGCAAATGAAAATTCTTATATTTTTCTAACATAAAAGAGACTGAAAATATATTGGTTTGAGATGATGGTGGTTCAATGCTTCATGCAATAATTTAATCACTAATAAAGACAACAAAAGCTAGTTCTATGCAATTTAGAAGAAAGGCTTGGACATGGTTGTTTCGATCCACCAATTCACAACAAGAGTTTTTAATGAGAGATTTATAACTCAAATCAAGAATCACACCTTGGATTCTTGATTCAGAAAATGTCGACTATAAAAATGTGGGTTTTTGTTTGATTGAGCATAAAGAGGGAATCTATAATTGGCACCCTACAATCAAACCTTAGACATGTGCAATACCTATACAAAATATTGATTTGTGCATAAATATTGCCAAGGGGTTATGAATCTAAGTTTTTCTAATGAATCTCATGCTAAATCAAATGAACTAATGAAATTTAAGGATATGCCATTGAAGTTCATACAACTCATTTTTCACCCTTTTTAAGATCTTTGGTGGATCTTCACAACCACATCCAAGGGGTATTTAGCTACTAGAATCCATGTCAAATAGCATAAAAGAAGACAAATCTACCATTAAACTATAAAGAACTAGTGTTTGGTTACTAAGAAAATGAGGGAAAGTGCCAAGAAAATGATGAAAAATTGCTAGAAAGAGTAGAAAATCATTCACTTCATATATATATCAAGCATTCATTTACAATGATCCGAAAGCAATAAATGACATTAAATACAAAGTATTAAAAGTAAATCTAACTAAAAACCTTACAAGATAACAAAAATTCCCTTTTTGGAGCTTCTTCTCTGTCCAGCCTTTGCAGAAAATGACCTAGAACCCTTTTTGTCTCGAACATACAGCTTTTATACTCTGTAAAAAAAATAGAGTCTGTACACACCAATTGATCGGTAGGCGACCGATCGAAAGCCCAATCGATCGCAAAACCGACCCCTTTGAAGTTTGCTTCTGTGTAGTCTGTTGAGAAAATTCTAACGTCACTGATCAAACGATCGATCGATCGGAAAAACGCCCTCTCTGAAGTTTGCTGCAGAAGGTCGAACAGAGGATCATCGATCGATCGCAAGATCATCGATCAATCGGCCGATCAAACGTTCCGTGGACCGTTCGATCGGGTGATCGATCGGCCGATCGATCGATCATCCCCACATTTGCCCATTTGCCTTAGTTTAAGCTCCAATTCCTGCAAGAAGTGCACAAAAAGAGTTTTAATGCATTTTAGAAGTTAGAATACTAAATTAACACTAAATTTAACTAATCAACTAACAATTTAAGCCAAAAGATTACTATTTCTAAGAGTAATCATTGCATTTGTTTCTTCTTTGCATCTTCTCCTAAATACTCCTTATTTGCATCCATTTCTGTTGATAATATTGTAGATACTAATAGTGTACAAGAATGTGACACAAGTTCAAATGGTTCTGAAAGTGAGGATGATGGGATGTAACAAGCATACAAGGAAATGTATGATGAATGTATAAAACTAAAAGATTACAAGTTGAAGGTGATAGTCAAGTACAAAACTGTTCAAAAGGAAAGAGACATACTGAAACAAGAAGTAGTTGAAGTCTCCACCAAATTGAATCAATTTAAAACTGAATGGGAGACTCTTTCTAATAAGCTATGTGAAGCTGAAAAAGAGTTGTAGGAAAGTAATGAATCCAAGAAGAAATTGGAAAAAAATGTGTTGTGCTTGAAAAAAGAGCTGGCTGCTATCAATGCAACCTTCAAACGACAAATTGGAGCAACTGAAAAGTTAGAGCACATGATCAATATCCAAAAGAACTCATACAATAGAACTAGCGTAAGGTTTGGAGATGCACCTTTCTCATCCAATGCAGTCAACGAACCAAAATCTGTGCCTTCCCCAGCTGTTAATGAATTCAAGTCAATTTCAAATCAGAAATTTTTGAAAAATCAGCGATTCTCAAAGCGTCAATCCCAAAAGCACATGGTGAGTCAACCGAGGGGCAATGAAATGCCCTATCAGGTAAATACTCAACCTTTTTCAGTACCTTTTGTACTTATATGTCATCATTGTGGAATTAGAGGATATATTAGGCCAAATTGCTTTAAAAGGTTCACGGTACCAAGGATGAAAGTTCAATTTGAACTTGTGTATCAAAATGGATATTACAAAAATTGTTTTTAAGTCGTAGTTGAAGATTATCAAAGACCATATCCCATCTTTCATAATTCTTTTTCATAATTATCAACCAAGGATAAGATATTTCTCTAGAAGAAATTCTAGACAAAACCATTTTGATAATCAAGCTCAATAGTTTCAACCCAAAATTTTTTAAAACGTTGTTAAACCAAAGACAAGAGTTATTTGGGTTAGAAAGTCAAACTTGCATCCTTATGTTGATGTGTATGCTAAGCCTCTAGATTACCATAGAGAATATGGAGATGCTTGTCTAGTCGAATGATGCTTGTGTTTTTTGTAACCTAGGATATGAGTGTCTCATGGTTATTCTTTCGGTCCTAGTGTTATGATTTTCTTCGTAATTTTATTTATCTTTTGTTATATTTCTATTTGTTTTTATTAAAACACAAAAAAAGAGATTTTTGTTGTTCTTGACTTATGTTTATAGTTTGAATTTATCTATATTTGACTTCATGTGATAGAATCAACTATATGTTTTGGCGAAAAGTTCTTTATTCATGCCAAGTATGAATTGAGTGTCTTGTATGTTTAAGTGATGATTCTCATAACTAAATTGACATTTTGATGCACTTTCATCGAAAAGAAACATGTTGAGTCTAAAAATATTTTGTCGTATATTTGTTTCATTTGAATCCCATGAGTATCGTGCTCGAAAAGACCTATGATTGCATATCCTCTCTAGAGTTTATATTCATTAATGCCTTGTCTCTCTCTTGTGCTTTCATAATGCAAAAGAATATCTAGAGTGAGTCGCTTATTCAAAAAAAAAAAAAAAATTGCTACAAATTCAAAAGAAATTTTTTACAGTCATGACCAAGGAAAAAGTTACTTATGAGTGTAGAGTGAAAACTACTATAGACATTCACCAAAATGTGCAACATGGTTTGAAGCGTCATAGAGAAGACTACCTTGCTCACTAGAGTGAAAGTCGCCTTTAGCCTCAAAAGAATGAGTTCTTAAGTGGTGTTATTCATTTGAGGGGGAGCCTTTGTATTTTTGAATATTAAGCTTTGATTGGTTGTTAATCGGTTTGATTTTCATGCTAAATGATATCTCTTGTGAGTTCTTGATTCAAGTACTAAAAAATATGCTTTTGTTCTTAAGGCTTGATCTTGCTATTCTTAATGCTCACACACTCACTTTGTCATTTGGTTATAACCATCATCATCTTGTTGAAAACTTGACGTGATCTTCATCTTGGACGTGTCTTCATGAACTTGAGTATTTGATATATCTGTTTGAGCTCTTTCCATATGAATCTCTTTTATAGGGTTCTTAAAATTTGTGATCTTTAAGTCATTTGTATGTTTTTATGTATCTTCATTTAACTCTTCTATCAAAACTCTCCTTTTAGTATCTCATTAGTGTTGTGGTTGCATTTTGTGTCAAAAAAGGGGAGGAGTATATTGTTTAGTATCTCGTTTGTTTTCAATGATTTATAGTTCAACTTAAATATGCTTTGTGTTTATCTAGGTGGTTTGGTTTATCTTATGCATATGTTGAGGGGGGGTATATTGTTGATGTATTGGTTGAGGGAGAGTAATATTTTTTTATCTCTATATGCTTTCTTTTTCACATTCTCTTTCACACTTGATCTTGTGAAAAGTATTGAGTGCAGGAGAGTTGCTTTTGCTTTGAAACTTAGAGTTTGGTCATTGTTAATGTTTGTATTGGGGTTGTGAGTGATTTTAATGTAATCTTTGGGTTTTGTCACAAAATGGCCAAAGGGGGAGATTGTTAGGTATATTGGCTCATTTTGTGCCTTGTCCTATTTTGTGTTTTGTATTTGGGAGGGTTTATCTTTTTATGTCTTGAGTATATTGGTGTCTTGCAATGACCTTAGATATTAGAAATTTGCCTCCAATAAGCCTCAAGGGAAGAATCAACAAGAAGTGGATAAATTTTGGAAAGATGGGTCTCATGAGAATCTCAATGAATCTTCCTTCAGCAAATCAGTTCGGTTGTACCTAGTTTTTGACCAAGATATTTTTCAAATTGGAAATGGCTCATTAGTGGAAAAGTTGTAGATCTTTGAGTCTTCTTTCCAGAAAACTTTGAATCTCATCAATCCGACATCTAAGTAAAAAGTTATGGCTAAAATACTAAAGACAGCTAGTGCACCAAACTCTAGCAGACCTCAACCCTGGTCTAATGGGCTCCAGCTCCTCCAGCACAAAAATTTTTCCAATGAAGCCCACTCTTAGGCGGACTCCACCCCGCTAGAGCGGGGTCCGGATGGTTCAAAAAATTATTTGTCGACAAAGAGTACCCCACTTCCAAGTTTTGCTCTAGTGCGGTGCTTTCTTCAAGCATGTCGTGACAAAGTGATAGATTCTACGAAGGAAACATGGTAGAATGTTGGGGCAACTATGCATGAATCTTGTGTTTCCAAAAAGAGAAGTTCTTCTCCTCTTTTTCAGGAAACTTGAAGAACTTCACGAATTTTTCAAGCATCTTAAAGTGCTGCTCATTGTGATTGAAGTGTGATGATTACTAGGGGTTAGAGAGTTGTGCCCCATGAGAAGCTAAGACATCTCTCTCTCTTTCCTTGAGGTGGTGATATATAAGAAATAAGAGTGTTCTTCATCCAAAAACAGAGAGAGTCTTCAACATTGTCCACTAGGTGTTTGTAAAAAGTCCTGAGAAGACTCCACTCCTCTTTATCTCTCCATTTTCGAAAGAGACTAGGGTGGCTTGATGGAGTTCAAGTCATTGGTGATTCATTGAGGATTCAATGAGGTTCCAAGTGCTCGTGAACATGTTCGTGAACTCGAAGGAGTACAAGGTGTAGATGCAAACCAAGTGTTGAGGATTCAACAAGTGTAAAGGGGTTTAAGACATTCTTGTATCATTGTTCATATTATAGTGCTTGGTTGGGCTAGGCCCTGTGGTGTTCTCTTGGAAGGGTTTCCACGCTAAAATTGCTTGTGTCTTGTCTATTATTTGTGTTGTTTTGTGTGTTTCGATTTAGTTTCTCTATTGCATGTACTTGCATAAAAAATGAGTAGGGACCTATTCACCCTCCCTCTAGGTCCACATATGATGTTTTAAGTGCTTCTACTAGAACACTTGATTTCTCAAAGTTAAATCAAAGTTCAAGTTGTGGTGTTTGGAGATAAGGAAAAAGAATTCACATTCAAGATGAGGAACAATCTAACGTGAACAAAACTTGAAGGATCATTGATTTTGCAATCTTATAAAAATCACAATCTTAGGGTTTTTTCTCAATAATAAGCGAAACAATTTGTTAATTGGGAAAAAAATTTCAAGTCTGACAAAAAATATAAAAGCTGTTAGAAGTGAATGCTGCGAAGATAAAGAGAGAGAGAGAGTTCTCATGCCTCGAAATTCTTTGCACCTTCAGCTTTTCTAGGGTTTCTTAAGAGTGAGAGAAAGATTGTCAGACTAAGAAATTCAGAGAACGAGAGATCGTTTTCTTTTCTCTTTTCTTTAAAATCAAACGAATGACGGCCATTTCTTTTTCTTTACAAACCCAAATTGAGTAAAAATAATTAATTCCCAAGATTTCTCTCACTTCATTTTCCTTCCACAAATTCCAAATTACATAGTGCCAAATGGATAGTCATGACTCATAATCAATCCACTTGTGATTTGGATGGCAACTTAAAAGTTATAAGCTATTTTTAAAAATAGATTGTTTAAGTGATTTTTTTACAAAAATGTGTAAAGTTTATAAGCTATTTTTTTAAGTGATGGTTTGATAAGTAATTATTTTAAGTTGCTTTTCAAAAGTGAGCCAAACAATATTTTAAAATAAGGTTGCTAGAAAAATAAGCTTTATCTCTTTCAACTAAAATGACATTGGCAGACCACCCATATGGCACAATACAAAGGATACCAACCTTAAGCCTGATGATTGTTATTTTATCTATAGCTTTCATCGATTTTGAAAAATAAATAGTTCACTATTAATTTAGGAATCCCAACTTTGCTTTGACTAAATTTTTATCAAATTACTAGAATCTATCTTCTTTAATGCTTAGTACTTCCCTTCCCTTTTGCTTTCAAACTATGCTTAACTAAGAGATGGTTACTGCTCAATCCATTTCAGCTCCGTTGCAACCATTATCTTATTTGAAAAATTCAGTTCTTGTAGAAGTATTGTACAAAATCTTCAATCAGAATGATATGACTGTAACAATTTTAAAATTATGAATCAAATCAGTAAGTATTTTGATTTAAAATGAAAGGACTACAAATAATCATATCATTTTGTGCCAAAATTTTGTAAAAACGTTCTATTTTTGTAGCATTTGTTTTTTGACAAGAGGTGTCCCTTTTTGGTCTAAAATTAAGAAAGTATAAAGATTCATCTTTGAGGGCTGTATTTATTACCTAACTTAGATTTTACACACGTACACATAACATGTAATATACAGGTACCGTAATGCTATAGAACTAAAAAATTCATAAATTTTTTTTACAAAATACAATGGTTGAATGAGAGTATTTCAATTTAAGACAAAAATACCTATCATTGTGACTTTTAATTACAAAAATACCATTGTCACAAGTAAAATTTTTGTACAATTTTTTTATAAATATATACATACGTATACACGTACGTTCCAATACATGTTTACCTATATCAAATGATGCAGTTGAAGCATACATACCTTGTTACCTTTTGCTATAAGTAATGCATCATGGAGAGCTTTGTGAAAGGTAAAGCTTCTCAAAGAAGGCATAATATGTAAGTATTAATGCTGAGCCTAGAAAAACTGCAAGTACAAGCTACGCCAAGCATAAGCCCACTATTTTACTCTTTGCAACATGTCCCACCCACATCTTAGACGGTTTGTCCAACACCAGAAAAATAAAACCAACTCTGAAAGCTCCCTCTCGTCTGCTCACGCCACCCAAGCCCTTGATCTTCATTCAATTCAAACGTCAACAACAACAACAACAACCAGCCAAACTTCCTTCAGTTCTAAGTCTAATGGAGATTTTGAAGATCAAAACCTCACCAATATCCCATGTTGTTTCAACATTTTCTCTTGGCCTGTGAGCAGGTTGAAGCTGTGGTGCAGTTCTGCATCCTTCATGGCAACTCCGGCAGACTTGGCGGTTCACCAGCCAACCAAGATTATTGTAAGTTTGCTCTATAACACATGATTTTGATTTCTTTCCTTTGTGGGTTTGATGTTTTCTTTCATTTTCTTCTTTGTTTTCCCTTCCTTTCCTGAGTTTTGGTTTCTTTGTGGTGACAGCGAAAGAAGAAGTTTAGAGGGCAGCAGAAGAGAGAGGAGCTTGAAAGAGAGGTATGGCAATGATTCTATATATCTTTGATACATTTCTTTTGGTAAGGTGGCTTTGACTCATACACACAAGCACATGAATGGGTGAAGGGTTCCCTACTGGCTATCTGGTCTACACAAGGATATTCATTTATGAATTGGGATTACTAGGAAATCTTTATTGTCAGCTTGGAGCATTAATTACTTCCCCTTTTACTTTTTCTTTTTTCAAATATGTCCTTTTGGGGGGATTATGTATATTGTGAAGGATGATTTTAAGCATCCAAATTAATTTTACTTCGAACTTTGAAGCATAATTTCACATGAAAACTACTTCTATTATTATTATTATTATTTTGCTTTTTTGAAAATTTTAAGTTGACCTTGGTCTCCCAGTATTTCAAGTTTCCATTGAAGAATAGAATATGAAGTATCAATTTCCTTTGAAAAAGAGAGGCTAGAACAGTCTGCATATAGCTGATACTTCAAGGTCCATCAATTTCAGCACTTGCCCAAAAATGGGAAGGTATGGAATAAAGGAGACCCATACTCCCTTATCCCTATACATGCATGCAATCTGAAGACATTAGCTAGAAAATCTTGCATATCTTTCTTCTGTTTCTCAACAATGAAAATAGGACACCTTCAAATTACCTAAATGATATGGCATGTATAATTTAAAGTTATGTTCATTTGAAATTTTATCGTCATGGATTTTGAAATTTATGCCCACAATTTGTGCTGTAGGTTTCTATGCTTCGCAAAATGCTGGATCACGAACAAAAGGCTCATGAAATATTGGAACATGTTCATCGACCTGATCGTTCTGCTTTTTCTATCCCAAATTTCCTTCCTCCAAAGGTAACACTTCTTAACTCCTATATATGTGGAAACACATTTTGTTTGAACACTTGGATTGCTGTTTCTGAATCATTTCTGCAGAAATGTAGCAGGATTTCTCTTAGCCTGCTACTGTGTTTAAGGTTTGAAAAACACATCATTGAAAATATAATGCTGGCTTGGCAACTTCTTCATGATGACGCTTTAACATTTTGAAGACTGAAATGGAATTCAATTACCTGAACAAGCTATTATAGGACACCAATCAAAGCTACTAGTAAAAAATAGATATCATAGAATTCTAAACAATAAATTAGTTGTTTTACAAGTTAAAAACTGGCTGTCAGGGAAAGATATAATCTTGTGATTCACTCTGCCGCATGTCTAGGTTAAAATCTAATTTTTATTTTTATTTTTGATACCTAACTATGTTCAACTCATATCAATGCATCAATAGAAGCAAGCTTCTGAAAATGACTACCCCAAATAATATCTGTTCATTTATTGTCAAGGTTGTTTTGTTACAAACCGAAAATATTAGTTCAAAATAGGCATAAACTTGCAGTCATCAATAAGGTCCCAAGTAACTAGCCAGTATATCTATATGGTCATATAACATTGACACAAAACTCTTTCATGGATCGTATAGGCGAAAGAGCTCCTATCAGAGTTAGCTATGGTTGAGGACGAGATAGCTCGACTGGAAAGCCAAATAAGCCAACTCCAAACTGATTTGAATCATGAAAAGGAAGTCACCAAGGAATATAAGTTCAAACAACTGCAACATGCATCTCTCAACAACCCTAGTGGAAATTCACCACGTCGATCAAATTTCAGCCCCACAAACAAAGGCGCTAGTGAAAGGATGCCCTTTGAAACTAAGGCTTTGCATTTCATAAGTAAAGCAATAAAAGGTGATTACAATCTGAATGACTTCAGTATAAATGAGAAATCGAGGAACTCGAGAGTACTCTCTGATCACAAGGAAAATAATTTTCATGATGAGGTTGGATTGCAAGAGAAGGTTTCAAGGAAAGGTGGGATGCTGAAACCGGCCTCACCCTTGCGCGAGCCAAGACATCCGACCCCCAGGGTACGCATTGATACTAATTTTGCACCTTTTAGTTATGTTTAATGTTAGTAAGGGTTTGGCATTTCTGGTTGTGATTATTACAAGCCTCGTCTTCAACTAAATAAAATCAAGTGTTAATTACACTGTGTAGTCTTGCACTTTGCAACAGATTTTACTTCAGGACCTTCACTTTCAATTGTAACAGTTAAGCCCTTACACTTCTAAATTGTTGCAATATCAACTTTCTGCTGACTTTTATTTAAAAAATAAATAAAAAAATTCACACATGACAAATACGTTACTTTTTTTAAGGAGCAAAGATAGAAAATCATACTTCTTCTTAATAATTTACCACAAATTTCTTTTAAAACACTCCAAAATCATGAGTGTAATCAATTTGGTGATGTTTATAATATAAGCAGGTTTCATGTGAAAACTCTCAATTCAACTCACTTGCAATATATATGAGTATTTGGGATAAAAAAAAAATAGTTAGATTTTATATATTTATCTCTTGAAAAAGGCTATGTAGTTATTACATGCGAATTTTCTGTCAATTTTTCAAATAGAAAGTAGACATTACACTAATTTAAAAGAGTGAAAGCTTAATTGTTATAATTAAAAATAAAGATCCTGAAGTGAGATTTAGTATAGAATGCAAAGTGTAATTAACCCTAAAATCAAGCTTGTTCCAACCACAGCTACAATTTCAGTTTTTTAAAAGCCTAGGGAAACAGACTCTCCCTTTATTGATCAAATCATGGAATGCCAAAGTCACTGGCTTGGTTTTATGGCAATCTTTTACATGGATTCTTTCATGTATTGAGTTCCCAATAACTTCGTTTTCAGAGAGAACGGAATATAGAGGTCCCCCTAGACTTGCCATCAAAATCTGCAGCTGAAGCAATTCAAACAGAAGAAGAAAGCATCCAGAAGTGGCCACCCAACAAGCTAGCTGAGAACATCATGAAGTGTTTGATTTTCATTTTTGTCAGATTGCTTAGAACATCAAGAGCAATTGAGCTAGAGAAGTCAGGCCCCATTTCAAGGTCTGTCAACTTCTCTTCAAGCTCAAGAAGCTTCAGGGTTGACACCACCTCCAACTTGTTGCAGAAAGAATCGAGGCAGCAAGATCCTTACGGTATCTTCAATACAGAAGGATCGGTTCCGAGGGACATTGGGCCTTACAAGAACTTAGTTATGTTCACAGCTAGTAATTTGGACCCCAAATTCATCTCCAACTCTAGTTCTATCCCTCTACTACAAAGGTTAAGGTATGTCTGAAAATGGTAAAATGAATAGTGAAGAGTCTTTAGAGATTAATATATATGTATAATCTGATCTCTATACGTACTTGTGTCTACAGGGTTTTAATGAATAGTCTCCAGAAGGTGGATTTGAGATCTTTGACTTACCAACAGAAACTAGCATTCTGGATCAACATGTACAATGCTTGTATCATGCATGTATATACATTATGAACAAAACCCTTCTTCCTTCTGTTTTGCATCTTCTCCATTTGTCTTCTTTGAAACCCTAATGTAGTGTTGCTCTACTATCATTTCAGGGATTTCTCCAATATGGAGTGCCTTCTAGCCCTGAAAAACTGCTTACTCTGATGAACAAGGTACATTTTACAAAATTTTCAATAAGTTCATGAAGACATTCCACCAGTTATTTTGTTATTCTACGTAGAAATTAATGTTTTGAAAGTGCTTTTCTTTATTTTGAATAATTTTTTGAGCAAAAGTGTTTGCCTTAACAGCACAAGTACTAAATGAAATGCTGATGAGATTCTGAATCAGCTTGTAGCTAGCAAGCTTAACTATGATTGTGTGTGGTTTAAATTCAGGCAACCCTCAATATTGGAGGCAACACAATTAATGCTCAAGCTATTGAGCTTTTTATTCTGAGAAAACCTGCATCTTCAGTTTTGAAAGAGGTAGATATGATTAAACTTAATTGGGGTTAAAACAGACACATGATTTATAATTGTGTGTTTGTAGGATCTTCTAAAACATGGATTGTCTTCTATAGGTCTACCGAAAGGGGGACAACGAGGACAAAGAAGGCATTGTTCGCGAACTTTATGGACTCGAATCATCAGAACCCAACGTCACATTTGCCTTGTGCTGTGGGACTCGTTCTTCTCCAGCTGTATGTCAATAAAAATGCTACGAAACTAGAACCTTTATATAAAAAAATCCACGAGATAATGATAATTTTTAAAATGTTATCTATAAACACACTTCTATAAGTCGGTATCATTATGTCTTTTTAAATTTTAAAACGTAATAAATTGATCATATGAATTATTAATTTGTATCAATCAACTCATTTTATTAGTAATATATTAGGCAATCAGTTAGCAGAATAGATGAAAAATAATCACGTAACTTATACATTTCACAAATGCTCATTTTATATCTAAATTACATGTTTTTTTTTTTAATAATTGTTTAATAACTAAAATACCCCTTATCTTGCCCCTTTATTTACATATCATTTCAAGAGACATTTCAATCTTTAAACAATTGTTATAACAAGAGAAGATTAATTTAAGTATAAAATTATATTTTTGTTAATATGTAAAAGTCCAATAACAATTTTTCATCCATTTTCTTAGCAGATTATTAATAGGAGTGGTTAATTGGTACAAATTGATAGTTTAGAAGATCAACTCCTTACGTTTTAGAGTTTAGGAGCTGGACATAGTAATACTAAGTCATAGTTAAGGAAATGTGTTTATAATTAACCCTTTTTTAAAATTATAGACCATTGTGATGGGCTTTTGCATTGATTTTTTTTTTTTTTTTTTCGCGTTTATAAACATTGAGGAAGAGTGGGTGGCGTCCTCCTCAATGCTGTGTAGGCGTCCTCATAGGTGGGCCAGACACAACAGCTCCAACTAAGAAAACCTGCCTCACCCAATTGAGTCACATTATTCTAGTCTCCTGATATTTTTGTGTGCAGGTGAGAATTTACACAGCTGATGGTGTTGCAGCTGAGTTGGAGAAATCAAAGCTGGAATACCTGCAAGCTTCAATTGTGGTGACAAGCACAAAGAGGATTGCTCTGCCCGAGCTTGTGCTCCGAAATATGCACGATTTCGCCCGAGACGTGGACTCATTGGTGGAGTGGGTTTGCCAGCAGTTACCAACATCTGGGTCATTGAGGAAATCAATGGTGGATTGCTTTAGGGGCCTTAATAGTGGCAAGGTATCTGGCATTGTTGAGAAGATGCCATATGATTTTGAGTTTCAATATCTGTTGCCAATGTGAGTTTTTGTAGCAATAGTGTCACCTCTAGTTTAGTCAGACAGAAAGACTAAGAGACGTGTGAAAGATGGAGAAAGAGTTTTGTGCAGCTTCCCCAATATCATTACAGTGTCGTGTAACCATCGCTAGTTACCTGATCTTCATGATATATAAGCAGTAATTAAGGTTATATGATGAACCAATTTTATTGTTTAAGGCCATGTTTGTGTTGCCCTGTGAATTAGTCAGATTCCACTATGTTTTCATTACATGAAAGTAGACACAAAAACAAAAGAAATTCAAAATAAAGGAGGCGTGATTAATATGAAGTCCTAAAACTATAAACCGATAGTATACGTTCCAATCTCTTTTTTTTTTTTTTTGAAATAAAAAATTTCCAATGTTTTCTTGAGTTCTATATCACTGGGTCATGATTGAAATCAGATAATAATTTTTTGGGTAAACAATCAACTTTTTCTCATATTGCAATGTTATCTTTGAACTTTGATTTTTTTTATTTTGCCCATCCAAATTTTAAAAAAAAAGTCAATGTGATCCCTTATTTTAAAATAAATTATAAAAATTAAAAATTAATTACACTTTTACACTTCAACTATGATTTAGTTTTATTTTACCCGCTTAACAAAAAGTCGTTAAATTTTGCTATTAAATTATGAGAATTTAAATTCGTATTAACGCCGTTGATAAAAAAAAAAAATTTATGCATTTTCGATTGAATACAACGTAAATTTTTTTGACCCTAGTTAAGAAATGCGTAGTTTCAAAAATATTCTTGATATTGTCAGGGACTCAAGGCTAATAATTGGTGGTCCACAAAAATAATATTTTAAGGATCATTCTAATTATTTTTTATTCATTTTGAGATTATTTATACCATTTCATAGCAATAAAATTATTTTTTTCTCTTTGTATTAAATAATAGTATAAAAGTTTGACCAAACAAATGTCTAATTTTAAATTTTATATAGTAAAAATATAACTATTTTTAGTTGAATGGTGGTAAAGTAATATTAAATTGTAGTTTAAAAGGCCAAAATACAATAAATATTTAATTTCCTTACTTGTTTGGAAAAATTAGACTACATTGACCTTTTTTTTTTTTTAAATAGATGGCTTAAATAGAATAAATTAAAATTTAGAGATTATATTGAAATCTAAAATAAAGTTGGAAGAATTAAATGATCGTTTATCCTATTTTCTTCGTCTTGACTATTGTACTGTTGACGATTTCAACGTGGTTGGTGGCAAGATTTTCGTCAGTTGTACAAAATTTCAATTAGTTGATAATGTTTGAACTGCCAACAACAAACATTTTTTCTTTTTTTTTTTTGGTTTTTGTAGCCAATGGTACTGCCAATGGGTTTTCATGTAAAATTAATTCAGAATAGGAGATTATGCATATAAACAATTTAGGGCGCTCTACGCGCACATAGAGAGACACACATGGACACAAAGGATTGTCCTAAAATTCTCACAAGTTACAGAAAAGGAAGTTGCTTGGATGTATAAAGAGTAGTTATAGGCTCGTGTATTTGTAGCAGCAAGCACAAGATAATAGAATCAACCGGTCTAGCTTAGCTGGCCACAACTCATCTTTCTTTTGAGAGGTCAAAGGATTCGCCTTTGTTACCACAAAAAAATGCTCAATTGTTTGCTTTAACAAATGTGTAAAAAACACTCAATCCGAATTTACTGAAGTACTATTGAGAGGAAACTACTATATTGGTGTCGGTTACTCTGAACACAACTATTTGTTTAAGCAATTTGTACTTTATCTAAGACTAATAGATTGTGAGTGCCCACCATTTTCCGAGCAAATTTACTTGCGAAGGGTGAATTTAAAGTGTCTTATTTGGATAGATTTTTGCACATCATTAAAAAAAAGAAAAAGGCAAGATATATAATGATGAACTTGGAAACTCTTTCTTCTATTTTTCTAAGCTAGAAGACAGGATTGAAGCTAAAATTTCAGTAATATGATCCATTCACAAGTGAAAAGATTCCAGTTAGAATGAAGGATGATCCTTGTTAATTGTCTTTCGTTCTTTGAGGATGCTCATTGCAATTATACAAAAAGGTGGTGCCCCAATCCCAATGCCAGGGAGCCCACTTCAAACACTGAGAGCAACAATATGCTCTTTAAATTTTATTTGTTAACTATTTTAGCTAGTTAAAATTTTAAAATATACTTTTAATTGACTAATTATTTTATTATTTAGAATAGGTAACACTGTTTTAACTCTTAGAAAAGTGTTATTCAACTCTCTAAATTTAAAATATTAATTTTTTTTTTCTCAATTCTTCTCTCTCTTCTAGTTTTTTCTCTTTTCTTAAAGTAAGTGCTAAAAGATAAATAATTTAATAAGTTATAGTTAAAATAGAGAGTATTGATAAAAAAAATATATTAAAAAATAATTAATTAAAGTAAAAATTATATATTTTAAATATATTTTGATTAATTATTTTAGAGGAGAGTCCTATGTAAGTGGGCTTTTCTAGTGATGTGACCACCAGTCAAGACCATACAACATGAATGTACGAAGGGTCGGGTTACTGGTACAATATACCAAAGGAAGAACAAAAGAAGAATGTGACAGCCATGACTATTAATCTCTGCCCTGTACTCTCTTTCTTAGTTCAACCCATTGAATATGAAATGGATGCTGACAACTTGCTTGCTGGGGACCCAACCATGACTGAAATATACTTGGAGGAGGTTATATAGAGAAAAAAAAAAAAATTCTTTGCCATCTATAAGAGAGAGAGAGACTGTGTGTGAAAATGTGAATAATTCTTGAAGTAATACACATGAGGGCAAATTCATAGACAGTATTAACGGGGCTAGTTTTGCTGAGAAAAAGTAGAAGGAAAAGTGGGCATCGCTGAAAATGCCTCACAGACTTTTATGTTGTTCGCCCAAATTAGGAACTTAATTTACATTGAGCACGTCTAAGGACAGGCATAGGTGATGGTCAGGCACTATAAATTTGTGTCACATCAGTTGGGTCTTATTACATTGATATGTCTAAGAATAGGCGCAGCTGATGGTTAAGTGCCATCAGATCCCTGCCACATCAGTTGAGTCCCATTACATTAAGCACGTCTGAGGACAGGTGCGACTGGTGATTGGGCGCTATCAGATCCGCACTACATCAGTTGAGTCCCATTACATTGAGCATGTCTAAGGACAGGCGTAGCTAATGGTCAGTTGCCATCAGATCCCCGCCACATTAGTTGAGTCCCATTACATTGAGCACGTCTAAGGACAGGCGCGGCTGATGATCGGGCGCCATTAGATCTGCGCCACATCAGTTGGGTCCCATTACATTGAGCACGTTTAAGGACAGACACGATTGATGGTCAGGCGTCATCAGATTCGGCCACATAAGCTGGGTCTCATTACATTAAGCAAGTCTAAGGACAGGGGCAGCTGATGGTCAGACGCCATCAGATCCGCGCCACATCAGCTGGGTCTCATTACATTAAGCACGTCTAAGGACAGACACGGCTTATGGTCGAACGCCATCAAATCCGCACCACAATTGTTGCGTCCCACTACATTGAGTATGTCTAAGGACAAGCGCGGCTGATGGTCGAGTGCCATCAGATTTGCGCCACGTCAACTGAGTCCCATTACATTGAGCACGTCTAAGGATAGACACGACTGATGATCAGGCGCAATCAAATCCGCACCACATCAGCTGGGTCCAACTACATTGAGCACATCTAAGGACATGCATGGCTGATGGTCAGATGATATCAGATCTGGGCCACATCAACTGGGTCCCATTACATTGAGCACGTCTAAGGACAAGCGCGGCTAATGGTCGGGCGCTTAGTGTGGGACTTAGCTGATATGACGCGGATCTAATGGTGCCCGACCATCCAGCTAATGTGACGTGAATCTAATGGCGCTTGACCATCCAGCTGAAGTGGCACGGATCTAATGGCGCCCGACCATTAGCTGCCCTTGTACTTAGCTGTTGGTGAGACCAAACTAATGTGGCGTAGATCTGATAGCGCTTGGCCATCAGCCAAGCCTGTACTTAGCTGCTAATAAGATCCAACTAATGTAGCGCGAATCTAATGGCGCATTGTATTTAGCATTTTCCATTTACATTTGGTAAGAATAGCTCTACTTTTATAAAGTAGACAACATATATAATAGATAAGAATCCCACGTCTTCCAGTATGTGTGTATGTTTCATCACCATGATGAGTATTTTAATGGCTTCAGATTGTCATGTATAGGAAGAAATGGAAGGTGGAAGAGGAGGATGAGCAATTTTATGAATTTTACCACTTAACTAAGTATTAACATGTTCTAGTGCTCAATGAAAGGCAAAAAGGGAGTAAGAGACAATTTTTTCTCCAATTTTTTTTTTTTTTTATCTTTCAACAGTTGTATCTCAAATATCAATTGAAATAAACTAATTTCCTCTTGCAGTTTCCTCCCTATAATATTTAATCTAATAACATGCTAACTGCCCCTTCTTGTTAACTATATTTGTATTTGATCCATTTTAAAAAAAAAAAAATCTAATTTCCTAAATTAATTAAACCAAAGGATGAATATTTAGTGATTGGCTTAATAACTTTCAAAAATCTCTCCACTTAGTTATGAATGTAATCAAATCATATACAATAAAGCATAAAACATAAAGCACAATAAACAATGAGATAAAAGATTTACCGTGTAAACCTAACGTGGATAAAAACTACATGAATCAACTCTTTTGGTTCGGGCGAGCCAAGTACTATAATGAATAATTTACACAAGTTACACTTTCATTCTAACACCGAACTTCACGGATGCTGTTCGAATCGCCATGAACTCCAGCTTAAGTCAACTTACTTGACTCATCGATTTTCTATTCTACAATTGCTTGCCTCTAGCACCAAATCACCTTGATGCTATTCATCATTTTTAGAACCCACCAAGGTAATCTTCTTTGATGTTTTTCAATGGTCGAATGATCTATTTTCTCTGTAAAATTTTTGGAGAGTCTATATCCACCAACATGTCTCTCTCTAGTCTTTTATAGCTCATCAAACCCTATCTGTTTAATAAGTATTATCTATATCTATGGACTCGTTTATCATCACATAGTATGTCGAGAAACATACTTAAATCATATAGAAAAGATATGGTCAAGAACCCATTTAGTTACAAACTTCCCCTATCAATCGTTTAAAATAGATTCACAATTTTAGTGTATGGCTAGAGCCATGTTGGAGTTGGCTCGTGCCAACTTGTTGCTTAGGTTATGGCTCGTGCCATGATCGTGTCATCTTCTGAAGATTTATTGGAATCTGCTTCCTTGAGCATGGCAAGTGCCATCATCTTGTCATTGCTTCCTGTCACCTTTTGACAACTCTCTGGAATCTATTTTTTTTAGTATAGCAAAGGCCATCACCTTGCCATTGTTTCCTACCATCTTTTGACAACTCTCTAGAATTCATGTAACCAATAGAGCAAGTGTCATTCCAATGTTGACTAGTGCCATTTGTGACTTTTTACCAAATATCATTCTTTGAGCTATGAAACCTTAAATAATGAGTTTGTTTGGTTCATCAAGCTTAATGTGACCTCACAATATATTTGAAATACAAATTACCATAGCAAAAACCTTACATCAACAAAATTCCACATGGGTTTATAGATAATTAAATCTTAGTCAAAAAGCTATGAAGTTTTGTCTATAGGCTTTCGGCCAACCCAAACGTGGCAAAGTAATTTGAAAATTATCCAAATATTAATGAAGGAGCATGGCATCTTTTAGTTGTCATCATATTTGATTAATGAAGGGAAATAAAAAGGAAAGAAAAAAGAAAGAAAAAAAAAATGAAGGAGATGTTAGACAAAATGGGTATAAACCCATTGTTTTGTTGATCTTTGAGCTAATATAAATATGGGACCCATGCATCATTTGTGTCGGGTCATTAGTGCGTTGGATTCACCTCTGAGAGGAGATGAATTTAGACCATTTACTTGCTCAAATCCGTGTAGGATTGAATAAGTTATTGGCCTCCAAAGTTACCCCTTTGAATATGAATTATGTAGTTGAAAGTGAGTTATCCCACATTGATTTCTTATGGGAAATATGTTGTCCATATATAACCCAAGTTTGTAGTAAGGTTTGGGCCCCAAGGGGCACCTCACTTTTGTGACAGGGGGAGGACCTATGGAATCCATAGGTTGACCCAATACTCCACACACGCGCATGTCGCCGCCGCCCGTACGTCCGGTCCGGGTTGGGACGGGACGGGACATGGGTCGTGGGTTCAATTCAAGTCTTATCTTTTTGGGCTAAAGTCGGAATTAAATTAATTAATTATTTTTATTAATTAATTTTATATTAATTAATTATTTTCATTAATTAATTTTATATTAATTAAATTAATTAATTTCTGACGGTTTTATCGAACGGATGTGACCGTTGACCGAACAGGTGTGTCTCTCCAATAAGGGGCTGTTTGGCTGTTGGTACTTGTTCGAACCAGTGTTTTGAATAGGCGCCTGAGCTCTATAAATAGAGCAGCTTTCTAACATTCATTACATACTGAAATTTCGAATTGTTGCATACAACGAATTCTTATTCTTCTTCCTCCCGTATTTTTCTGAGAGAGTTCAGATCATCTTGTGAAGCCGCCGAGCAGTTTTTATTAAAGTGTTGCTTAAAGACTGCTAAGATCATTTTATTCTGAGAGTCAGACGCTCATCATTCTGTGAGCACCAACTGTGGGGGGTGAATCTGTCTTTAAGGAGAGAGTGTGAAACACTCGACTCGATCAATCTTTCGACTTCTAAAATTTCTGTTTTTCCGAATGACAACCGGGTAAGTCGTTACAATTTGTTGTTATTCAGATTCTAATTGTCTTCTAGTTAAAATTGCTTCTAGTTGATAATTAAATACATTGCCGTTATTTTATTTTTATTGATCACTAATTATACACATAGTATTTAAATAGAGATTATTTTTTCCAACAAGAGAAAAGTTAAATTATTTGCTTTTGTTTAATTGCGCTGAAAAAATAGATAGAGATTAAAATCATTTTTTTTATCACCCATAAAAAAATGAACAAATATAAACAATTTCATGCTCTCTTTCTTTCTTTTTTTCTCAATAAGTTTTACATCCAAACATAGCAACGAGTCTATGTTCATTACAGGAGATAAAGATATAATAACTTTAATTGATTGAAATTTTTGTACGAGTTCAATCCACTGAAGCACTCTAAGTTTCTTTTCTATTAATATAACGCCCATATTTTCTAATTAACAAACATTGTAATGGTGACTAACAAAATGCCTTGCCAATGGAAATGTTTGAGACACCCATCAACTTAAGTTCTATGAATCTTCAAAGCCGTAAGGCTCTGCAAGAAAACAAGTTTGTTGCTCACATAAAAGAAAAATAGGATATAAATGGGTGGCACATTATTGAATAGAGATGGTTTGTACTTGAGAACTATGACAATGACAATGAGTTTGGATGATCACTAGAATAAAGTGCAAGCCTGGGGCAATACTCAGAACTCAGCAGTGATGTATATTTTGATGAATAGCTGCAATTTTTGTACAATGTGCCTTCCCCTTACCTTTTGTTTCGTCCTCTTAATATTGGAAAATTACACGTTGTCACCACTCGGTCAAAAGCTTTTGAACCAAAGTCAGATCACTACAAAAAAAAAAAAAAAAAAAAAAAAAAGGGGTTTTTGACTTGACAAGAGCAAATTTTGAGGCTAATGTTGTTACAAAAGTAATTTTTAACTTATTTTCACGTAAAATGCTATTGCTAATAGGATTTTAAATGAAGTAATATTAGCAATAGTTCTTTTTATTTTGTATTTTTTCATAGAAAAAAGGACGATTGCTAAAAACAAAACAAGATAGAAGGCATTGTTGCTAAGAGCGATTAATCAAAAAAAGCTGATAACAATAGCACTTTTCATGAATTGCTAAATTAAGTTTAAAACCATCTTTATAGAGCTTAAAAAATGTGAGTTTTTGAGTGGTAGAACACTGTCGCTAAAGGTAGATTTTCCCTCACAAATATCATTAGTAACGGCACAAGCGTGTTGCAATAACGGGTCACAAAAACTTTGCAATGGATGCACTTAAAACTCACTATTGCTAAAAAAAAATTACAATTTCTTGCGACAACAAAGTCACCGACACAATTAATTATTTTAGATGGTACGATATGGTATAGTTAGGCCATTACAAATGGTAAAGCATTTACAATCGGAGCTACACTATCCCAATTAGTGAGTTGCAAAGAAAAATTTTTTTGCAAAGGCATGCATTACCGTAGCAAAAAAGGGCAATTTTGTGACGGTATTTCTACAGTTGTAAATGGCCTTTTAATAGTAATGTTAATTCATACAATTTATAAAAAAAAAATTTTAGATGTTATTAAATTTTTGGGCACCCCAGAACAGTTAATTACAAACTGATTGTGTGATGCACTATGTAACTTATGAATTTTCTGTGTTTTTTAAGAGAGTAATCATGTAATCATCATCACTGAAATTGTATCTTTTTTTTTCCTTTTGTCTAGAAGGAATGCATGAAACCCTCCAAAAATAGAGGGACCACACATGAAGGACGGAGGGTTTGTTGACTAAGGCTCCGTTTGCTTTAATGTAAAATATTTTTGCTAATTTCCGAGGTTTGGTTGTACACATTTTGCGTAAAATGTTTTACTCGTAAAATAATTCACATCAAATTGCTGGAAAACACTTACCAATCCAAGTCGGTCAGTCATTTTTCCGGATGAAGCGGTATACAGGTTGAGGCTGTCTACCATCGGTCAATCCGAATAGTTTCTCGATAATGCTTGCGACCGGTGTTGCGGCAAAGACATTCCGGTGTTGCGGCCGGTGTTTCCTTTAGTAAAGTTTTTTTATCTAATTTTTTTAGTCTAAAAGCAAAAATGTTATATTTTTTTAGTTTTTTTTTTGTTATTTGTTTATTTTTATCTTATAAAAGTAAATTTTTTTTAATTTTTATTACTTATAAACCAAAAAAACAAAATAAAAAAAATAAAAAAATTGTACTAAACGTACTTTAAATATCTGAATTCAAGTCCCACCACCCAAATAATTTAATTTTATTCCCGTCAAAGCTAATTTATTGACTAAACGAATCAAACGAGTGAACCGAATCGACCAAGGCTCTAAATCAACTACTCCGGTCCGATTAAACGATCCAAACAATTAAGTCAAACTCCATAACGTGTAATAAATGTCAAATTATTTACACAATAATTTAACACAATAATTTCTATTGCATTAAATTATAAAAAAATGAGACGTGAGTCTAATGAAAATCGTTGCAGTTATGAACTTTGACTCTAAAAAAGACTTGTGTTGAAGTAATTATGTCATTTGTTAAGGATTATTTTGAAATGCAAAATATTCTTATAGCTTCATAAAATAAAAGTGCTTCTCCTTTTATAATATAGATAAATGTCAAATAATTTGAGATTATAAGTGTACTTTTCCTAATTATTATCATCTTCCTTTTTCTCTGCTTCTTCTCCTTCTTGACATAAGATAGGCTAAAACAGTTCAATTTTATCAAATGTGTTAGCAATTTAAAATTCACTTAAAATTAGAATTAGAATTGATCTCAATTTCACTCCGACATGATTATTGAAATGTTCAATTCATGTAAATATTCACGAGCCCCTTATTTTTAGGTTGTATATTTAATCTTGGAATTAATCGTAGTATCTTGTTTTATGATTAAACTTTTAAATCAGCATTCTTAAAAAATAAAACAACACGAGGGGATCCAAAATTAATTAATCATTCTGCCTAACTACCTTTACATAAATGCTAAGTAAAAAAGCAGTACTCCTATATGCACTAACAGCCTGTTTGCAACTTTAAAAAAGAAAGAGGAAAAGGAAAGGTAGAGTGAAAGTGGAATGAAAGTTGGATTGTTTTCTTGATAAGTCTCTATTTTTTAAGTTAATACAATCACAAAGGTTATTTCAATTTAATTCAGCAAATTGTGTTGAGCGTTATTTGTAATAATGTTCTAATGACATATAAACAGTTTAAATAGCACTCAACACGGGTTATTAAATTAAGTTGAAAAAGAGTATTTTGTGACTGCATTAACTTTAAAATAGGGCCTCATGAGAAAAACAAGCCGTAAAAGTCGAGAGAAAATGATATAAATTTTTGTTTCTTTCATCTTAAGCTAGAAGAAAGAAAGAAATAATTAGAATAAAAATGAAGAAGAAATATTTGAATTTTATTTCCTTTTCCTCTTAAACTAGAAATCAAATAGAAAGAAGAAAAACAACTACTTCAACTTCATTTCCTCAACCTCTAAACAGGCTGGAAGTAGGAGCAAAGCACATGGCAATAATTGATAAGTTGTATATTAGACTTACTTTGTAATTTAAGAAATTATTCAATACTTTTGTAGTGTCTATCATTTTTGATTTATCTCTTATAAATATAGATTATCACACAATATCATCGTGTCTATATAGTTTAAGAGAGATAATATGTAAAAAAATTATAAAAATTATTGTTGAATGAATAAATTTTTAAATTTAAAATTTTAGTGATTAAGAAAAAATTTATAAAAAACACTATTTTATTAAAATATGTACAGTATGGTGGTGTGACGGTTACTGTAACGCTTATGTGAGAGGCTGAGTTGAATAATTTTTGCTTGCAATTCTCTTACGTCAATTTCAAAATCACTGTCAGAGTCTCTGACGCGTGCTCTGTTGTTTTGGTACGAACGCCGTCGTTTGTCTTGACGGCGGCAAACGGCCAACGCCAGTGCCCACGTGTCGGACCCTCGGACTCAAAATCCACCATTCCAATACACCTCTACAGAGCATTTCAAGTCCGTCCCAGAAAAGCCGAAAAGCTGGTTCACAAACACACACACACACACACACACACACCCTCTCTCTCTCTCTCTCTCTCTCTGTCTCTCTACTTTCTCTGTGTTTCCTCCATTTTCTTTTCCTCCGCTTTCTCTCCATTTTGGCACTTCCACCTTTTCTCTTTCTGAAATTCTCCGCTCTGTCACTCTCTCTGAACCCACAATGTGATATTTCCGGGGTTTCCTCTCTAATCTCTTCAAAATATTACTTGTTTCTTTGGTATTGCTCTTCAATGTATTAAAGCTCCTTCTGGTCTCTGGTCTCTGAGTCCTTGAACAAGGTATTTTTTCTGAATCTTTCTTTGTCACCTTTTGTATACAAGTCTGCATTTCATTTTGGGTTCTAAAGCTCTCTCTCCATAGGTTTGTATATCTACATATACATAGCATAAACTTTTGCAATAAAATTAGTCTTTCAATGTTAGGAGCTTCTAAATTATATTTCTGTTTGATTTGATTAAATTTTTTTCGGCTTTTCTTGGGTGTTTCTTTGTTTGGCATATGACATATGGTTGTAGATAAAACAAACACCACTGATGATTATACACAAGAAACACACACATGCATATTAATTGATATTTAATTATGTTGTTTTCATCGATGTGCATGAGGTCCATAATTGGAGTCGTTTACCAATAGAAACATTCAAGAAAAAAGATTAAAGTGACATTTTTTTACAGAATTGTGGTAATGAAAATGACACTCGTATGCTATATTGTTTTGTTTTTTTGGTTTTAAAAACTCGTGATATTGGTTGATGAAATGCTTATAAGAGTGAAATAATTTTTAGAAGGAATATAACACTAACTTAAATTGGTTAAACTCTAAGGTGATGTCACTGTATATTAGGATTTGTGATATTTGATGGGTGTGAATTGTATTACATTTGGAAATGAGGGAGTACGTATTGCGCATGAATGATTGCCAACTTGAAGGAATTTGAATGTAAGGGATCACCACTCACGAATCAGTAAGTTGTGCTCTCTGCTGGGGGGTACAACTAAGTTTTTAGTCAGGAGAGGCATTTCACTCGGCTAAGGCCTGATGGGTATGAACAATTTTGTTCCTTTTAATATTAAGTAATGTCAGGAACATAAATTTATCTTGATGTTCTTAATATTCGTGGTTGACATCTTATGTTACAAACTCATAAGCTGCTGTTGTCGGGCTAGAAAATTTACTTCTTCATTTTTTCTTACACGCATTCCGCTTTTTTTTTTTTTTTTTTTTTTTTTTTTGTTTTTTGGGGTGGGGTGGGGTAGAAGGTGGTTGACAGAAGCCTAGCCTGGTCATGTCTATTCATTCTTTGTAGGGAGGGAGTGAGGAAGAGAGTATAATTTGAGTTATAGCAAAAATTGAAATTCTGGTTGAGAATGGTGAATTAAAGTAACCTTTATTCACATTTAACTAAATGTACTTTTAACTCAACTTTCATGTCTATTTGTTCTTTTGAGGGAGGGAGTGAGGACCGAGGAAGAGCGTATAAATTTGAGTTATGTAGTGAAACTTGAAATTCTGGCCGTGCAGTGGTAATGCCGGTGGCCTTTTAGGTATTACTTGTCCCCAAAGTGACCCAAGTGTGGAGTGAGTGTGGGAATGGGAGTGGGAACAACAGAATGGATTGCAAAAATAATCTAGGTTCAAGCACCTTAAATCTTGAAAATGCTTTTAGAGATATTCCTAATCTGTTATATTATTAGACAATAGCTTGTCCCAAAATCTTAAGCGATTAAGGTATGTAGCCCAACAATGTATGTCAAGAACACACTTCCTCATGCACAATTTCATCTCATGATGGAGATGTAAAAGCATAGTGAGTCCAAATAGACAAATAGACTGAATCGTAAAACAAATGCAAGTAGAAAATTCAAACCTTACCTTCTATAACCAAAACTTCGTTACCATGTTAGACAGCTGCTTGGCATCATACCTTAAGCCATTAAATGGGTTCAACAAATTTTGTCAAGCGTCTCACAATTGTGAACCTTACTTTCTATAACTAAAACTTCTTTACTATGGTAGACAACTGTTTGGCACCATACCTTAAGCCATTAAATGGGTTCAACAAATTTTGTCAAGCGTCTCACAATTGTGTGATTTTTTTTTTCTTTGGTAATCAAGTATTGCTGTAAATACATTAGTTTTGGAATTCAAAATATTTATTTGGATTTTATGAATTTGAAGCAGAAGATTCATTAAGAAGCTGAGATAGCTGTGTTTACTTTCTCTTTGCAGTTACAGTGTGGTGCAGGGTTGAATACCTGTCCGCTGCATTGTCCTCCTGATTATGTGATCCATTGTATGTGAGTTTATACTGATTTACATAATAAAAGAAAGAAAGGGCATCATTGCCCTTATGTCTCTGCCAATATAGCATGAGAATGATAGTGCACCATTGTCGTGGACGAGTCCATAGCAAGTCAAGTGGCCGTGTTAAATCCACATGCATACATAAACAACAGAATGCAGATTCTTGGCAAAGATTTGTTAAACCAATCTTCAGATTGCACAGGTAGTAGTGCACGATTGCAGTGTATAACTGAATTAGGGCAGTTATGTTGTCAGCGCTGAGTAGTGACGGTGACTATGTTTTGTTCAAGTATGGGATAGATTTAGTACAGCTACTAATATCATCAATCATTCACCAATAAATAAAGGTTGCTTTAGGGGTAGCATTATTATTGGATTAAAGTCTAGTGGTGGTGGTAATTGAAGGTAGAGCTACAGAATTGCTGGTATTTTTGGATAGTAATGGAGTTGTCATTAGTTCTGTTATATGAAATTTGCTGCTGAATTCTTATTTCTTAATAAGGGTTGAAACTATTTTTTCCTGAAATAGATTGGTGCTCTTTAAGAGATGCGGTATTATTTGGATTAGAGAGAATGGTTCTGTCCTGAACCCTTCTTTTACTGGCCATCACTAGAGAGGAACTCCTCCCTTTACATTATGGCCTTACACTCCATGCACGAAAAGACTATTTACTGAACTGCTGATTTTATTGAACATAAAAATTTCATGAGCAATAAGGTTTGAGTTTTTTGCCTACGGATAGGAACATTTATTTAATTTTAACTTACAAACCCTTTGATGCTGAGATTTTCTCTATAAGACACCTTATGTTCAGAGATTAGAATGCTGATGTTCCGAATATTTAAGAGTAAATACTAATCACTGATCTAGGATTCTCTTTCTCTGTCTCTCTCTCTAGTGGGATAATATGGTACTACACTACTGGTAGGAAGATCTAAACCGTAATTGGACTCCTTCGTCAGTTGAGGAGGATTATTGTAATGCTTCTTTGAACTTTGAAGACAATAATTGAACATGTCCCTTAATTTCAGGAGTGCCCTTTCACATCCATCAGTAAACAAATTAGTTTACTAAGTCTGGTCGCTGGTACACCTAGCATTTACCTTTTTCTGTTTTTCTTTTTTACCCCTGAGAATTTGTTTTAGTATGTCTAACAGTGCATTAAAATTTATGAGATGAGTATTTGTGCAGGACACTAGCTGAATATTTTCTGCATCAGAACTTGTATTCATATTGCTTGCAGTTGCAGGTACTGTATGGATTAATGTCTGTTTTTACCCTTTTCTTGGAAGTTTTAGACAGAATTCCATTGCATGCTATTTGTAAGTTTTAGCTTCGCTGGTTATGATTTATAATATTGATTACTTTATCCTTGAGGTTTTGTGCTTTACATTTTGAAGAAAATGTCAGTAGGTGGGCGAGGAGAATGCAAATCCAGAACAGTGACGGATGGATCCTAATATGGTGTGACTTTTAATGAGACTGTAAACATGTATGGAAAGAACCTTGCCCAGGTATGGAAAATTCTGACCCAAGTTAACCCCAAGATACTATTCTATTTTCGGGCTTAGCAAATCAATGGCGATCTCATATTATGCTGCTATTTATTTAGATACTGGGCATTTAAATGTGCTTCGTTCTGATGGCTTTAAGAGGCGAAATTTCAGATTAAGGGTTGACTACTAAAGATGTGCACCTAATGGTTATTGGGAAATGGAAGAATAAGGGCCATCACTGTACCTGGTTTGATACTTATTCTTCTAGAACATAGCCATCAATAAATCATAGCACTTAGTGGCAAAGTTGGGAAAATAACATTATAGAACTTCAATGGAGTTCATAAAATAGGTTTTTTTTTTTTAAATAAGTTAAAGATTTCTTTCTTCTTTCTTGGGTTTTTTTTGTTTTACCGATATTTAATCACGGAATACACTCCAGGGCCCAAAGCGCATGTACAATCATCTAGCATGGATTTAAAAGTTCCCCCATATGTAAAATTTGGATGCAAAACCAATGTCTAAATTTGAATTGGTCGAAATTCATGCCAAAGATTTGTTACAGAAGTTGAAATATCTTGCCAAATTCAAAAATAAAAAAAAGGCCTGGACTTTGGAAAAGAATCCCTTTCTACTCTTTTGGCCAAATTTTTTTTCCAAATTTGTTAAAATTCATCCAAAACATTAAGGCTTTTATTTATTTATTTATTATTTCTAAGTCACTTATTGTAAGTGGTATTCTGGTAATTTGACTCAAACTGTAGTGGGGCTGCTATAGTGGGCTAGTTTGCTCTAATTTATTTTTTAGGTTAAATTTAATGGGTCTGGTGTGCTTAAATAATGTTATAAAATTAGTTGTACTTTGCTTCCTGGATTGCTAGGTCACCAAGTTTCCTTGATGCATTAAGAATAGTCTGGAGACATCATTACTCAATGAACTTAATTAAGAATGTAAACTGGAAAAATCAACTTTATGTTTGATGAGAGAGAACCTGAAAAGCATACAAAGAAAATATCTGAAGAAAAGCTTTTCAAAAAATTGATAATTCTAAACCAAAAATGTTTAAAACAGATCTATGGCTCTTTGATAGGGAAAAAAAGGTTAAAATCTGGATATGTAGATTTATCAAAGAACATAGTAGCATAATGATGAACTGCTGATCCCTAGAACTAGTGAAAATATTTGGTTACAATTCATGTTCCAGTAAAATTCATTATGCTGCCAATTTTTTTTTTTGTATGAACATTAGACTTTGAATTGTTGAATCAATGAATATGCTTTAGAAAACTTGTAAAATTATAAATGAATGCATCTTAACTGTAAGTAATATGCCACTTTGCATGATAACATTAAGTACAAAAACTCTGAGATACAACTACATAAATAAATAGGCATCTAATTCTGTAATAAAATAGATCCGACAGGTTGATGAGGATATCTAGGAAAAAACTCATGTTTAAGCTATCTTGTCTTGGAATTTATTACAATAGACCACTAGGATTCCATTGATTCGGCACTTACAAGAATTTGTTGTAGCTAAATTAACTCTAGGTTCATTTATGGTCTCTTTGCAAAGAGCAAGGTTCACCTTATTATGGTCTCTTTGCAATGACAACTTAGTGATTGGTACATAGGAACTTTGATGCTGCTACTCCTTCTCTGAGTTCCTCTCCTCATATGTTCTCATTGAGGTTTTGTTTGAATTCTTATTGGAGCATTCCTATTCACTCTGCCTTGGATTTTCTTGCTGTTTGGTTTTTCTTCCTTCTGTATTGCACTATCCTGTTCCTTTTTGCCATATTGCTTATTTTTTTTTTTGGTTTAAAGAAATTTATTTATTTTTTCCATAGCATGTTTCATTATTTTGTTGGCTTCACACCATGAATTAATGAAGTAAAATAATTTGAATTTTAAAAAAATTATGAACTTAATTTATGCAAAATGTAATAAATTTTGCAATAAAGCAATGCAAATGGCCCCCTAATATTAAGGCACAAATTTAATTCTCTGAAAGTATGTTATTCAATCAAATGTATTTTAGAGTGAGTCAACAGCATAGCTGAAAGTGTTGTCAATATCAATAAGGTTACGTAAATGCTCTAAAGACCATAAAGGCTAATAAACAGAGGGCAATTTTCTTTTCTTTTTTTTGCTTAAGTAATGGACAGAGGCAATTGATATCAGTTTGTTGGTTTTAAGTATCATGAGCAGTTGGACAAGTCATTCTATGCAAAAAGAGGGTTTGTGCTGTGCTTAAGCCTAGTTAAACAAGATATCGGTAGCCTTGTACGAAGGCGAGTTTTGCTTATGGCTTACTAGTGAGAACCACCACCTGTCTGCAATTTTTCGATTTTGGCCCCTTATCTGTAAAAGGTAAATGAATAGAGATATGAAAGTAGGAACCCAAGGAACAAATATAATTGAACACTTACATGTCACCTGGTCGTGGCATGGTTTATTATCTGGTTAACAACATTGCTGTTTCTCAATATTTAATGTTCGTCTCAGTATTTCTATTATGTGCGCACTCACCTGTTTATTTTGCTTTTCCTATTTCTTTCTTTCGTTGTATTTATTTTTCAAACTACATTATAGTGTCCCCTAGTGATATTCTGCTTATTGTTGCATAGGTTGAGGGAGATGGATCATTTTTTCCGGCCTCCGAAGATGAAGTAATAGGCGTGGAACATTTATTAGCAGAACCCAAATGCAGTGACTTGGGTGATGATGTTCTAGGTTTTAACACTTACAATCAACATAAATGCTTCAGCTTCGAAGAATGTTCAGCTGTTGAATATGGTTCTATTAAAACTGAGAGTGGTAATAATCTTCTCAGCTTGTAGTTATATGTTTAGCTTTCTTCTTCTTCTTTCCTCTCTATTTGATGAAAATTTGTACTACTGAAAAGAATGTCTAGAAAAGATGTTTGTTTCTGCAAATCAACTTTACTTAGCTGATAATTGGCATCATGATCAATGCTAGCTTATGTGCAGTTTAATTTTATTCTTCTGAAGAAATCAGTAATTCAGCTCATAATATTAGCAATCCTTTACGGATCTTTAGCAATCCTTTAGGGATCTTTGGGACCATAAGGCATAAAAAGAAGACACTGTCTGGATCCATCGCTAATGTAGAGTTGTAATTCAGTTATCTACAATTACTTTTTCTTTTGCGTTGGGGGATATTTATTTGAAGTTATGGGAACACTGTCACTCATTTTTAGTGCTTTCTCCTTTTGCCTACATGATAAGATTTTCGGTAGAACAGTTATCAAACTATATTTACTTATTTCAGTGCTTCCATTAACCAGGTTTTGGTATCTCTTTATATTACCTAATTAGAGGTTGCATATGGCTGCAGGGCAGAGTACCTTATATAATGTTATCCATTTACACATGTATTCTGTACGTGTTGTACTGATATATTAGAAAAACTTAAATGTGTTGTAGCTACGCTGACCCAGCCACCTGTTGGTATAGCATAGTACATTAAAACTTTAATAGGGCTTTGCATTTGGCGCTGGAGACTCTTGAAGTGTGAGGTCTTTGACTTCAAAGCAACTACCTTATCAGTTTGTGAGCTTGAGTTGTGATAGATTCCAATAACTATGTCAACTTATCTTGAATGATCTTCTGGTTTCACCTTCTTTGAATCACCAAACTAAATGAAGAATGGGAAAAGTACCCATAAAATCTTAACTTTGCTGCTATACCAATTGTACATCTATAGTGGCAGTGAAATTGAATAGAGTATCTTGTTCGATAGCATGTTCAGATAATGCATTGTCCAAGTTTGAGATGTTGTTATAAGATCTCTGGTTTCCAAGACGTCTTGGATTCAAGTCTCGTAATTTGTGTTTGTTTTCTCGTTATGTTTGTTATTGTGTACTTTGTTCTAAGTGTGCTTGGCACCTTGTTTAGTTCAGTATGTTTGCCTTTCTATGTATGAGATGGCCTCACACTTGGATAGCTTCATATACATTGTTGGGCCCATTTTCTCTTAAGCTTTTGGGACAGTCAGTGATCTAACAATTATGTCCTTGTTCTGTGGAAATCAAATCAGATATATTTTCCTCTTCTTTTCTTTTCTTTTCTTTTCTTTTTTTTTTTTTCATTTTTCCTTCTAGATTGATAAAACCCATGAAGATAAAATATTCTCTTGCCAATTCCATCTCCCATGTCTAGTTCACTAGTCACCTAACGTGTATGTTCATGAAAGTACTTGGACATCCCTAATGTTTGCACTAGTATATTCTGGCTTGAGTGGAGTCCTATGTCAGATTATTTTTTGTTTATTATGTGGTTATTGGCTTAGGACGTTATTGGCATTCATAACACTTAAATTATGAGTGGTCTTCATCTTCTCAGACAAACACGTATTAAATTATTGTTTTCTTGTTATCAATGTTTATTGAACATTGTATGTAGGGGTGTAATACTGGGGTTTGCAGGGAGTCACCGATCGTGTTGAGTATACCGGAGGGAATCAGGAATGGTTGGGCGAAGGATGAAGCCATTCGGCGGAGAGAGAGAGAGAGAGAGAGAGAGAGAGAGAGAATGGAGAGCCACTCGCAATGTTTTGGGGTTCATTCACCTGCGCTTCTAAGGATCTGAAGGCTTCTTATATAGAACTCCCCATCCTAGTCCAAGTAGAATTGGAACGATAAGGCCTATCCATAAGAATGCCCACCTGTAAGACTTTGCTGTGATAAGCTGGAGGATCAGGGTCCAGCATGGAGTAATCTCCTTCTCTCAGCATGACTGGCCTGAAGGCGGTTTGACCCTGCGCGGGAGTACCGTTGAGGCGACACCTTCACCCTAGTCACTGAACCACTTAAGCCCCAAATTTCCCGCGAGGCGCCGAACAGGTTGGTTATTCAGACTTGCCTCCAAGCTGTCTCTAAATTTAGGCAGAGTACCTCGATGTTGCCAGGGCACCCACGAAGTGCCTACGACGTCACAAGTAGATCGTGCGTGCGCTCTGTTTGGCGTCTCGAACATGTAAGCCATCGACACGTGACATCCGGCGTCCCAAATACGCATCATGACGAACGATTAAAAGAGTTCGATGGGTCCCATGTGTGGTAGGACGTTCGGTTGGACAATAATGCCAAGTGGCATGATTACACATGAGGGTACACACAAACATGCTGCACTAACTTCTAACTTCTTGGATTACTCTCAAGTTATTTCTCATTTTCATTTCCATCAACATGATGTCCGCTATTATTTGCTAAGAACACTTCTATGATGATGTTGTCTATGTCGGACACTGACAGTGGTTGGACACTCCTGGATATATGCCAGGTGTGTCCAAATGTGAACTAGAATCCTAAAACATGCATTAAATATTAGGAATTGAAGCCTAGAACTTCTAATTCGGTTACGGATAGAGATTTCTAAAATATATAATAGAGCTTCTTGGATATAAAATATATGTTTATTTGTTGTCGTGTCTCAGTCGTGTTTTGTCTTATTTTTTGAAAATTGCCGTGTCGGCATGTTCGTATCATGGCATATATGTGCCCCCATGTTTGTATCCATTCTTCTTAGATTGTTTGTTTTCCATGAGTAAGAAGATCATGAGATTTTATACAACTAAAACCAATTTTAGGACACATGCTGCCAAAACTATAGACCTTTTGCGCTGAGGTCTTGATTATGCCCTCTAGGAACCAACCAAGCTATATCTTGGTAGCCAGTTGTTGCTGTTCATAAACGAGTAGATCTCAATTTGCACGAGTACATATTTGTACTGTTACTTTTTGCATGTTTACGTTATGGTAAGTGTTGTGTGGGCCCTTTCCTTGGGTGGAAGAAATATCTTTTCCAGTCAATTTAAACTTGCTCTATTGGAGCCAAAATTTTGGAAGAAACAAAGTTCTGGGAATCGTAGGAATCACAATTCAGTATCTTAAAGAAGAAAGCTGATCCAAACCAGTATGCAACTTGTGGGGTTGAAACTAACATAAGCTAATTTGCAGATTCAGGTGTCAAACATTTGAACGTACATAGTTGCATATGCTGGTGCTGCTTCCTTTTTTTTTTTTTTTTTTTTTTGGGCTTTTTGTTTTGGTTTAATGCAGTTCTATTATATATATCCTAAATTTAAACAGCTTATTTATTAGAGAAACTTAATCATTGTTGTGCATGTTTATGTCAAAATTGACCAGTTATTATGCCTCATGCAACTGGAATTGTTTGGAACAAATTAAGCACTTGCTTGTTTTGTTTAACTTTTGTTTGGTTACTTGTGTCGTTCTTTGGTTCATTACTAATGCTTTTTGCGTGTGATTTCTCTTTCAGATGCACTGGATTCCAATGTTAACCTGTACGAGAGAGTCAAAGAAGTATGTCTCATTACGAGTAATGTATATTTTTTTTCCTCATCCTAATTTTGTTATCAAGTCTATTAGCTTGTGGTTGTTACAGTAAATCCCTGCTGATGATTGAATTATAATTCATTGTAGTTCGCTTTCACCTAGAAGTATGTATGTGGATATTTTACTTAATGGAAAAATTGCAAGATAACACTAATTAAAGTAAAAACCATGTATTCCGTAGTTTGAACGTCAAATTAGGTACAAGTTCACGGCGTTTTTATTTTACAATTGGATCCCAAGTTATTTTCTGCGAACTTGCAATGTGTGTGATTAAGCGTTAGAAACTTGTGTCCCACAAGTATCTAAAGCATATGCAGTTCTCGAAAAATTTAAAAATAGTAGGACACGTTCGGATGCATGTCTAACACATTTTAGGGGAGGCTCCGATGAGTGTCATATTCAACACTGACACGACACATTCTTAGAATTATCCGCGTGATAGTTATCAAAATGGAACCGGACTTCAAACCGGGGAAGGTGCCGGTTCATGGTTCAATGGTTCAACTGGTGTTATAAAATTAAATATATTTTATTGGTTCATATTTTAGTTGTCTAATATATTATGTGAAAATAATACACAAAAAATAATGTGAAGTAGTGATTAGGTGCTACTAATATTAATTTAAGTACAAGAGTTCAAACCTTCAGCCTCAAATATTTACCTTTTAAACTGCACACTATTAAGCACCCATTAAAATAAAGTTGCTGTTGGTCCCTTCTTTACTCAAATGATCCACTACTTTGAATCGAACCGGTTGACCAGTCGGTTCCCAGTTGAACCTGTTGAACGGCCGGTCCGGTATAGTTCTGATAAGACTGGTCCGTGCTTCTTTCGCGTTGCCCTTTAAGCATTCTCTATTACCAGGCTAGCAAGTCTTAGTGAGCAGGCTGGCCATTTCTCCACACCTGTATGCTGGCCTGGTTGGTTGTGCTTTGTACAATTGGGTGCCTACAAAATGGTGGACCGCCTGCCCCATTTTCCAAGATACATTTCTGGGCAAGTGCATTGAGATGTACACTTTGAAGTCCTTCATACTGGAGACCATCCCTCTGGGTTCACCAGTCACTTCTCTCTCTCTCTCTCACCCCCTACCTCGCATTCCTTTACTTACCTTTACTCAAAATGAAATCTGAAGTGGAAGGTTGGAATATTATGTTTAGACACATGTTTTTTAGCTCATTCTGGCAGAGAATTTAGTTTCATGTTATCATGGTGAACATCTGGATTTTCCTAAATATTACTTCCGTAATTTGCATTCCTAGAGCTAACCTCTCTGCTTGTTGAAATTGTTTGTGGATCGTGTACATCAATCTCAATTCATGCTTGGGCTAACATGGATTACTCATTTAATTTGCCCTCTCATAATACACTTCCAATTTGCATACATATAACCCATCAGTCAACCATGCTGAGGTCACCCATTGGGACAATAGCACCAAGTGCTTGCCAAGTCGCCATAAGTTTACTTTCCACAGCACCTATTATTAAAATAATAGAAAAGTTACATATGAGGCAAAGTGCAGGATATTCAGAATCCAGTGAGGAGAAGAAAGATGAAAAAGGGAGTGGAAGAGATGGGCAAAGAAGTCTAGGAGATAATATAGCCTTAAATGTTTTTGAATTCTGTAATGATAAGCTGAAATACAAATCCATATTGCAGCAGAGATTGAGTAAGGTTCATCCAAACCTCATCCAATAAAACCAAACATAATTTTGGCACAATTCTCTCAATCAAAACTGACACCATGTTGGCTTTTGGACGGGAAGTCCATATGAGCAGGGCAGGAACTCTTGTTTAAAATTGCTTTATTTTCTTCTTCAGAAGTGCGTCATTTTTTTCATATAGGCCCTTTTCATTTTGCCCACACTATTGAATGAGATTTTCTGGGTAATATTAACTTGTTACCATGCTGTTGGTAGAGGTTGCTTGAAATTTAGCAAAGTTAAAGAAGTCAATGAGATAAGAAAAAAAAATTCAATTAAATTTCTGTGGGCTTTCAATTCAGAAGATTGCCAATGATTTCTTTTCCGTTCTCCAAGAACTAATGTTATTTAAAACATACCTCTTTCTTGGTAATTCTGAATATGTTTCTCTTACTGCCTACTGGTAAATTTAGACCTAAGAAGCACTGACATGGACACAACATGACACAGATACACTGACACGGCGATTTTCAATGAATGCAGGACATGACACAGCGGTGACACGGCAAAAATATATGATTTTATATATATATATATATGTATAAATATATTATTCAAAGCTAATAAAAAATACAAGAGAATACTAATTCAAATTAAAGAACCATGACTTCCATAACTTAATTAAAGAACCATGTGCACTTAAAGAGTGCAGAAATGCCTTATGTCTCCAAGCAATTAGCCATTAAAATACTCTCTGTAATTGATAAACAGTAAGAAATGCTTTATTCTGATTCAAGTTTTTAAAATTACGAAATATACGCTCATCAAATGACACACGTTAAGAAAGCCCAAGCTTATATGCATCGGCCTACAGGATGCTCATATTCAAGAAGGCCCGAATGAAAGACCTATCTTTTATTTTCAAAATTTGGGGTAGAGCCCCCGCCGTGTCCAGAAAGTGTCCAAAATGAGGCACATGTCCAAGTTGTGTCCATGGAGTGCCTGAATTAAAAAAAAAAAAAAAAATTGAACACGTCTGACGACGTGTCGGACACGTGCACGTCTGACGCTTGTCCATGTCCTAGAGGTATCCGACACACATACAGGGCCTCGGTGGAGTTTCTATGCTTCCTAGATTTAGATTGTGTCCCAGTGTCTCTTTTTGATAGATAGTACACGTTGCTCCTCACATGCCTTCTTTCTTTTGTTGGTTGTTTTCTGCTTCAGTATATGATTTCAATGGGGGAAGACGTCCAATTACTGTTATTTGTGTTGTGTTTTTATTATATGGTTGCTGTATCTGTAGTTTTCCGATGAGGTGTTGGGAGGAACTGATGTGATGGTTCTTGACGCAAAAAATAATTTTCCAGAGACCTGTGAAGATTATCTTCTGGGTGAGTGGTTAGAAAATAAATATTAGTTAGTTTAAGTCAGCACACATGCCCCCATCCCCTTTTTTTGTTTTCTCTCGCTTCCTGTTGCGCTGCTGCTCTATTTAACTCTTCCTTTTTTTCCTCAGACACTGAATTTGTTGATGAAGCTTCTGATCTCAACCCAATCAAAGGATCATACTTGAGAAACTTGGATTTAGAAAGCAAGTCTACTGTTTCAGGAGGAATTGTCTGTGGTGCTGAGAAATCTGAATTATCTACTGCAAGTATTCCAGTGCTTGAGGCTTCAAGTCAGAATTCCTCATTGCTTGATAAGCTGACAATTGCTGAGCTACATGAGGCCTTCAGAAACATGTTTGGACGTGAAACAACAGTTACAGACAAACAGTGGCTGAACCGCTGTTTATCATTTGGTTTGCAGAACCTTATAGTACCTTCCAATGAAAATGAAAGCAAAATGATCTCGGCAACAAGTGATCAGTGCTCCAAAGGAGTGTTCAGCCCCTTCACGGGTGTGTTAAATTTCAAAAGAAAGCCAAGAGTTCAACATGTGAAGAGGGAGAGGAATGATAACCGTGTTTCTTTGAATGCCTTATCTTCTGAGGTTAGAAAAGCTGTGTTTGGTTCTTCTGAATTAGGAGAAAAGGAAAGTGTGCTTGTTACGAGAAAGAGATCGCGTAAGCCTACTCGGAGGTACATTGAAGAATCATTGGAACGAGATTCAAGGCATCAAAAGAGGAGATGTGGGATTTCTAATACATACTCAAAGGATAAAATTCTGCACAATGGGTCTTACAAGCAGCAGTGTCACAAAGGATTTGAAGCAAAATCTCTTGTCTGTCAAAAGGAACCTTTTAAAGGAGCTTGTATTCAGGTTCCATTTGGTCAACCAGTTCACAGAGCCCATTCGAAGAAAAAGGTGAGACTTTTATCTGCTAGAACGAATTACAACTCACACTTTTATCCTTCAATGTGGATTATTGTTTTAAAGGCATTGCCAGCTATAAATTTAGTCAAGGGTGTTGTTCTGACCTGGCTTGAAGTTATGTAAGTTGATGAAAGTAATAAAATAGATAATTACAGAAGACAGAGGGAATAATTGAAATAGTGATGTGTGTTTGCAAGTAGTAGTACTAGTATGAAGTCTCCTGATGTGTAGGACTGTTGCTTGTCATAAACCAACCCATTTGGAGTAGAAAATCAATGATGTTTCCCGGTTGCTTATTTCTGGTCAGTATCAATTTTGGGATATTTTCTTGGTCAACCATCGATATCATCGTTTAGATAAGTTTGCCTTTCTTGAGTATACTTGTCTGGTTCTTAACTGTTCAATATATATATCTCATCAGCAAGTGGCATGACAGCTCAAATCTTGATGTGTTGCTTTACATTTTTCTTTACAGGTGCATGAATCTGAGGGTTGCAAGGACAGTAGGCTCTTAGGTTCAAATGTAGATTCTTACACACAGTCTTTTTCAACTGAGTCACAAGATGACATGTCTGAAGATGATTATAGCACAGGGACTAAGACTCAGAAGGGTAAGACTCGGAGAAAACACCACATGTACTGGTCCCCTTCGGAGGTTCTGAAGTTGGTTGAAGGTGTTTCTATGTATGGAGTAGGAAGATGGACTGAGATAAAAAAGCTGCAGTTCTGTTCATCTTCAAACCGCACATCAGTTGATCTTAAGGTGGTGTGGATTTCAATCATCTCAATCTTCACCTTTTTTCTTTTTCCCTTTTTTGGATCTGAGTTTTTAACCTTTCTTGATCTTTCAGGACAAATGGCGGAATCTTCTTAGGGCCTGCTGCCCACAGTTAAAGAGCAACAGAGAGGTTGGGTATTAATTGGAGTGTATTTATTCTGCCTTGCATTATGCACATGTTTATTTATGATCTTTATCCAAGACCTAGGCAGTTAACTGATTTACTTGTGTTTAGGCTGACTTTCTTTCTATTTCTCATTGGTGTTTGATTATTAAGAGCTTGGTTTTTTAAGACATCGATCCCTTTGATGCATAAAAATGGATCTGCCACTTTAGGAAGTGTTCATTTTTAGAAAATCAAGCAGCAATGTTGCGAACAACATGCACACGTACGCAAGGCACAGAAAACTGTTCACCAGATAACGCAAGACTATGGGACAATTGAATGAGTTGTTCTCTGCAAACACTTGATTTTCTCTAGCATAAAATGCCTTTTACCACCAGTTCTGAGTGACACCAATGATACATTGAGCATACGAAAGTTAACAATTTTGATATGGATGGATATATGTCATGTGAAAAGGAAGATACACAGGTGTTAAAATTCGGAATGGTTTGAGGTGTACAGGCAAAAGTTCAGCCCATTGTAAAAGAAACATTGGTACCAAAGCAAAATCAAAAACAAAAAAATTCAATTGCTTTAGATGAAATTCATACGGTGAGAAGTTTTTCATGTCTGCGCAAAACACAAGTAGTTGGAACCAATATTAAGCAACTCTTTGTTTTTGCATTTTTTTTTTGCCATGAAGTTTTGTTCGGAAGTTGATGGGATTTTTGCAGGTTGATTCAAGAAGGAAGCATGCATCACAATCTATACCACAATCTGTTCTGCACCGTGTTAGGGAGTTGGCTGTCGTCTATCCATATCCGAGGGAACGAAAGACCCAGATCTCGCGGGCTGCCTCCGTTGCCTCTCCTATTGCTGCTACAACCTGTGATAATTTGGCACCCCTGTCGACTGCTGTTAGAGTGTAGTGTACAGTGAACACACATCAACAGAAATTAGAAACTGGCTATATACCTGAGAAAAATAATTTGAAAAGACTTGGAAAGCAAATACTTGTAGGTACAATTATGCCATTGTGTGACATCTATCCCGTGACCAGCATTATTAGATTCTTCTCTTACAGATTGTGGTGGCTTTTTTGTTCTGTTATGACTGTCTTTGGTATTGCTTGAGCTTTGGTTGTCAAAATTTTTGTATAAACATGCATTGGACTGACCTGGTTTTTGGGTCCACCAACTTGAGGATTTCTGAATGTGGTGTAATGAGTTTGGTTGGGTCTAAATCTTTGTTTGCTCTTTGCTCTTCAACATTTTGAGCATAGATATTGCACCTATTTTGCAACATTTTTCATATGATTTTACGTGATGGAGTTTGTATTGGCCTCCATTATACATACAACTAGATTTGGTACTGGCACTACAACCACCACGGCTTCTCCAGGTAGAAAACCAGTCTCTATAGTGCCCAAAATACTGTTTCTTCTGATTGTTTTGTGGTCTATGATTTTTGAGATTAAGCCTTTGAAGACCAGCTTTATGTCCACCTCGTGAGAGTTTTCTTGATAAAAAATATCATATTATATTTGTTATTACTATTGTTATTATTGGAGCTATGATGTGAAATATTGAAGATATAGGTGACTTTGACATTTTTTTTTCGTCTGAGTTTGATATGTAAGAGAGAAGGCAACCTGCCAACCTGGTTTGAGCAACTAAGTCAGTTTTGAAAAACATGAGCAAGTTGCCGCATGCTGAATTGCCGACATGTTCTTTCAATTGTGAACAGTCTCTGTCTGCAAAATCAAAGTCTTTCAACAGTTCTCCAACCACAATGATCAAGTGGGTGATGATGATATCACAGTTGTGGGGTTTGTGTGGCCTGCGAAGAGAATTAGGTTTACAAGTTTCAAACGGACAAACCCAGTTTTGACTTTGCCATTTCAATTGTGTGAAGACAAAGATGAAGTGTTATGTCGGCATTCATCCTCACCCATTCGTTCTCATCATCTTTCTTTCTGCTCAAAAATCAGCAGCCAAACCACTCTCATTTTAAGCCTCTGACTTGATTTATTTATTTATTTTGACTTGTTGAGGGACACTTTTTGTCAGTCCACTCTGCATTATATTACCTTTTTTTATTTTTTATTTTATTTTTGTCATTGCAGCAAGTACGTTTATGCGTATCTTTTTTAATTTCTTTTAATGTTTAGTCGAAGAGAAGTTATTCACATTATAATTAAAATATTTACAAGAAAAAAACTCCCCACAACCTCACCTAGTGTGAGAATCACACTTATTGGACCGACTGGGACAACCCGTTGGATGGTCTGTCATTTATATGTGAAAAATGGATGCAAGTGAAGTGGAGGGATGTACTTAAAGTGTCTCATTCTCTCTATTTGACTTTGGGCAATGGCGACCTTTTCATTCATAATTAGCCAATTAACTCTTTATGACACTTTTTCCTGGTTCAAGTGGACGAATGAATCTTTATGGATTCGGCTTGAGAAATGTGAAATTTAAAAGAAAGAAAAATGCTGTTCTTCAAAAAAAAAAAAAAAAAAAAAGTGTACATAAATAAAAATTTTAGTGAGAAACTCTTGCAAAACAAAATTTCTTAATGGAAATCTATCTGACTGGTTCAAATATAATAAATGTATAGTGGGAACTTAAGGAAAAACAATGTTTAGTTTTTGCTGGAAAAAATAATGTTTGGTAATACTGAGTAATTGGTAGTAATTTTTACCGTAGTTTGTAAATACATCAACAACTTAAATTTATTGTGTAGTGAAGAAATTTTTAATTAAAAATATCACATGACAAAATCTAATAGAGCCAGTGTTTCCTTAAAGCTCTGTTTGGAACCCGAATTTTTGGTGAAAAAAAAAAATGTAAAAGAAAAGTAAACAAAAGTTTGGTTCCAAACAAAAGTTCAAATTCTTCTTTTCCTTTGCCTTTTTCACCAAAAAGTTCGATTCCAAGCAAAAAGTAAAAATCTCTCCACCACCTTATAAATTTAGGTTATTGATTTATTCACAAACCACGTAACACTATTTACTACCTAAATACTGGACTATATTCCTTTTGGCATATTTTTTTTTTTAACAATTTCTCATTAGTTTATTTTAGAGTTTCACTTTGGTACTTTAGGGTATCTGGAATGTTTTATAAAATTTTCAAAAGATTTTCGTAAAGGGTTAAGAGTCGTTGGACAAACAATAACTCTATTCTTTGTTTATTTTGTCTTCTATAATTTGTGTTCCACTCCAACTTTTCTTTCTAAATTTTATTTAAATTATAAAATTTGGAAATTATAAATTTTGCTACCATTAGTTGCGATTGAGGGAGCACAACTCTAAAATTATATATTTTAATGTTTGATGGGTCTTTGTTAAATTGGTTACTGACTGATGGTAGCACAATTCTAAAATTATATATTTGTACTTTTAGGTGTTTGGATTGCTTTTTAAAAAAATTATAAGTTAAAAGTTTAAGCAAATTTTAAAAAATTACTTATTTAAATAATTTTTTCAAACTTAAACTAGTTTGAATTTTTTTTTTTTAGCCGGATTAAAAAAATTACTAAAAAATCAACATCTAAGCACCCTCGTTATTTGTTGTCTCTTCATTTAAGTTAAAAAAGTCCACCTCAGCACAAAATTTTAAAAAAATAGAACATTGGCATACGAATCCCAACTGATCACATACAATCACATACAATCACAAACATCTTGTTTTGTTAGACTAAATTATCAGGAAAGAATTTTGGCTAATGGATAGCGTCAACCACTTCTGTCGCAATCGTAACAAACTACGGTCCTTACCAATCTCCATTACAATAAAAATCTTGGCTTTTTAAAGCAGGAGTTACTTTGTCATGACGGTATCTATTTCGCTAAAATAAATAATAAAAAATAAAATTATGTACCAAAAATAATTTTATATTTAAATTATTCAACACAATTTAAATAATATTAGCAGCCCCCTTTTTTTTTAATACATCGGAATTAATAAAATTAGCAGCCTCATAATATCTATTTCCACCCTGAAAAAAATGATATATTAACTAACGAGGGGCAAGAGAGAGAGAAATTTCCGTAGGAATCTTAACTGTCTCTGACCAGACCTGCGACTCCAAATATAGCTTTGATATCTTGCCAGCCACGCGTCGCATGCCGGGCCTCTTATCCGGGTCAACGTGTACGCACTCTAGCGCGACACGTGTCACCTTAACCGCCACCTCCACCGGAAACGAGTCCCTGAGCCTCTTGTCCACCCACCTCCTCAGCCTCGTCTCCACGTCCTCTCCACCACCGTCACCTTCTCCGCCTTCTATTGCGTACCTCGCCGCCTCAACCAACGAGAATTTTTGGTAATCACCACTTGTTCTGTCGAATTTGTACTTTATAGGCTCTTCGGCGGAAAGGAGCTCTAGAATCACGACACCTAACGCGTACACGTCGGACTTCTGCGTCGCGATTCCGGTTGTCAGAAAATCCGGCGACATGTATCCCCTCACGCCTTCAAATTGCCGCACTCGACTGTCCGATCTCTTCAACTCCAGAAGAGATTCAGGCGCTTCTTCCTCGATCTCACCGGAGTCGCTTCTGTTAAGAAGCTCTACTTCCTTGCTCTCAACCGCAGTCTCGCCGCAGAGCTCCGCCGCGCCAAAATGACAGATCTTGGCTTTAAACGACGGCTCAGTCACAATTATACTACTGCTCTTGATGTGCTTGTGAACAAGGCTAACTTTCATTCCAGTATTGTTGTGTATGTAATCCAAACCGTGTGCTAGGTCAGTCGCGATCTGCATTCTCGACATCCAATTGGAAAGTACTGTAAACTTAGGGTTTCTAGAGTTCCTGAGACAGTCCGACAGGCTTGCGCCGTTAGCGAAGTCGTAGACGAGGTAAATGTGGTCGCCGGAGGAAATCGAAACGCCGAGGAGCTTAATTATGCTCACGTGGTGACTCCGGCAAATCACCGATAACCGCTGTCTCAACTGCGATACCTCTATCGAACGCCGGAACTGGCGTTGGAAAACGATAACGTCTTTGCCGCGGAGAGTGCACCGCCATGACGGCGACGAGGAGGAGGAATAGCGTTTGGAGAGGAAGTTGTTGGTGGCGGAGCGAATTTCGGCGAAATCGTAAATGTGAGTGTTTTCCGGCAACGTTTCGCGGAGGCTTGACAAGGAGGTTCGGCCTGAGATTGAAGTGGTTGCTCTTGAGGTGTCGACTTTGTAGCTGGAGCCGGTGAAGTAACTGGCGCTGGCCGGGTTGCTGGTTGAGGGATCTGATAACACCGGCGATCTCGGACTTTGAGGTGTGGCTGAGGGAGGTCTCGTCAAGGTTCTTGTGGTGGCGCGTGAGGTTCGAGGGTTCGCACTGGGCTCTGCTGCATCAGTTGCCATTTTCGATTTACACATGCGGTTTAGCAACAGTGCCTTCGATTGTTTGGAGATTGGGAGGTAGAGAGTGGAATTCTGAGAGATTGAGAACTGGATGAGTCATAGTCGCAGTATGGCTTTGGGCAGAAGATAAAGAGAGACGGCGTTCAAGAAGAGGGTTTATGTGAAAGTGCCTAAAGGGAATGATTTTGCTGCTTTTGAAAAGTTATTCGTACTGTCACTTTATTTTGTATTATTTTATAATTTATTTTAAAAAATCAGAATTTATAAATTTTTATTAAATGTATTAGTCTTAAAAAAATAAATTTGATCTGAAAAAATTTAAATTATTTAATTTTTAACTATTTTTTAAAATATTATTTAAAAGTAGTATGATTTTTGAATACTTTTGTGCAAAATTATATGACTAGAATTTTTAGATTTTACTGATTTTTTATTAACATAATCTCTAAAATAATATTCATCACTTAATAATTTTAAATTTCAAAATAAATTAAATTACCTGATTAGGTCAGCAGAAAAAACTCTCCCGTGCCTATAGATAGAGACAACTCAATATGTGAGAATCGCCACTTTATGAATCACACAAATGATAAATGCTGCGTCAGTCAAGGAATGCAGCTGTCCATGGTCTTTCTGTCATTGTATTGAAGTCTTAGGGGTATTTTCGTAAGTGGAGCCTCCTGTTTGGACTTTGTTTTGATTATTCATGTAGACTTCAATTTGGCCAACTTTGAGAATTGAGAGGCTGTGTGGACATTAACAGGGGTCACCTAATTAATATTTTTCCGTAGAGTGTTTTAGAGTGTTTGATCCATCAGCTTATAAATTATTTTTAAAAAATTATATTTAAAAATAATTTTTTTTAAAACGTATGATTAGATATAAGCAGATTTTTTAAATTACTCATTCAAATACAATTTTAAAAAGTCATAAGCATAAATTAGTAAATAAGTTACGTCTAAATACCCTTATAATTTTGTGGTCATGCTAAAATACTTACAAATTATTACCATATTATTTTGGTAAAGTTTTCTGTATAAAAATTTTGTATGAATATAATTTTTTTTCTTCATAATTTATAGTTAAAAACATGTAACAACATATTTAGAAATTGATTTGAGTACTAACAATACTTTTGGTTGAAGAAGGCCTGTTTTAGTTTAATGGCTAATTTGAGAATGCTAGGTGTAATGCTCAAAAAAAGTTAATTTAACTGCATGGAAGAGAGGGCGTGGGCTGTCCCTTTGGTAGGAATTTTGTTTGCCCCTCTCATGATCACAGGCTCAAGTTATGGCCTCTTCATTTTTCCACATCTCCTAGGTTTGCACCTCGCACTTTTATTCCCTCTTTCCCTAAAATATATATATATATATTTCTTCCAATGTACCAATATATATATATATGTATATACATATTTTGTTCCTTGTATTTCCTAAATAAAAAAGATAGAGCTGCTATATGGAAGAGAGGAAGGGATGCCAAAACAATCCTTTGGAAGGTTTAACAAAATATTTACCCATATCGCCAAATGATAGCTTGCTTGGATTAAAAGAAAGGAGAGAGGAAAACCCAACTGGCACCTAAAATATTCTTTCCACTAGTAGGGTTTGGCAGCTAGTTACCTACAGAACTTTGCCTTTTTTTTTTTTCCTCCTCCCTTTAATAGAATTTAAATCCCAAACAACACCTAAAAGGAGGAGTCTGTTTGGGGATAGCAAACTTGAACACATGTTCTTATTTCATGTTGCTTGGCAAGAAAGCTGGGCCTTGGGTCTTTTACTCTTGGTGTTGATTGGCGTAACGACTCATTAATGTTGTGCATGTAGATGGATCATTGTAGGGTGCTGACGCTAAGGTTTAAAGCATTCTTCAACAACATAAAATGGTACAATTTCAAGTTGGCCCTGACTCGATTAGAAAAAAAAATGGTACAATTTCAGACTGCATAATCTTCCATCCTAACATTATCGACCGTGGGAGACTGTATGGTTTACTTTTGGACCCCAACTTCCAAGCATCAACCATGTGGTATCTTTGCTGCAAATTAGGTCCCTAAACAATTTATAATTATTAAAGAAAAAACCAACACCCTGTTTGCCAACCAAACAATACTGTTAGTTTGTGGGTATAAATATATGAAAAATGCTATTCTTTCAGAATTATTGTACAGAATTTTGCACTAGAATGATGTGGCAACGGCAATTTTGTAATTAATATGCACTTTGATGGGTTCTTTATTATGAAGTGATAGGACCACAACTTAGACACATCATTCTGGTGATAAATTCTGTATGAATTTTTTGGTTGTATAACATTACTCTAAATATATATATACTAGAATGGGTGCCTCCACTACTTGGGTGGTTAGTTTGAACATGTGAGAGAGAACAAATAGGAATGATTAGTGGGTGGTTACAAAATTTAAATTAATTTTTTACTTTTTTACCCTTTGAGTTAAATAAAGATATGCACAATGTTAATAATTTATGTATTTTTTAAAAACTTCTTAATCTGTACTTAAAAGTGACGCTTTTTTAAATTTGGAACTTCACCAGTTTCACTAGATAAGTTTGTTTATAATATATATATATATATATATATGGTCGTAAGCGCACAAACAAGAAAGTTGGGACTTCATTGGTGACATGAGTAGAGAAGCATTATGGCAAGATAACATAGAATAAACCAAAGTAGGTGAGCTAATAAACGATTAAGAAGATTTCTTGGAGAATTGTATATATAATTATATATGTAACCAGTGGGAATATGGGTTGTGTAATATATTTTGATTCTCCTAACATGCGGAGACTTTTTAACTAATAGAGATAAAGATCATCCTTTGCAGCCATTTTTATTCCTTTCCTCTATGATGCTAGTGACAGTTAAAGGAACCTCTAAGTGATGTTTGGTTTTTACTCTCTGATCTTAAAATGGGACCAGTGTGAGATTTATTTATGTTTCCAGACCGGCAGGAGAAGTCTTTATTTCATGAGAGAGATGAGGGCTTTGCCCCAAAAAAAATGAAGATGAGAGGTATGGGAGAGAAACAGATGCCTTTTTCTAGTTTTATTTGGACGCAATTTTATTTGTTGCCAATGTTAGCTCGTGTGATCAAAACTGGGAGAGGCTGTAGTGTTGGCTTGGGTGGGCTGAAGGAACGACTACATTTATTTGTTTATATATTTATTCAAACACTGATTTTCCTATATTTTTGCTGAATATGTACAAGTTCTTGCAAAAATCATATGCTCGTTTGGATGCACCATTTTTACGTGCTTTTTTAGGCTTCAATCTAGTTAAAAAAATAATAAAAAAAGCCAAAATCAAATTCAGCCCATAAAAAGCTGGATCCAAAGGAGGACTTTCAAGAATGTTGGTGGTTGCAAGTGGCAACACTGGTGAATACAGGTGTTCTGTAACAAGGTGTCTCCGTAGAGATTATCTTTGCTCTAACTATTGGTGCTTGCGTTTAGATCTCAAGAACAAGGCTAGTTAAAATTACTGGATCAAAGGTGGAAAAGTAGATTTTACTTTGTTGAGAAGTGAGCTTGCAAATTAATGGCTAATTTGAGAGTATATTACTCCTACCAAATTCCAACTGCGGGACATTTATTAGGGTAAAGTATTTCCTTTCCTTTTTTGGAGATAGAGAAAAAAAGAAAAGAACAGAAAATTTCAGGAAGCTAATGGACACATGGACTGTTAGCATTTTTTTTTCCACAAAAATGGGACTTGACTAATCACATGACTTACATACCAACCCACAGTGGCCTTGAAAAACTTGGATATCAGTTTCAGAAGAGATGAGAACATATATATATATAATGTTATACAAATAAGAAATTTATACAAAATGATGTGTCTTAATAAAAGCCTTTTATTTTAAAATATAAATTCATCATAATGACTTTTAATTATAAAACTGTTATTGTCACATAATTTTATATGTAAATTTTGTATGAATTTTTTTTTATAAGAATAACATTTTCTATATATGTATATATGCAATTATGCAACAGTGAAGATTGGTTCCATGTGGGTAGGTCTTCCAAAATCCAAACACAGGATTAGAAGAGCTGATCACATTCAGAAATTAATCATCTTTTGAGTAATGAGTGAAGCCACCCATGAACCTTGTATCTGATCATGGGGGGCAAAGTTGAACAAAAGGTGTGTTTGGTAACGTACTAGTTTGAAAGCTTGAAGACACTATATATATATGCATGAATGCATGCAAACTCTCTCACCACATCTCTCTTTCTCTCTTGAGTTTTTCAACTTCAGCTTATGCCATGGAAAATTTTATGTTAATTTCTTTCTTGTTGCATATCATCTTCCTTCCATACCTTGGAATCGCCATCTCCTCCTGCAACGGTCCATGTCAACACTCATTCGACTGTGGAAGCTCTCTCAATTGCATCAATGGAAAGTGCAAAGACGATCCCATTATCGGAACCCACATATGCAGAGGCGGCTCCGCCACTTGTAAGCCAAGCTCCGTCAACGTCACGTGCCCCGACGGCACAACCTACCAGACCTACGACTGCTCCCCTCCCGTCACGTGCTCAACACCTGCCAAACTCACGAACCACGAGTGGTACGGGTTTGCGTCGGAGTGCGATTCCAAGTACCACAACGCAACCACCGAGCTGGTGGTGACGCTGTCGACCGGGTGGTACAACGGCGGGTCCCGGTGCGGGCAGAAGATACGTATTACGGCCGGTAACGGGAGGAGCGTGAATGCCGAGGTAGTGGACGAGTGTGACTCGACGTACGGTTGTGATGAGATGCGCGGCGGCCAACCGCCGTGCCGGAATAATGAAGTTGATGGGTCTGATGCTGTGTGGAATGCTTTAGGGTTGAACAAGGAGTTGGGTGTGGTGGACGTTACGTGGTCCATGGCCAGAAATAGGTCATGTTAATTTTGAATTAGCTGCTACGTGGATTTTGCTTTTCCAAATAAGGGGCTTGGTGTTGTGACAAAAACCTGGTTGAGTGTGCCATGTTCTGCTTTCAATGTCAAAACAATACTGCACTTCACAGGAAATAAAGAAAAACAATATATATATAAAATGTAATGGAGATAAGTGGCCTAGTATTAGCTATGAACAATCAATCCTAGTGCACTTACAATCGATCTACAAGCTTTTGGATTTGTGAATGCAGCTAATTAGGCCTTGTATGTGCGTAGAATATTTGTGAAGTTGTATGATCAGTACAATGAAATTATTGAACTTTTGAATTTATTGATGCAACTTGGACAAAACATAACTTCTAAATTTTGAATTAAGAATGATGTAATTATGTAAGATTGTGACAAGTGTCTTTTCTTAAAATTTTGTATTTATTATTATATGTAGGTGTTCACCGTGCAATGCACGGGAGTAAGAGTTGTTCATATCATAAATAGTTAATTTAAAATTCACAATAATTAATTATTCAATCGTATTGTATCTTTAAAATATAAATAAATATTGATATATATGGTATTTTATTTAATTATAATCACATTTTTAGATGTTAAGTTCAGAAACAGTTTGACAATCTAATATTATATATATATATATATATATATCTTATCTATTTTACAAAACTAATCTTATTATATATATATATATATATATATATATATCTTACAAAACTAATACATCGTATCGTATCTCTAAAATGTAAATAGACATTAATATATATATACATATAATATTTTATTTTATTATAATCACTTTTATTTGTATTTTTATAGATATTAAGTTAAGAAAGAGTCTTGACAATCCAATATTATATATATGTATCTTATCTATATAATAAAAAAAATCTTATCTTATCTTATATATATATATATATATATCTTACAAAACTAATACAACAAGTTTAATAAAAAAATAAATTTAATAGTTATCTAATCAATTGCCTCTGTGACGTGGCATTTTAAAAGTATCTGAACATTTAGAGTGTTACATAAGAGATAGATAAAATATAAGGACAAACAAAACTTATATATATATATATATATGATTTTAGGAACCAAAATTTGACTTTTGATCTTAAATTTTTTTCTTTTAATGAGTGCATATTTAACAAACACTGGGTAAAAGTCAAATTCTTGACCTCCCGTAAGAAGATAAAGATCTGGAGCCCTGGGCTAACCTAGTTGGTGCTTTTGTAAACAAAGTTGTGATGGTGGTATAACTGAATATATATTTTTTATTTTTTATTTTTATTTTACTAATTGGGTATTTGGGCCAGCTTATACGCATCTCGACTAATCCTGAGACTTGTGCAGTTCCTTGTCTAGCACAAACTAGGTGATTACCAAGCCAAAGACCATAGGAGTTGTCTCAAATAGTTTATAATAACTAAGAGGTTTCGAATTTAACATCTTAAAAGGGTGCAGATTTCCAAGCACAAGGCTTAACCATCGGTTATAAGTGCATATTTAACAAAACTAGTGAGAGCATCCAGAGCAACATTTTAGGCTTCAAATTTGAAAGGCTAGCTCACTGCTTTGCAAAAGCAAGGGTTCAAGCCCTGGGCCAGCTTGTGCACATCTCGACTAATTTCGAAATTTGTGCAGTTTTTACTCTTGTATAAATTGAATAATTATCAAGCCAAAGATCTTAGGAGTTGTCCCAAATAGTTAATAGCAACTAAAAAAAGTTTCAAACTTGACATCTTAGAAGGAGCAAATTCCCAAGCCCTAAGGCTTAACAATTGGTTATGAGTGCATATTTAACAAACCCAGTGAGAGCATCCAGAGCAACTTTTTAGGCTTCAAATTTGAAAGGCTAGCTCACTACTTTGTAAAAGCAAGAGTCCAAGCCCACAGACATCAATTCTGAACCCCTTTCTGGCTTGGGTAAATTCAAAGTTTCTCTTCTGAATGGCTATGGTACTATACTCGACCAGGAAGTTTACAGTAAACTAGAGCCCAATCCAAATCACTACCAACTCAACCATATCACCAATGCCTCAAATAAAGCATGTACTTAAGTGCCCAATAGCCCAAGCAAAAAGAAAAAAAAAATGAAATAGGTGAGCGGACAAAGACAAGTATGTACGAATTTCTGTTGAAGCAACAAGAACGGAAGGTTCCTGCTTTGTTTATACATTTATCATTCTTTTTCTTCCTTTCTATAGTTAATACTAACATATGCATTCTGTATTTGGACAAAACTAAACTGGTATTTTTATAGTAATGATGGGCGGATGATAATATATCATAAACATTTGAGAGGCCAAGAAATTATTTTACCAAAACCGAGGACGATCAAAGCTTCCCTGATCTCCTAGGCACATGAAGAGAATTTTCTGTAGCTGAAAATCATGGCCAATGACCCAAAATTGGTCCCAACGCTCTAGTTTTGGACACACGCACACGCACACACATATGTGTGTGTATATATGTATATGCATGTGTATAAATAATATCTGAACTAATAGTTGAAGCCCCGCAGGCAGTATTCACAACTTACGTGAAGCCTGCATACTTGATAAAGCATGGTGTCCTTGGCAGGTGGAGCCAAACATTTCAAAACACGCATGATCATGTTTCATAATTAATTTTAAAAGCTTGCATTAGCATGACCCATCCTCATTGACACCCACCTCTTTAAGAAGAATGATTTTATGATGCGATCCACGGCCAAAAATTGAGAACAAGAACAAAGCTAACTCTTCGATAGATACAGTTTTTGTATGATTAATCAATCACATGATGGGTCATTGTGACTGGAACATAAACCAACATCCTAGCTGTGAATTTTCATCTTCTTATGAAGCCTCAATTACCAAAAGTAGCCATATGCATCAGAAAAAGAAATATTAAAAAGAAGTTGCCAAGATTTCTTGTGCATATATACAAACCAAAAGTTTTCGGCTATCCTAGGCTCCTAGCCTGCATGTTTAGTTTGAATAGTTACAGCAATGGGACTTGGAATGTTTCTGTTTTGTGTGCATGTGTGTGTGTTTGTTAGTGCATATATATGTACACTTGTGTTGCAAATATATTTAATTTCTTTTTTTTTTTTGGTTTTCAGCGACTTTTTCAGCTAAAATATAATTTTTTTAATTTTTATAAACCTTTAGATTATGCATACTTATTATAATAATTAAGAAGACGGAATCATGGTTAAAAAAAGTATATAAAACCCTAGCTTATATAAAGCTCTTCTTTTTTTAAGTGGCCGTTTTCAACTAAAATTTATTTACGTTGTTCTTATGGATGTGCATAAACTAAAAACTAATAAAATAAAGAGAATTAAATTTTAATTGAAAAAAACCTACCAAACCAAAAAATGCTACTTGAAAAAGCTTCTGTCAAACGAATACGTAACCTACGTAGAAAAAGAAAATTTAGTTTACAAGCCAGCCCTAGTTACCAATGCATGCCATCGCTTAAGCTGATGTAGAGCAGAGTTCCATTCCAAGCATTTCATTAATGTTTAAATTTGTAATAAATGTAAAGACCAAAAAAGAAAGAGGAACTTGAAATACGTACAATGCCTCCCATTTAAAAAGAAAGAATAAGCTCAAGAAGAAAGTCAATAATCCAATGATTTTAGGAATTACAATTGTCGCATTGTTAATGGTCTTCACTCTATGGCATCCCACAGCCACACCACCCCCAATGAAATAATTGTTCTGGAGAGGCTCCATATATCATGATTGTTAATGAGGCGCCTTGTTTTAATCATTTGGGAAAGCACAAGTCAATGACTTATCAATGAGACAGTTAAGCTTAAAGCTTAAAGTAAGGTAAAAGATGAAGTTTGCTCTTCAAAATTACTACGGAACTCGAAATTCCATTTCTGCCGAAACCCATATGACGAAATTTCAAGGTGGAACACAGATTTTCGTCGAGAAAAGTAGAGGAAAAGAATAAGATGGAAAAAAATGAATAAAAATATTTTTTTTATTTTATACTTTTTTTTTATATATATATTTTTTTGTTTTTACTTTTTTTAATTAAAAATTCAAGTTCTAAACAGAGCGTCAAGAAAAGTTATAAGATGTTTGAGAGACCATTGTAATTTAAAGAAATATGTTAGAAACTTCTAAATTTTTTTTTATGAACTATTTAAAAAAAATTGAGCCTCCCATAATTTCTTAACAAAAAAATTTAATAGTTCTTGTAAGTTTCTATAGATATTGTATAACATTAATATTTAATTAATCATGAAAGTATTATAACATTTTATATTACTATTTTTAATGCTCTTAATAAAATTTCTTACAAATATCTTATTTAATTTTATATCCTATAGTGTTTTCCAATTCTTACATTACTTTTAACAACATAGGCGCCCTTCCTATGCACCTGGAAAAGGTCACAGGGCGATGAAGGTGGGTCCGTGAATGATGATAGAAGTTTGCTCCGCACCCCTCTTCACACTATGGAAATTTCAGGGGAACTTCAAAGAAAAGTTTATGAGATATTTCAGAGATTCTATCATAGTTAATAGAAACATGTCATAACTCTTAAAAAATATTTTATAAACTCTCATATAATGCGCCTCTTATAATTTTTGGTATTTTTATGCTCTAAATTTTTTGAATAAAAAGATATAATTATTTTAATAAGTTTCTATTGATATTGTGTAGCATTAGTATGTAATTAATCATGAAACGCATTGTAATATTTTATATTACTGTATTTAATGATCTTAATAATTTTTTTTACAAATATCACATTTAATTTTATATCATATAATAATTTTCATTTCCTACAATATTTTCAGTGCTAGGTTTGATACACTGACGTTATAAAATTTTCACTCATACATACTTGTTGTATTAGTGTTCGGTTACGTGAAGAATTCCATTCTCCGTGTCATTTCCACTTCCGTATTGGCAACTATGCTTCAAATATATTTGGGTTGTACAACAGCTTTCAGTTGAGTAATTAATATAATTTATCAAAAACTTGATAATGTTATAAAACTAAAGACATATAAAGCAGATAAAATAACTCAACATAAAATATAGTAAATAGTTCTTCAGGAACTATTAAATATTTCTCATATGAGTTCTTCTGGATCACTCAAAACTTTATTGATACTATAGAACAAAAAAGAATACAACATGAACTTTGAAAACTTACCTATATTTCTCTTTCTTCTATTTTCTTTCTGCTTCTTTCTTTTTTATTTTCTTCTTATTCTTCCTTTCTCTCTCTCTCTCTCTCTCTCTCTCTTTCATCTTTTTACAAAGCCAACGACTATGTGCTATTTATAAGTATGTAAGGCAGCTCATCCACCATGAGGTAAGTCATGTCCTCACAACACTCTCCTTTAGATGACTGCAATACATATTGGAGTATATTAAAATTGTCTCATTAAAACCTTGTTAGGAAAACCCAATGGAAAAAAATCTTAGCGAAGAAACAAGAGTACAATGATATTATTTAACATAACTTAATATGGATGCATTAAAACTGCTTCGTTAAAACCTTACCAAGAAAAACTTGTGAAAAAAATTATTAGCGAAGAAAAAATAGTACAGTACATGACTCTACCTCATTCATATTTCTGGTATGAATTAGATCGTTTCTTAAACTCCGTTGTTAATTAATTCTTTTGAGTCAAGTCGGTAGAGATATATAACCATTGTCTTTGACTAGGTGGAGGAGAAGAGTGCAGACGTATATTATATATAGATTGGTTAAATATTACCATTGTTGGGTCGATCACGGAAACATTGTTAAAAAAATAACACCAAAATCCCTAGCAGTCTATTTCAGTTTTCATTTTGTGAGAGTATTCGTGTTATAGTATTTATGTATCTCAAGCTAAGAGTCTTACCAAAAGAGATAGAGAAGGGAAAAAACAAAAGTTTGGCTGCCTTTGTATTATATTTCTCCCACACAATAAACCCACTGAAATGTTTATCCAAGAGCCAAGTGAATGTTTCAGCATTGCTCCCAATGCCTTAGAACAGATTGAAAAAAAAATAAAAAGGGAGAGAGAAGATGATATATGACACATATATTCTATAATAGAGCAAAAAACAAGCTCACAACAATAATTTAAGCTCGTTTGAATCAATATATAAGTTGACTTATTTTAGAATTTATAGTTTTTTTTACAAAAATTTTATGTTTTTGCTTAAAAAAAATTAAAAACATAAACTAAAAGCTTATAAAAATATAAATTTATTCAGTTAAATTTAAAAAAAAGATGAAAAAAACTACTTGAATAAACTTATCCAGACCAGTACTTACTCAATTGTTGAACTGTGACTTTATCTAATTGGCCTCTAAAATGAGACTAATTCTAATTTAAACTGATTAGGCACTTATACACCAACAAAGAAAAGTGCATAAACTTTTTTATTTTATCTACAGTTTAAATTAAAATAAACAAAATAATAACAAAGAGTGGTAGTTTAGTTATTCTTCGAAAAACCAAGTGCGAAGAACGGGGAAACTGTGACGTGAAAGCAATCTGTGTTGGGAGGTTGGGGAGATGGCTTCGTAGGGTTTCTGTATTGACGTGATAGGATGACGTCACCACCTTAGGGCTCTCGTCTCAATGTGATTGTTCCTTTTGCATTGTTTCATTACTCGTTAAAAAATTGTAAAATAATTCTGCAATTATATATATATATTAAAATAATATGTACATAATTTATTAAATATAATCAAATTTCTTGACGAATAATGCTTTTAAATAGCACATTTGTTTTTAGGTGCTATTTCGATTACAATTTTTATATATTAGAAGAGTTCCTTCGTGCTATAAAATTTGAATTTGCTTTTTTCATCCGCAAATGTCAATTTAAGTAAGCTTTATTTTTTGTAAAATCATTATTCAAAATGTAACAAAGAGTATTTGAGAGGTAGTATTATGAATCTAATAAAATGGTGTGAATCCATTTTGACCATGTTGCATGTGCTAGTAGAGTATTACAAACATTGCATTCTTATGAAACAATAGACTTTGATGCATATTACATCCCTTTGTTTTAAAAAATAAGTAAGTAAACTTATAACGATAAAAAAAGGTTTTTCATATCAAAATTTTCGACCATACACGAGATCACTGTTGAAAATGAATAGTGTTAAAAAAATGAGATATTAGTTGTTAGGGTTAATTACAAACACATCTCTTGAATTATAGTTCAGTATCACTATGTTCCTATAAATTCTAAAAAGCAACAAGTTGATTTCCTAAACTAGCATTTTGTATCAAATTAATCCCTTAAAAAAAAATGGATGAAAAATTATTATTTGAATGATATATGTTAACAAAAGTATAATTTTATGCCTAAATTGATCTTCTGTTGTTATAGTAATTGTTTAAACAATCACATGTAAATATAAGGATAAAATAAATAGTATTTTAATTATTAAACAATTATTATAAAAAAAAAATGTAACTTAGATATAAAATTAACTTTCTTGAACATAGGCAAGTTATATGATAAATTTTTACATACACTCCTAATTGATTGCTAATAAATTTATAACAAAAGAAGTTGATTGATATAAATCGGTAGTTCAAAAAGTTAAATTTGTTACGTTTTAAAATTTAAAAGAATATAGTGATACTGAGTTATAGTTTATAGGCATAATATTACTTGATTATTTTATGTCTAATATTTTTTGTTATGTTTGCTTTTAAATATAGCAATGATTAATTTTAATTATTTTAATATGTATTTATATGTTTTATTCATCCTTTATTTTTTTTGATATTTTCTATTATTTTCAAACAATAGGTACTTACGATATTTTGACTAACATTTTTATGCTGGTGACGCAAACATGTTAGAAAATGTTATTACATCGTTCTTAGCTCATGTCGTAAGTATGTTGGAAAGTGTTTATTACATTATTTTATTATACTGAAAAACAATTAAGGAGTTTCAAGAAAGAAAAAGGAAAAAAAACACACTTCACCGATCCACGTGTTACTCATACAACTACGTTACATATTGTTGGTTCCCAGTGATGGAATACTTTACCCAAGGTATTCCAATCCAAGTTGACAGCCTCTCTCTCTCTCTCGCTCTCTCTCTTTCTCTCTCATCATTTTGATTGGATCGTTAGCAGTGTTGCATGCACCATTATCCATGACAGGTAGCCCTCCGATCGAGATCATCTGACGGCCATCAAATCTTTTGCCGCTGTCACCGTCCACACACCCTTTTGGCTTTTGTCCCTCTAGATTCCCTTTTTTCAGGTGAGGGTGTTGGAAGTGTTTAAAAGCAAGAGAGTCAAAAATAAAAATAAAAATAAACACACTCCCACAGGAAGAGATAAGAGGACAGTATACATATATATATATATATATATTCCTGTATATATAAATTGTGTGGCGTGTGGGATCGCAATTTGCAACTGAGAGTTTTGGGTTTGAGAGAGAGAACATTTATGCAATTCGGGAGCAGGCTTTTAGTCTATATATATAAATATAAAGTAATATTATATAAATAAAAAATTTATATAAAAATAGTGTATCTTAATAAAAAAATTTATTTTAAAATAAATATTTATTATAATAATTTTTAATTATAAAAATATCAGTGTCACATTATTTTATATGTAAATTTTGTATAATTTTTTTTTTGGATAAAAATATCATTTTTTTTTACGTATTTAGTTTATATATATACATATATTTTTATGGGAAATTGGCGAAGCAGAGAGCCCTGAATGCGTCCCTAAGCAAAAGATCCGGCGGTGTGACAAGATGGTACAAAATCTTATTTAAAAGCAGCCAATGAATGCATGCACTTTCCCTAGAAGTGCGACCCTCAGGTGACGCTAACACCAGTCCCAAGCTAGCTATCTAGCTAGCATTTAGGTGTTGGTCCATATGCTAGGTCGAGGAGATGTGGATCGGCGTGTTATGTCAATTGGATTTTACGATCGACTGATGGGGTTTAAGTGATGTGATACTTATCAACTCACAATCGCGGTTGTGAGGTAAGATAAGCCAAAGAGGAGAGTGAATGCATTGTCACTTATTTGTTAAACGAAAGGATTAAGAAAACAACAAGAGAGAGGAGCGAGAGATGCATTACAATTTTGTTTTTCAAATATACTCTTCATTCAATATGCAAACGAATAATGGCCAAACAAAAATATAATGAATTATTTTTTAATTTTCATACTCTTACAACATTCTCTACTTCCCAATTTTGCGTCACTTTTATTAAATTTATGCTATGTGTTTCATCATGCTGAGTACTTTTGGATATTTTTGAAGTGATATTTCTATTTTTTTTTTGTTTACGTTTTAGATTATTGAGATTTTTCTCTGATTACTCTTTTAAATTCATGTAAAATAATTATACATATAAATTTTATCTATTACACCAATGATGAATAGTCACGAAAAAAATGTTAGCAAGAATTGAACTTCAGTGTGGCTACTTAGTGTTTATTAATTGTACTGTTGCCTACCAATAACAACAGCACAAAGCCTATTGGCTTGACTACCATACCCCACTCCTTTCTATTTGGCTAGAAAACAAATGAGAAAAATGCCAAAAAAAAAAAAAAAAAAGAACTTTAAATGCTTGTTTGGAACTTTAGAATAATTTATTTATCAACTTATTTAATTAATTTTTCATCTAAACAAAAAGTTGATTTCCTTTTTTGTTTTATTGAAAAATAAGAGGTTTATTTTCAAACATAACAACTACAACATAAAATTATGGTATTTTGGTAATTAAATAGCATATAAGGCCTCATCTAAGTTCATTATCAGGGTTGTGGGGGTGGAGGGATACGAATTCAATTCCTGAAGATTTACACGAACATGTGACATATTCGCCGTCAATTCTAACGGCGCCTCGACGTTAAAGCCCAAAAAGTCACTTGTTTGGCGTCGAACTTAACGGCAATTATTGGCGTTTTGGCTTTCGCAATTATTGTCCTTCAACCTCACAGATCGAGCTTGTGGCACTCCAAGCATTCCTACACAAACCTCGCCGGAACTTCACCGGAACCTCTCGCCTAAGAAAGGTGAAACCAGAAGTTGATGAATGGTTGGTGGTGAAAATCAAGATCCAATTGGCTGCATATATATTGTGTAAGAGGTAAAAAGGTAGTCCAGCTTTATTTGTTACTGTGACAACCTTTGAACTGTTTCTTGGTCTTTCACTGAGGATTCAAGTTAGACTCTTCATGGGTTATTGTTTTTCTTGATGGTTTTTACATTTCCTTTTGTGGATTTCGACTTGGTAGGTACAGGTAATGAATTTAGATCTTTTCTTCTCTCACTGTATGTAATTATGTATAAACTGGTTACTGTTTCAGCTAAATTGTAGCTCAAAGGACGCGTCCATGGAAGTGGGTCATGTCTGCTCTTGAGCTTCATCTGGTGGATCCATTAGTGGGTGTTCGATATTTATTCTAAGGTCTTTTGTTCAGTCAAGTTTGACATGGGTTTAACGGCATTATGTCCGGAATTAGGGTTTCGGGGGGTGTCATGAAGTCTGGTTCTAGAGAGTTTGTAGAGTGCATGAGTGAGTGGTATTTTTCCATTAATGTTTGGTTTAGGTCTAGAGCTTTGGTTTGGCTTTTTGGTGAAGGATTTGTGTGTTTACACAGCGAAAACTATACACATATATGCACTATTGTGGATAGTTTTGAAGATAAGAGTACCGGTGGTGAACAATATTGCTTGGCCGAGAAGGTTCTACCTAGGTTTAAGACAACACAGAAAGCAATGAAAATGGGAACTTGTTGAAGCAAATTCAGAGAAGATATATATTTCTCTCTCTCTCTCTCTCTCTCTCTCTTCTTGTTACTGTGTGTTTTGTGAGATCGATGGATTTCAAGTTATATGTGTATGTCTGTGAAAGATTATCTTAGCGTGCGTTTATGTATTCTCTTTAACAACTGAAGTAGAATGTCAGACTGCTAGTGACCATTTCTTCTGATTACAAATTTGATGTGTTGACGTTATAACTTCCTGCAGGTGCTTGGTTTGGTGAAGGGTTCTTTTAATTTGTCCAGTGAGTTCATTTCAAGATACATACATACATATATGAGAAGATATATAGATCAAGGGTTACCGGGGAAGAGAATTCTTTGATGGAGTTGAGCAACTTTAGGCCTGAATCGTATGTGGCTCAGCAAAACCGGCATGACAAATTGAGACAAAATTCAACAGCCCAAGCGCAGCATTTAGAGGACTACCCAAACAACTTGGAACAATCACCTGATCTTATTCAGGTTCCAAATGGTAGATACAGTAATATATCGTATAACCCTTCTATGTTTTCTTCAGCAGTGCTCAATTTTGCAGCAAATTCGGAAGTTTTATTAGCTCAGAAGGATGCTATGGCGGTGAATCAAGGATCAGGTGCCGACCAAAAGGCTCTACTTTCTGATTCATCCCACCCAATGTCATCTATCTTCAACTCTTCATCTAAAGTCAGAGGTGACCCACAAAGTTGTGATTGGATTGTCAATTATTCAAGTGGAATAACGGGCAGTGAAAGCAATCAGAACCCACTGTTTGTGGGGGAGGGCTTGACCAGTTCTATGAAAGTAAGCAACATTTCTTCATCTGCTCTCTATTTGATGCCTGGTTTAAGTGGGTATCATGATCTACAGTCGTCTATAACCAATCCATCCAGTGAAATTTCCAGTCAAAATAGCCAAAAGCATTATGAGGAAATTCATTTTAATTCTCCTCCACTTTACCAAAACTCTTCACTAGCAGCGGTTACTTCGGCCGCGGCTGGATCAGAGGGATTAGAAATGGCTTCACTTGTTCATCAGGATACCGGCAGGGTCGACAATGGCCGAGGTTCTTGGACAGATGGTGGGAATGAACTTCTTCTTCTTCCAACTTATGGTGACCATCAATGGAATGGTGAATTGGGTTTTCTAGCTAATAATAGTAATAGGGACTTGAGGAGGAGAATTACGAGTGATTGTAATACACAAGGCCTATCTCTATCTCTTTCACCAGTTCTGCCAACTAAATCACAAGGCTATCATTTTGGAGAAGATTTACACTCTTCGACTGCTGTTTTCGGCCATCTTCAAGGTCCAAAAACCTTGAAATCTGACTATTTGTGTTCAAATTCAAAACTATCCATTGGCAGCAGTAAGGTTTTGGGAAATACGGGTCCTTTGGGGCCTTTCACTGGTTATGCAACCATACTGAATGGTTCGAAATTTTTGAAGCCATCCCTGCAGCTGCTGGATGAAATTTGTAGCGTAAATCCAAAACCTATCGAACCACGCGAGGTGTATGATAAGGTTTCTGATGAATCTATGGTTGACGCTAAGGGTAGTGGTGATTCAGTTGTCTCGTCCTCTAGATTTTTCAGTTCAAATGAAATTGGTGAGAAAGCTAGTGTTCAGAGCAGATCTAGTGAATCTTATGGGCCTGAATATCAACAAAAGAAGGCACAGCTGTTATATATGCAGGAGGAGGTTGGTCACACTATCATATCTTACTATTAATGATTTGGCTATATTATTCCTATTGCTTACTTTTACTTGTCAAAAAAACAAAAAGAAAAAGAGAAATTGTTCCTAGTGCTTGAATGATGTAGAATATTTGATAACAGATAAGTGATTTGACATCTTTGCTATATCATGATTGAGGCATGACAGTTTTAGATTTGCATTAGTGTGATACAACCAACAAATTGCATGTACAAGTACTACTGTTTATAATTTTTTTTTCTTTGCATTTTCTTTTAAATACTCGAATGCATCTATGCTCTACTTGTTTCTTCTGTCTGTGTCTGTCTTCATAATGTTCCAAATATTATGCCACCATTTATAGATTGAGCCACCTGCATTCCTTCCTATTAACCAAGTATATATGTCCATGTTTTAGGTACAACAATAGGGTCAGTTTCTATTTTAATGCCTCCGGGGAAAATAGTTCTTCGGTAATTATCAAATAGTAAACATATTAATGACTACTGGAGGGAATGAGTAAAAGGAATGAGTGTTCTCATGCAACTAGCAAGCACTGCTCTAAAACTTATGTTGGCAATTTATAGCCATCATTTACCCTCAATCTTAAAGGAAAATGATCACCATTTCTCTAATATAATCTCATAACTGCTTCCACTGAAACGAGTATAGTTTCTGGTACAATAGCCTTTAAACATAGCATTTTCCAAATAGAACCACAAATTGACTTAAAACACTAAGATTAAGTTGTATGGAGTCATATCTATTGTAAATGATTTTCCGGCCCTCATGAATGGTAATCTCACAGGATGCAGCCAAATAGAAATGACTAGCATTATCAAAGGCTCTTTAGCGATCTTCATGAAGATATTCAAAGACTGAAAAAGTTATGATGAAAAAACTCTCCGTGACTATAAAAAATTTCCATATTATTAATGGGCAAATGGAATTGGCATCATATGCTCCAATTACTTCGAAATATGACTACTACTATCCATAATACTTTGGGGCTTCCCAATTGTCTGAGAATATTGAACTCCATGTTAGTCCACTGAGGGAAGGTATTACAGTTTTTGAGATGGATGAGTGCCTGTTGAAAAAGGTGATTGAGTAGCAAGTTAAGCATTTGCGGAACTTAAAATGAATAGGCTTTGCAGAACTTAAAATGAATAGGCTTGTGAGAGGCTAGAGCTAGCATCATTTGGGACAAGATGGAAGAAAATTGATTAATACGGTCAGCACTTGGGCAGTGTATCTGCTACTAAACTTTCATCAATAAGGAGTGAGATGATATATATGTTGAAGGTGCTGCAGGAATGAGGAAGGCCAAATAGGAACATGAGCTAATGAAGGGGGAAGAGGTATGTTGGCAGATGGATGAACCAAATGCACAAGGTTGAGTGGAGTGATGGGATAGGATAAGTGTTGTGCCAGCCCCAAATCTGTATGCCATGTTATAGGGTTATCGAATTCAAACATTTCTAAGCAAGAACATATAAAACAATTAAAAATTCATGAAAATAAACACCAATAGAAGCCATGAGCTAAAAATTTTGCTGAAATTTCAGTCTTACTCCCGAAAGTTTCCTTGAAAAACACTTCGTGTAATACTCAATTATGAGTCCTCTTGGATATATGTTCGTTGGCTGTAAAAGTTATGCTTACCATCTCCATAATGCAGTTTCCCTGAATTTGAAGTCACAGATTATGACGAGTGCCTGTTTAGACAGGCCCAGTTCACGTACCCTTGTATTGGTATCTCAATGCTGATACAAATATAATTTATTAATTTCAAGTAGACAGCCACTACATACTTTCATACATCTGCTTCTCGTAGTCTGCTTGCTGGTGTAATTTACATAAAGAAATAAGTATATAAAGTACTTGTCTCATTATTAGAGCCCTACGGTTTCATGCTTGACAATGTTTTCTAATTAGTTTTGCAATTAGATCAATTTCGGAAGTTTTTGTGAAATTTTGTACTTGTTGCGGGCAATGTAAGCAATTTCAACATTAAATTCAACAGATATTTTATACTGCTTCACAACTGTGAACTGATTATTATTTGTAACTCAAATGAGCCTTTTAATTGTCACCAAGGAGAGTGCAATGACAGCTTGAAAGCTTTTTCCCCCTTATTTTTCCTGGATTATTAAATGGAGTAATTTGATTAACATCTACAATCGCATAGCTGTTAAAGAAGAATTACATATCAGTTAGATGCTTATTATTTCACTAAGCAATGCCATAAAACCAGCATGTATATTATCCCAGCATGTCAACCTAACAATTTGTTATACTCTACCTTTCGTCTAGAAAATGCCCATAATTTTGAAGTCCCACATTGCCACGTACAGAGTTAATATAGATTATTTGGTTAACCCGCAAATTTTTTTGTTTCTTGATTGCTACGGGGTTATGTAACACTTGCATTTGTATTTACAAATTGAGACTCCCTTCCTGACTAATGTTGCACCCTGCTATTAAAAGGTTTGCAGAAGGTACAAACAGTATCACCAGCAGATGCAAATGGTGGTTTCGTCGTTTGAATCAGTGGCTGGTCTTAGTGCTGCCACCCCTTGCATTTCTTTGGCTCTCAAGACAGTCTCAAGGCACTTCCGAGGCCTAAAGAGTGCCATCTTGGACCAGCTAAGGCACATAAGAAAAGGCGATACAAGTACGTCAAGGTTACAATTCATTGACCATAGCTTTTCAAAACAAAAATCTGGTAGGGGCAATCTGGGCTTCTATGAACCCCAACAGCATGTCTGGAGGCCCCAGAGAGGCCTGCCAGAACGTTCTGTTGCTGTTCTTCGAGCTTGGCTGTTTGAACACTTTCTTCACCCGTGAGTCTCTCTCTCTCTCTCTCTCTCTCTCTCTCTCGTGGGTGAGTGCATGCACAATTTTGGTAATTTGATCTATAATTCATTTGTTGTATAAAGGTATCCAACTGACACGGACAAGCATATGCTGGCCACTCAAACCGGACTATCTCGAAACCAGGTATGGTCAGCAGTTTACCATTTTTTGTTGTTGAGTTTTGAGGTTCTTCACTAGCTGGCTGTTTGTGCAAACTTGAATTTTAGCAATTCCCATTCACTCAAGTTGACACCAGACAGCCATTGCCATTAGAAATTAATCTATTTCAGGTTATTTTCTAATGTATTGTTACAAGATGGATTTGGGAAAAATAAAATACAAAAAACAAATGGTATAACTGCATGGGTGTACCCCATGGAATGCACCACTGTAATCTGCATGAGGTTATTAATTACCTTCGGTGGGCAAGACTTCGCTAGTTTGCTGTCAGAACCTTTTAGCAATCCAAACTAATATTTGTGAAAATGTGAATTACTATAGAGCACACATACTGAAAATGAATATAACTCGGCAATTTTAGTCATCTTATTTTGTACAAAGAGGTTTGATGAGTACTTAAAAAAAAAAACGTTTCGGAATAGATATTTCAAAACATGTTTTGAGGAATCAAATGGTTCAAGTCCTTAGGATCAAATTAAATTTTTTAACTCTGTGTTTGAATTAAGAATTTAATGATAAAAAAAAATAAAAAGAAAAAGGTAAGAAAAAAGTAAAGAAAAATATTTTCATTTTATTCTCTTTTCTCACCTTTTATTTTTGTTTTTTCTTAATAAATTCAAGTTCTAAACAAAATATAAGAATAATGCATCTAGAAAAACTTAATAAAATAATAGCTCTTGATTTTTTAAAATAAACTTTTTTGGAGTGACTGTAGTACATGGCTTTACACTCACATAGCGTCAAAACTGTACTGGCTTTTGGTATTGATGACGAAATTTGACCTGTTACTAATGCAGGTATCAAATTGGTTCATTAATGCCCGAGTCCGGGTGTGGAAACCCATGGTTGAAGAAGTGCACATGCTTGAAACCAAAGGTTTGGCAGAAGCAAACTCAAATGGTGGCAAGAGCGATGGGAAACCCGCTGCTGAAGGCACCAGCCGGCCAAACGACCGCCTGAGGATCGGCACTTTAGCAAGCAGAGGAGATGGCGAGAATGCAGAACAGTGGAATCAGGAGAAACGGTCCAGAGGAGCATTGGAGTGTAGCTTGGATGGTTCTTTGATGGCTTTCATGCCATGCCAGAGAAGTGGGCTCGAGATTGGCGCCGGACTTGGAGCGGTGTCTCTCACATTGGGTCTCAGGCAGAGTGCGGAGACTGCACAGCAGCAGCAGCAATTGCGACAAGAAGAACATCGGCTTAGGCAGCATTTTGGAGGTCAGATGATTCATGATTTTGGTGGCTAATATATATAGATGCAACCATGTGTAGTAGAATGAAACGGGAGAATGAAAGGTTAGAAAGTATAGCCAGACTCCATAATCATAATACTAGCAAAGATGTTATGAAGTGTTCATATGGAAATCGGAGAGGAAAAAAAATAGGTTGAAGTAATAGAACGTTATTAATGTAAGGGTTAATTACACTTTGTACTATTGAATTTTACATCAAATTTTACTTTAGAACTTCATTTTTATTTGTAATAAGTAAGTTCTTACCCTTTTAATTTGTTATAAAGTTGAATGGACAGAAAATTCGCATACTATTGGCTAGTGAATCTGTCAATTACGTTGTCAAAATTATGTAGAGCATCATGGTGGAGAGATGAGTTTCACTTGAGTGCTTCCCCTTCTAATGACTTGTGATAAAAGTCAGATAAATAACCTAGGTTGGGAATCTAAGGTCTCGGCAATCCCCACAGACGGACAGCAAGTGATGATATGGGTGGCCGACTTCCCTTTCTCTAATATGAACCTTGAGTCATCAAAGCCTTTCTATGCTAGAGTTAGGAATTGCCTCTTTGCACAATTTATTTCTAATCAACCTTTTTCCATGTTCCTCTTTTTAGTACAAAGTGAAACGAGGCTGTAAAGGAGAAACGGGTAACTCTGAGGAATTAAATGAGGAAAAAGTCTGAAAATTGCATTGATGTTAAGACTTTGCTAAAAAAAAAATATTAATTCTTGAAATTTTTAGTTTATATTGTAGTTTTATATTTAATTTTGTGCTTACATATATATTTGCAATAATGCTCTTATAGCACAATCTGTAGGGCGAGAAGGTAACTCGAGATTAGCATACAGAAATACCATTTCAATTCTGTGTCTTGCTAAACCACCAATATGCCTTGGGATTCACTTAAACCAGAAAAAACCCATGGCCTACAACACTAGACATGTCCCCAGAGCGTTAAAAATTGTCTTTGCTAATTTAGCCTAATTTCAGTTGAGTCTCAGTTCCTATTTTTTGATTTTGTTTACTGAAAATCGCTGAGACCACATTTGATAACTTGCTAGTTAGGCAAACTATTTTTGAAGTCCTTATTTATAAATGATAAATTAAACAACTTGAAAACTTGTTTATACTACGAAACAACTTTCAGAAAGTTGCTTTGAGTTTTCGAAACCATTTGCATTTAAAAAACTGCAAAGGATGGTGTGTCTTTAAGTTCTCATTGGTTTTATTTTTGAAAACACATAAAAACAAAAACGAATACGAAGTTGTATTGGAACCAAAAAAACTTATTTGAGTACACATGATTGGCATGCAATACAATACCGGGCACATACAACACCCTTAGCAGCTATAGATTACAATACCATATCCACAACCCAGAGATAAGATACCATATATGGTATTTAAGAAATATTATAAAAAGCCCAAAACACCCAACTTATTAGGTACTACTAAACTAGCTTTAGACCTTGCCACCACCATCTTCATCTCCTCCCTTGGGGGTGCCACCATTGTAGTTGTTGAAGTCCTGCCTAGGGATGTAATGGTGGTTGTTCACACTGCTTCCGGAATATTCAGATCTGCCTTTCGCATCCTCGGCTAGCTGCCGCTGCCCTTGCTCTTGCATGTAAGCTTTCCTGTTGGTGGCTAAACAAGAGCTCACCATCATGAAGATTAGAGCAAGCACTAGAAACCTCATTCTGGAGCTTACTTCAATTTCCACTGTGATCCAAAGATGGAAGGAAAACAAAATCAGACTAGGGTTGTCAATCAACAACCATAATTAGGATTTAGGGATCATACAAAGTATATATATACATATATATAAGTTGACTTACCAAAATGGTGGAGAGCAAATTGCAAGATGGGAGCACGATGTGAGATTTGTGTGAGAAGAACCGGGGATTTTAGGTGGTTTATATAGACTAGCAGATAGGGTTTATGCAAATGACATGATTTAATAAAAATTTGGTGATGGGTTGTCCACCAAATGAGGCAAGATGAAGTGGGATGGCCATTTGACACCAATAAATGGATTTAAAATAATTAAAATGATGAAGCTGAAGGAAATTATTAGGCCTACACATGCACTATAAATAGAGATTCCACCTTGTGAATGGATTAAGCTGAGCCAAAAGTCAATCAAACACAGTGGAGGGCCTGTTTCATTGCCTCAGTGATGTCAAAACACAGTTAGAGCCTAGAGGTGAATTCTCTCTGAAATTTCTTGAAAACTTATCGTCTGTGAAGTGTGCAATTTTAGTTGAGACATCTGGAAATCCTTTGGGTTTTAATGATTACTTTGTTGGTGAATCCTTTGTATTTTAGCTGCTGATGAAGAACAAAGAAGCATAATAGCACTATAAAGGGTGGGATAGCGAAATTCTTGTTGCTAGAAAAAAAAAACTATGGGTACTGCAAGTTAATTTTGGCAGTAGTGTTTCTCTGTATGACTTGCTCTTGTACTGAAATTATTTCGTACCTGTCCACTCTAAGCCACTTTGGTTGGATAACTAAATAGGATTAAATTCACTCTGCACCAAATAGAAAATAGGCCCAAAGAATTTATGTTTGCATAGAAAGAACAGTTCTACTACGTCAATAGAAGAGTAAAAATCTACTCTCTTCACTCTACAAGCCTTCTTTGGGCTTTACCATCCAAACATGGAATCCCCACATACAAGCTCTCTACTTTTATCTAATTCCAGAAATCATAGTTCCCATACCATTGGAAAAACTCTGCAAATGTTGCCTTTCCTAGTAGATTTTGAACTTCACACCTAATCCAAATATATGTACAAATTAACACAAAATTTGAATGGACCCGTAGAATCCAAGGCACACATCCAACTATCTCTATCTTAGTCTGATTTTGCATACGATCAAGAACAATTGATGTTGATCCTACTGGTTGCTGTTGAACTCGTCACACCCTAACTAGCAAAACCTACACCTCCACACTGAGGTGCCTTGCAAAGTTCACCACTTTACTGACTATTGTGACTCTACCACGTGCAAATTGGAACAAATCATCGCCACGATAAACCTCCTACATCCACTCTTTCAATCTTTTTGCATCCTTGTGAACATTTACGTATTTCACTTGTCCCATGCCTGACAATAGTTTCACCTGTCACAATACTCTCCACAAGTTTGTTCAAGTTGTCAATCATGTGTTCAATTAGGATTAAGTTGTCTATTGACTCCACTTGCGGAGAAACCTCCAGTTGCATCATATGATTATTGGTCTTTTGTTCTTGATTGAATCATTGCTAACGATGAGTCGATGGCCATTAATCCCTTCACTCAAATCTAATCATTCCTGATCAATCCTCATCTATCTCCTCGCAATCTGCCCACTCCGGCCAAACCATGAAAAATCTAAAAAACAATTTCACCCGCCAATAAATCTTGAATTGTTAATAACCTAATCGAAACCCCAAATTATTTTGCAACATTTTTCCTTCCTCTGTCTAGGGACTTGTGCGACACAAAAAAATAAAAAAAAAATACACCAGCCTGTGTTGCACGATAAATTATTCGGTGAGAAATAATTTCTCGTGTTACATATTGTAGGCCGTGGAAAGATATTTTCTTAAAGGCATTTGGTAACTTTTTTAACTTTTATTTTTAAATTTTTCTGTTCTATTATGTTAAAAGCCAAAAGTCAAAAACGTGTTTGGTAATTCTAAATTTATTATTTTTTAATTTAACATTAATATCTTTAATTTAATGCATGGTGGCCGGGGTGGTGAGTGGCGGCGGTAGTAGTGGTGGGTGTGGCGGCGTATGTGAATGGTGCCTCAACTTTTTGAAACTATTTTTAGGTTTTCGAAAACATTTATTAATAATGTTGTATTTTCATATTTCCAAAAAATGAGAAAACAGTATGAGAAAATCAAGTGTTCTTGGTAATATAGATTTATACATTAAGATGGACGTAGAGGGGGGTGAATAGGTCTCTACTCATTTTTTAAGCAAATATTAGCAATAATTAATCTCAAGCAAACCATAAACATAAATCAAAACACACAACTATCAACACATAAGATTTTTAGCGTGGAAACTCTTGCCAGAGAAAATCACGGGACCTAGTTCAGCTCCAATCAAGCATTATATTAGGAACAATGTACAAGAATGTCTTACAATCCTTTGATCTAGCAACTTGAATCACCATAAGTTACTCTCTTCTTATTGATGGTATATAGGAAGGTATGATGGAGAGTCCTCTTAGAACATATAGACTCTTAACATATGAAGTAGAGGACTCTAAGTGGGAGAGAGCACACGTCCACACACTTGAATCTCTTCTTTCTAGATTCTTGCTTACAACCCACTTGAATCTCTTCTATATATATATATATATTATGGTAGCTGCTACAAGCCCTTGTTGGCTGAAAAAGAAAACCCTAGAATCTCTGTCCCTTTGATCCCTATATGCACAAGTGTATAAGCAAGTTAATCCCCATGTGCACAAGTGTATGGGCAAGTTGATCTTCATGTCCATAAGTGTATGGACAAGTTGTTCTCCATGTGCACAAGTGTATGGACAAGTTATTGTAAGCACCCTATTTTTGTCCGCTTGGTAATCTTTGGCCGGACCGGATCTAATTTTCAAATATCATAATACATGCAAGTCCAAAACGGGTCTTTCAAACTCCAATCCAGTCAAGTAGTTGCTTCTCAAGCCCACAGGGTCCCACTGAGGCCATAAACACCATCATGCCAATAGGCATTCCAGGCAGCTTTCTGAGATCGGGCGGTCTCGGAAACCAACGCCATCCAGGTAGCTTCTAGAGATCCGGCGATCTCGGGAACCAACACCTTATCAAATTTTAGACGGTTCACTTCTGATGCTTGTTGGCCTGCCAATGTAGAATGTCCGTCATTTGGTAGTTCTCGAAGACCAAGCGTTCTCGGAGACCAACACCACCATCACAAGTAACTTTCTGAGACCAGGCGTTCTTAAGAACCAAAACCACCCTGCAGGTAGCTCTCTAAGACTAGGCGGTCTTAGGGACCAACACCACAGAGGTAGTTTTCTAAGGCCGGGCGGTCTCGAGAACCAACACCTAGGTCAACACCGACGCCTGCTAGCCCGACTCTGTGAAAAATGACAAAACCTGCCCCTTGGGCCTCCAAGCACGTTTTAAAAAGTTCAAAATCCTTCAAAATGGTAAGTCCACCCTTCCAAAGTGCTACTAAGTATTTAGACATACTTTGCGTGCCTTCCTGTCCAATTTCGGTCCCATTTAGGCTAACTCTGGTCAAAATGACCGTTTTGCCCCTGAACGCCCCAGCACTGCGCACATCCTACCGAACAGTAAAAGACTCTCCTGGGATCATTCCTGAACGACCCAACATGCTTAACATAGAACTCCGATCTATTCCTGACCATTTTCATCCAAACCTGGCCAAAATGACCATTTTTACCCTTGATAACCCGAATGCGCCCCGAAACAATACTGGTCCCAAGATATTAAACGGTTGGTCTTGTCATACACCCTTGTTTAACCTAAGGAGAACCTTACGACACTTAATACCCCCGACTTGATAAAAGTTCCCTGGAGCGTCTCGCAGACACTTTGCTAAAATTGCCTTTTCTCCCAATTCCTTAGTTATAATGCACCATCAAATGACTTGAGAAATTCGTAAACTAAGGAATTCCTGAAAATTTGTTCATAGGTCTTTCCAGCGATATGGCTTGATCGGATAGATCGCTTCCCGAAGCTCCTCATCGCGTGGCTTGAAAACTACTACTTTCAACAACCCTTGGAGCGTTTTACAGACGCTTCGCCAAGGTTGAACTTTTCTCTAATTCCCTGATTAAAACGCACCGTCAAACGACTTGAGAAATGCATAAATTAGGAAATTTTTGAAAGTATTTCTAGAGTACTTTCCATCGGTACGGTTCGATCGGAGAGATTGCTTCCTGAAAGCCTTGATCACGCTGCACAAAAATAGCTACTTTTGAAACCCTGCGGAGCATATCACAAACGCTCTACAGAAATGCAATTTCATGCACATTTTCTAAGACGATATCTCACACTTTTGAACACCTTTTCAACTTTTTGAAAACTCAAAAGTTCATGAGAAACCCTAGGAGAACACCGTGGATGCAATCGATTCCTCCGAAACCTTCCCGATTAGCTCAATTATTGAGGAAAAGTTTAAACGAACGCTCTTGGTGGCAGAGCATATGCTACATGCGCCTAGATTTTGATCAGATTGACCAAAGTTCGATCAACCGTCAAGATTTAGCCAGTACAATGGGTGCCACGTGGCATTCTGGCAATGGAATAGTACTAGCGCATGTGCTACATGAGCCAGGGCAAATTTTGGCCAAGCGCATGTAGCACATGCACCATGCTTCTCCTAGATTACCTATAAATACAGGTCTCCCCCTTTGCATATTTCAGGATCGAAACTGATAGCGAAGCTCTACAAAAATTGCTCAAGAACCTCGAATTCCTATATACATCCTATACCTCAAACACTTAAACTAGATTCCATCTTTCCCTAACCTATACACTTCACTTACATAGCCTTCTACACCATAGAGCACCTCCTTCCAGCCCCTTAAGCAAACTTAAAGCTCTCCAAGCTCGAGTCAAGACATCTATAGAAGATTGCAAGTGTATTGAAGGAAAAATGTAGTATTTCTTTTATGTTTTTATCTTCCCCCACTCTTCTCTTCTCCCTCCTAGCCTACTTAGATTATTCTCTATTTTAATCCCCATTTTCTACCCCCCTTTCTTGCATGCTTGAGGCAAGAGGGTTCTTAGTTCATGCCTAGAGGCAAGTTAGTGTGAGTCACCGTGTAAGGGGATCTCTCACTTGCCTAATTTAAGATGGTATGACCTTAGAGCCTCTTGATTATGTGGTGTAGCCTAAAGCCTTGTATGTATTCATGACTCCCTTGCATATTGCTATCTTGTTCATGTTTTGTGTGTTTGGTTTTATTTCCATGTTTATAACCATGTTTTTCAAAAATCACACCATTCTCATTTTCATGCCATTTCGAAGTTCAATACTACCTTCAAAATGGTTCTAAATGTTGGTCCTTTGAAGTTTAGGATGAGATCCTAAGAAGTCATGCCTTAGAAAATCTCCCCATTAACCCCTAATTCACACTTTTGCAACTTTGCCTTCCAACTTACATAAAAATAATTTTCGAACTCTTTGATTTTTAAGGTTTCTATTCTCTCAAGTTTAGTAGTTGTAATGGCCCTATGGAACCCTCTCTTGAGTGATCTCCTTTTTATATTGGCCATAAGAGCCCTAAATTGTTAGAATGGTTCCTTTCTCTTTTCATTCTTGTATAAAAATGATTTTCAAACTCTCTAACTCCCAAGGTTTCTATTCTCTTAAGTTTAGTGGTTGGAATGGCCCTATGGAACCCTTTCTTGAGTGGTCTCCCTTTTACATTGGCTATAAGAACCCTAACTTGTTAGAGTGGTTTCCTTTGAAAAATGGTTTTCAAAACCTTTTTCTCAAAAATGGTTTTCAAAAGTTCATTCTCTTCATCTTTGCATTAAAAATGGTTTTTAAAAGAATTGTCATCATTGTGTTGATTTTTGAAATCCCTACTCTTTTCAAGATAAAGGTTATAATGGTCCTAAAAAAACCTTCTTAGGAATGGTTTTCAAACACCAACCATATAAACCATGTCCTTAGCTAGAGTCAAATTTTCATGAAAATGATCTTCAAAAGAGTTGTCTCCCAAAATCCTTGGCATAACATAATTTGTTTCCTAAAAACTCCTTTAAAAAATACATAAAACCTCCTTTCAAAACTATCTTCAAATCCAACCCTAACTTAACTTGACCCTAGTTATCCAATCCTAGGTTAATTTAACCCAAGTTAGTTAACCTTAGGTCACCTTAACTCTAGGTCACTTTAACCCTAGGTCGCCTTAATTCTAGGTTAACCAAACCCTAGTTGGTTAACCCTAGTTTAACTTGACCCTAGTTGTCCAAACTCTAGGTTAACCTGACCTTAGTTAGTTAACCTTAGACCACCTTAACCCTAGGTTAACCTAACCCAGGTTAGTTAACCAAACTTAGGTTAGTACACTTCAAGGTTCCAACTTATGGACCCCTTTTTAAATGTTCTTCCTATCTAAAACTACTCTTATAACCCCTTTTTCCAAAACCTCATACCTTCTTCAGATTTAAAAAACCAACTCCATAACCTTTTCAAATACTCTTACACTCTATCTTTAAATTGTTTCCAAAAATGTTTTTAAGAACTCACAACCCTAGGCTGTCCCTACCCCTTCTATGGTTAGGGATTCCAAAAGAAAATGATATATCAATAACAACTCTCAAGGTTGTCCATATTAGGGTTCCACAAACCACTTTCAAAAGCTTTTCTAAGACAAGTTTATTAAAACATTTCAAAACCCTATCTCCAAGATTTTCAAAGCAAGGTATCAAAACTCTTTTCAGGTATTTCAAAAGCACTTCCAAAACTCCCTTGAGTTGTTTCGAAAACATTTCAAAACGCTTCAAAACCCCCTTTCAAGAGTTCCAAAGTTTTATTTCAAAAAACTCCACTACCCGATTTTAAATAAAAAATCTCAAGTTCTCTTTTTCCAAAGACCACAAAGTGTCTTCAAACTTTTCCAAAGACCTTAATGTGTCTTCAAAACTTTCCAAAGGCCCTAATGTGCTTATTTTCCATCGGGCTCTTGTTCGAACTACGAATGACCTAATTCTCGCCAAATGAGATACGTAGGCAACCAAAAATGGTGTAGTCATAACTTCTATTTTAACTCAAGTCCTTTTTTCAAAACTCTCTACCAATTCAGGATTTCTATTTCAAATTCTTTCAACACTCCCATGTTTTCAAACTTCTTCCAAAACTTGCATCGTGTATCATTCATCTGAAAAGTGATGACTAAACCTTGTTTTTAAAATTCTAAAGTGGATATTAAGTGGATAATGGTAACCGGTTATTCTAGTGACTGAATAAAGGGTGATTAGATATGTAGGTACCGAAAGGGCGAGGTAGGGTGATGATCTTAGGATATTTTCCTTACACGTAACTAACCCCCAGACCATAGATTTCTATTTTCAAATGACCAAAGTGGAGTTAATTTCAAAAAGGGCTTAAAACTTTCTAAAGATTGCCAAACAATCTATTGTCTCAAAAGCCCTCTCTCAAGGGAGTTTTTCAAAATCTTTTTCAAAAACCCTAGGTTTAATTTTCGGATTAACACTTAGTTTTAGGTAACCTAACTCACCCTAATCAAGTTAGATGGCGACTCCTATTTTTCTAAAAAGCCCTTAGTCAAACCAATTTCAAATTTAAACCTAGTCGTACTCGTCCTTCTAGGAGGATGAGTTCTAATAACAGAGTTCCGTGCTTTTTCTGAGCCGAAAGGACTCGGTCCAAAAACAGGGGCGCCATAGTTGTATATATGATTCATGCTTGTAAATGAGGTAAAATAATCTTACTTGTTGAGTGAAGACCAGCTAAGATTCCTCTCATATATTCCCACATGTTCCTTGATGGGCTAAAGCTACTTTTTAGCTTTTTAGTGCAAGGCTAGAAAGCAGATTCAGACAAAAATTGACCTACCCCACTAAAGCAGGGTGGAGTTTGCCCGACTGTAGGGTACACTGGCTGTCTTTAATATTTTAGCCGTAACATTTTGTTCAGATATCGGATTGATGAGATTTAAAGTTCTTTGGAAAGAAAACTTGAAGATTTACAACTTTTTCTATAATGAGCCTTTTCTAATTCGAACCATATCATGGTTAAAATCCAGCTACAAGAGAACTGATCGACTAGAGGCAGATTCATTTGAATTTTGTAGGTGAACCATCTTCTTAAAATTCATCCAGCTGTTGTTCATTCTTTTCTTGAGGCTTTATAGAAAGAAATTTCTAACATCTAAGGTCATTAAAATGTGATCAATACACTCAAGCCTCACACAAGACATAAAGAGATTTTAGCTCTCAATTTACATATCACAAAATGAGCTAATTTTTCTAACAATCTCCCCCTTTGGCCATTTTGTGACAAAACCAAAAGATTACATTGAAAACGCTCACAACCCCAATGCAAACATTAACAAGGACCAAACTCTAAGCTTCAAAGCATAATCAACTCTTCTGCACTTAAGACTTTCCATAAGATCAAGTGTCAAAGAGGATGTGAAATAGAAAGCAAATAGAGATAACCAATATTACTCCCTCTCAATCAATACATCAATAATATACTCCCCCTTAATACATGCTTAAGATAAACCAAACTACCTAGATAAACACAAAGCATATTTAAGTTGAACCATAAATCATTGAAAAATAAACAAGATACTAAACAAAATATTTACAAAACACTTCTCCCCCTTTTTGACACAAAATGCGACCATAACATTGACGAGAGACTAAAAGGAGAGTTTTGAAAGAAGATTTAAATAAAGATACACAAAAACATACAAATGACTTGACAAATTTTAAGAGATCTATAAAGGTGATTCATATGACAAGAGCTTAAATTCACATATTAAGAACTTAAATTCATAAAGACATGTCTAAGATGAAGGTCACATTAAGTTTTTAACAAGATAATGATGGTCATAACTAAATGACAAAGTGAGTGTGAGCATCAAGAATAGCAAGATCAATCCTTAAAAACGAAAGCATATTTTTGAGTACTTGAATCAAGAACTCACAAGAGATATCATTTAGCAAGAAAATCAAATCGATTAAAAACCAATCAAAGCTTAACACTCAATAATGCAAATGCTCCCCCTCAAATGCATACCACCTCTTAACAACTCACTCTTTTTGAGACACAACGTGGCTTTCATTCTAGTAAGCAAGGTAGCATTCTCTATGACGCTTCAAATTATGTTGCACATTTTGGCAAACGTCTATAGTAGCTTTCACTCTACATTCATAGGTAGCCTTTTCCTTGGTCATGACTGCATAAAATTTTTTTTGAATTTGTAGCAATTTTTTTTTAACAAGCAGCTCACAGCTCACTCTAGATATTCTTTTGCATTGTGAAAACACAAGAGGGAGACAAGGTATTAGCCAATACAAACTCTAGAAAAGATATGCAATCATAGGTCTTTTCAAGCACGGTACTCATGGAATTCAAATGAAACAAATATACAACAAAACAATTTTAGACTCAACTCTATTCTTCTCGATAAAAGTGCACCAAAATGTCAATTCAGTTATGAAAATCATCACTTGAATATACAAGACACTCAATTCATACTTGGCATGAATAAATAACTCTTCTCCAAAAATATATAGTTTGATTCTATCATAGAAGTCAAATATAGATAAATCAAAACTATGAACACAAGTCAAAAACAACAAAAACACCTTTTTTTTGTGTTTTAATAAAAACAAATAGAAATATAAAAAAAGATAAATAAAATTACAAAAGGGATCATAACACTAGAATAAACATGAAACACTCAAATTCTAGGTTATAAAAAAACTCAAGCATCATCCGACTGGACTAGCCGCTGCATATTTCATATGGCGATCTAGAAATTTAGCATGCACATCAACACAAGGATGTAAGTTTGACTTTCTAACCCAAATGACCCTTGTTTTTTATTTAACAATTTTCTCAAAAACTTTGGATTGAAAGTATTGAGCTTTGTGGGGGGAATAACGGTCGGCCCAACCCAATGGGTGAGGCCCAATCTACGCAAAATAAAGTTGGGGCTGCTTGGCGGCCCAAATCAGAAATAGAAGGGGGGCCGGCCTTGACCGCCGACCTCCTCCCCACCATAGCCCAAACCACGAAAGGCAGGCCCAAACCGCTAGCGGTCTTTGAGCATTAAATGCAGAGTTGACTTGTATTAAATGCACAAGCAGCTGCCCACGTGACGTCGACGTGCACGTCTGGTCAGCCGGAATCCCCTACGATGGTGCGCCAGACCCTGTAAGTAATCAGGTGGTGCCAATGATGATGTCTACCCAGCAGGCCATGAGAGCCTGCTGATAGGCCAAGACAAAACACACTCCCTCGATGACTCTATAAATACCTAAGGCATCGAGAGCCAGGTATGGACAGTTAACCCCAAGTATTCACAACCTTCATTCCTTTTTATCTTGATTAAGCTTGCTGTCTTGATCTTCGGAGTGTGATCGGCCCCTTAAGGGTCGACCCATTCTAACCCTCTTGTCTTGCAGGAAGAGTTTGGGCTCATCCATTTGTGGCTTAGAAGTTCGGCCCAGCCTTCCCATAAAATTCCACTTACAATTGGCGCTGTCTGTGGAAAAGCTTAAGAAAAACCATGAGTCTAAACAACCGGAGACATAGGAGAGAGAACCACGACGGCAGAGGCATCAGAGCCTCCTCCAGTAAAGATTAGACCAACTCAGCGAACTGTCAGTCTACACCAGTAGATCGGTAGAGAAGGAGAACATTAAAGACGGAGATACGGACGCCTGCTGAAAGCCACCAGGAAGCACCAGACGAAATGCGGAGGGATACGGGCTACGTCAGGGACAGAAACTTCCGCAGAAACCACCATCGGAACCTTGCCCCATCGCCCTCCAGTGGGTGAATCCCGAGTGAAGATACACTCCGTGCGACAGAGAGGGAAATTCAGCGGCGCGGAGAAGAGATAGCCTACCTCACCTCCCAAGTTCGGGTCATGAGGGAGGCATTCTCTGGAAGAAATGGGCATGGGAGAGAAAGGTCCCCTAATCACGAGCAGAATAATGGTGACAAGAACGATCCAGCGCCGCGGGTAAGAGGGAGTTACACCCCTAGTATCGGGCGTTGCGACAACAGGTGCACAGATCGGTGGAGGGGAAGGAGCGAGACCTCGCCAAGTAATGACCCTGCTGAAGGAGATCGGCAAAAAGAGGACTGGGAGAAATGGTATAACGAAAAACAGGAGGATAGGAGGTAGCAAACTAAGGAGCACACGGCCCACGACCTGATGAAAAAGGCCCTGGATCAAATTGCATCCTCGCTATTCACAGAGGAGATCGAGTCCCACCCAATTCCTCGAAAATTCACTCCACCAAAATTCACCCTCTATGACGGGAAGATCGACCCGATTAATCATGTTCGGCATTACAAACAGCTCATGGTAGTGTGGTGCGGTGACCAGATGCTAATGTGTCGAATCTTCCCCTCCAGCCTAGGAAGTGTGGCTTTACGGTGGTTTGACAAATTGCCACTTAAGTACGTTTCCAGCTGGAGGCAACTTGCCGAGTTGTTTACAACTCGTTTCATAGCAAACAGCCTGCAGCCGAAGGAGGTTGATTTCTTGCTGACATTGCGAAAAGAGGAAAGGGAAGGATTGCGAGTGTACGCCTGACATTACTGGAAGGCTTACAACGAAATTGACGAGTGCAGCGAGTAATTGGCTGTAACCCAGTTCAAGATCGGCCTTCCCAGGGAGCACCGTTTGTGACAATCCTTGATGAAAAAACCAGCCCTCACCATACAGGAACTGATGGTGAGGATCGAGTGCTATGCGCGGTTGGATGAAGATGTGCCTCAGCCAGCATTGGCCAAGGTCGGCGTTGCTGTAGAGAAGGCAAGTAAGAAGGAGGCCAAGATACCCCGATCAGAAGATAGCAACCGGGGAAAAAGGGTCACAGAGGGGGTCTATACCGTCTTTAAAGATCCCATTTATAAGATATTGCCCCAGATCCGCGACAAGCCATTTTTTAAGTGGCCACCAAAGTTAGGAGGAGACCCAGCAACCCGAGATCAAAAGAGGTTCTGTTCATACCACCGCGAGAAGGGGCATAAAACGGAGCAATGTCGGCATCTTAAAATTCATTTGGAAGATTTGGCCAAGACTGGCCATCTCGACCAGTTTATCGCTCGGGAAAAGATGAAGAAAGAGGCCGAGCAACCGCGGGTGGAGGACACGACCCAGAAGGAGACAGAGGTAAGGCCGGTTCGAGTAATCAATGTGTTGCACGGTTTGGCTGAGTCAGGAACCGTCGACCCACATAGATACCGGATCGAGATGCAAAAAGCTGCACACTTAAGAGAAGTAATGCAGATTCAACCGCCTAGCAAGAAAACCAAGATCGACAACAGCCATACGCCCATTTCCTTCACTGATGAAGATCTCGTGGGAGTGCAGGTTCCCCATAATGACACACTGGTGGTAATACTAAGAGTGGCAGACTGTGACGTCAAAAGATTGCTCATCGACCAAGGGAGTTCATCCGAAGTTATGTACTACAGCCTGCTCAAGAAATTGGAACTCAAAGAGTCCGACCTCCAGCTATCACTTAACCCATTAATCGGATTCAGTTCAGATCCGGTTTGGCCTATGGGGAAGGTGACGGTCCCGGTCACAGTCGGTGGAATCACATTGCAAACCGAGTTCTTGGTAGTTAACGTGCCCTCTCTTTACAATGCCATCATGGGACGAACTTGGTTACACCTTATGAAGGCCGTTCCCTCGTCCTACCACCAATTAATCTGATTTCCAACCCCTGGTGGAGTAGGGGAAATAAGAGAAGACCAAGTGGCTGCCAAGCAGTGCTTCTTAACAGCATGCGTAACCAAGACGAAAGCTGAGAACGTGCAAATGATGGAGCTGCACGAGGAGGCTCCACCATTGAGGATGTGGGGGTGATTCCTGAGGATAAAGCCCTGGAGGATCTGAAGAAGATATACATTGATCGACAGCGAGACAAGTACTTCATCATTGGTTCCTCCTTGTCCAAATAAGAGGAAAAATCCCTGATGGAGTTGTTGACGAACTTCCTGGAAGTATTCGCCTGGACCCCTTATGACATGCCTGGGATCGGCGCCGATGTTGCTTGTCATTGACTGAATGTTGACCCAAATTGCCAACCTGTTGTCCAGAAAGGGAGAAGGGCGGCTACCCAGCATGTGGACGCTGTTCTAGAAGAAATAGAGAAACTTTTAGAAGCTGGGGCAATTCGGGAGATCAACTACCCAAGCTGGTTATCAAATATAGTGGTCGTGAAAAATAAGGACGACAAGTGGAGGGTCTATGTGGACTTCACTGATCTCAACAAAGCATGCCCCAAAGGATCCATTCCCCCTTCCTAAAATTGACCAGCTTGTGGATGCAACCACTAGCTTTGGGAGGATGAGTTTCTTGGATGCTTACCGAGGATACCACCAGATTCCCCTCCACCCCGACGACCAAGATAAGACGGCCTTCATCACTCCAAGGGGTATATACTGCTACAAGGTTATGCCCTTTGGTCTGAAGAACGCCGGAGCTATGTATCAGCGATTGGTCACAAAGATGTTCAAGACGTAGCTCAGCAGAATTGTTGAGGTCTACATCGATGACATGGTGGTAAAAAGTAAACTGAGCGACTCCTACTTGGCAGATCTAAAAGTGGTGCTCTGCATCTTGAAGGAGTACAAAATGAGGCTAAATGCTTCAAAATGCATCTTCGGTGTCAGCTCGGACAAATTTCTGGAGTTCTTGGTCACGCATCGTGGCATTGAAGTAGATCCACAGCAGATCAGTGCGATCCAAAGCATCCAAGCCCCGAAGAATGCCAAAGAAGTGCAAAAACTGACAGGAATGGCCACAACACTCAACAGGTTCATTAGCCGTTCATCAGACAGGTGCCGACCTTTCATCCAGCTTCTCAAAAAATAAGAACGGTTTGAATGGACACTAGAATGTGACTCTGCCCTTGCTGATTTGAAGGAATATTTGACCTGACCACCCTTGCTTTCCACCCCCCTTCAGCACGAGGAACTTTTCCTCTACCTTGCAGTATCGGACCATGTGGTCAGTGCCATCCTACTCAGGCAAGAAAACTGCCAACAGTTGCCAGTCTACTATGTCAGCAAAACCCTTCTCGGAGCAGAAAGTAGGTACCTACCCCTTGAAAAGTTGGCGCTAGCACTGGTAGTAGCTTCTCGCAAGTTGGTGCATTACTTCAGAACTCACGCCATCAACGTCCTCACTAACCACCAGCTCAAACCTCTTCTAACAAAGGCCGACTTCTATGGAAGATTGGCAAAATGGGCCGTGGAATTAGGAGAATTTGACATCATGTTTTAGCCCACATCGGCAGTAAAGGGGCAGGTTCTTGCAGATTTTGTTGCCGAATTCTCTGTCAAGTTACCAACAGAGGTAGAACAAACCCCAACAACTACCCAAACACACAACGAATCCCCCCTGGATCTTTGGGAAACAATTGATCATTGGCAGCTGTACGTTGACGGAGCTTCCAATGACCGGGGGGCAGGATCAGGCATTGTACTCATCACACCAGACGGTCTAACCATCGAACAAGCCATCAAGCTCGAGTTCACTGCCTCCAATAATGAGTTTGAATATGAGGCCTTACTCGCCGGAATACGCCGAGCCATTGAACTTCGAATTCCAGAGATCGTTATCTATTCGGACTCTCTGCTTGTTGTCAACCAAATTACAGGAGAATATGCAGCAAAGAACGATAGAATGACGCAGTACCTAGCTAAAGCCAAGGAACTGCTTGGCCAATTCAAAAGCTACAAGCTTCGACAGATCAGCCGAGGCAAAAACTCACATGCGGATGCTTTGGCAACCTTGGCCACAGCTCTAAAGTCTGGGTCAAGAAGGACGATCAATATGGAAACCCTCACCAAGCCCAGCATCTTCCAGGAGGAAGAGGAAGCCCTAACAGCAGAACAGCTGGGACCATCATGGATGGACCCAATTATCTCCTACCTTGACAAAGACGAACTACCAGAAGATAAGGCTGAAGCTCGGCGAATCAAACATACATCTCTCAGATATTGGCTGTCACCGATTAAGAAGCTTTACAGATGTTCCTTTACAGGTCCATATTTGCACTGCGTCCATTCAGACCAAGTATAGGGCGTCTTGTTCGAAATCCACAAGGGGATATGTGGAAGCCATGTCGGCGGAAGATCGATAGCACATCGAGCCATCTCACAGGGATACTGGTGGCCTTACATGCAGAAAGATGCAACCCAGTACGTCCTAAAATGTGACAAGTGTCAGAGGTTTTCCCCCATCATCCCCCAGCCGGCCGAAGATCTTACAACTATCACCAGTCCGTGGCCTTTCGCTCATTGGGGACTGGACATTGTCGGACCTCTGGCCCGAGCTCCAGGCAACAAAAGGTTCCTCATCGTAGCGACCGACTACTTTACCAAATGGGTAGAAGCAGAACCTTTGTCAACCATCAGGGAAATCGACGCCAAAAGGTTCGTATGGAAGAACATAGTCACGAGATTCGGGTTACCCCATGCCGTTGTTTCGGATAATGGCACCCAGTTCGATGGTAATATGTTCAGATCATTTTGCGAAGGATTGGGGATCAGAAACTATTACTCGACACCGGCCTATCCCCAATGCAACAGGTAAGCCGAGATTTCAAATAAAACCATGCTTAACGAAGTCAAAAAACGACTAGAGAAGGCCAAAGGGAAGTGGACGGAGGAGCTACCCAACGTTCTGTAGTCCTATAGAACAACCCCAAGGAGGTCTACCGGCCAAACCCCGTTCTCCTTGGCATACGGGGTAGAAGTAGTCATCCCTTTGGAGGTTGGACTACCAACTATCAGATCGACAGCTTTCAACTCGGGTCTCAACGACCAGACGATTGCAAAAGACCTGGATCTCATCGAAGAAAGAAGGGAAGCCGCCTTGATCAGGCTCACGGAATATCAGCGACAACTAAGACGCTCCTACAACAAACAGGTCTGCCCGAGAAACCTTGCTTCGAGCGACCTAGTCTTACGAAAAGTATTGGGGGCAACCAAGAACACGGTAGATGGCAAGCTCGGCCCAAATTGGGAAGGCCCTTACAGAGTAACATCCCAGGTTGGCATTGGCGCATATAGATTGGAGACTATTGAAGAAGGAAGATAATTGCCGCGACCTTGGAATTCAAGCAACTTAAAGAAATTCTACCAGTAGTGCGAAGCCCCGTGCGATGTAACAGTTCATCAAATGTGTAAAGCTTTTTTGAAGAATCAATGAAAATGAAGCTGTTCAAACAACCCTACTCTAAGCACTCTGTGAACCCAAAAAAACCAAGTGTAAAAACTTGGTCCTGTCCAAGTTGGGCAAGTCGGCCAAAGAAGACCACAAAAACCAAGTGTAAAAACTTGGTCTTGTCCAAGTTGGGCAGGTCGGCCAAAGAAGGCCACAAAAACCAAGTGTAAAATCTTGGTCTTGTCCAAGTTGGGCAGGTCGGCCAAAGAAGGCCACAAAAACCAAGTTGTAAAAACTTGGCCTATGAATTCCATGAAGAACAAAAGTAAAATTTGGTGCTGACCGAATTAGACAGTTTGACCAAAAAGGGGAAGTCATACAAACTGAAATCAAACAGTGGATAATGAGGCAAAACCAAACTTTCATTTGCAAATGGCGGTAAATACAAAACATGTTCCAGAAAAAAGGAAAGACTACAAAAGATTATGTCGACTTATCCTCTGGCAATACAGATGGCTCCGTCGTGCAATCTAAAGAATGTTTGGCAGACATCGATTGCTCAGTCACCGCTTTTTCCTTTTCTGCCTTATCTTTTTCAGCAGCGATCTCCTAAGCAATCTGTCTCTGATGCTCAACATTGGCAATAACCTTCTTCGGGTCCACGACGCCATTCTCAGTTGTATTAAAATAGTCAGGGCACAGACGCCAAATGTCGACAGTGTTGTCGGTGCCGAGGACATGGAGGGCTCCACTTTAGCCCTGCCGAAATATGGTACGGCTTAAATCCGCCATCTCAATGGCCAGTTCATTGGCCGCTCTGTCCTCGCCCCTCTTTAGCAACACCTCCTCATCAACCTTCAGTTTGGCCACTTCGGTTTTGAGCGCCTCGACCTCAGCATTGGCCTTGTGCAGATCCACAGATTGCACGTTGAATTTCTTTTCGAGATCGGTCAGTTCTTGATCCCTCCTTTCGAAATTAGCCTTTATGAACAACAGCTCGGCAGACGACTGCTCGGCCTGCTTCTTGAAGGTGATCTGATCCTTATTGGCATCGATCCACTCAACCTTTAAGTGGCTATGTTCTTCGATGAGCTCCTAATGAACCTTGGCAAGCTTCTGGAAGCGCATCATCGCCTCCAAGGAATTCAAACAACCCTACACCGAAAAGAGAAGGTCATGACAAGAACGAGTGTCCAAAAGAATCTGTAATCAGTTAAAAGTTAGTGCTGACTTACCAGAAGTGAGTCATGGAAGGCACCCATAAAGACGGCCGAGTCGCTTGCTTCACCCAACTTGGCCACGTCTTTTTTCTAAAGGACGCTCTTGATGACGTCGAATGCCACCTCGGTCTGGTCAATCATCGAGTCTGCCATCGTCATTGGACGGCCTAAAATGTCTGGCGTGATGGTCACAGTCTCGCCGACCTTGTCCACTGCGCCCTTCCTTTTTTGCTTTTTGGGCGCTGGGGGATGCGCGGTTATCTCGAGCCCCCTTTTCTTTTGTTGACGAGTCTCCGGCCTCTGTTGCATGGGAGGAGCTTCCTCCACAGGAGTTATCCCCAGCTCGGCTGGTGGAGTGTCGGTGGAAGTGGTGGCGGCTGACCTCAGCGGCTGGCAGCGGCAAACATTCTCTCCCTCAGACTCATACTGACCTCTGCGTCGGGGGATGGGGTGAAATCCTGTGTTCTTGCTAGAATCTTAACTCGGCGGTCGGGAACAGTCTACGGCAATGAACTAGATGCCGAGCTGTGGGACTTGGATCACGCTTCGTGTTGTCCTTCACTGACTGGTTCCGATGGAGGAGCAACCGCGACTGTCACACCAGTAGGACTGCGCACCCTTTTAATTGCAATGTCAGTGGGGATCTCCTCGAAATCTCCCTCGGCACCTTCTTTCGCCAACCTCGCAAGAGTACTATGGGGAACACCCGTATCGGCAGTGAAGGTCGAATATCGCAGCGGGTAGAAGAGCAAAATGTGCGCAGCCCGAGCAACGTATTTTAATCTACCTTCGTCGACGTAGTTCAGAACCTTGTTGAGGTCGTCGAAATTGACTAACCAGTCACGTGCTTTCGACCTCTTCCCCTTCTTGTCTACAAAAATGCGAGAGTCAGATTTGATACACCTCAAAATCTAAAATGATGCACATCGGCATCAAACCTAGTTCAACAGGCTCTGTAGGGCATCGAATCGCTGGTCTATCCTTCTCAGGAATGTCGCCAAACTCCCAGGGACCAGTTACCCAAACCCTAACGTCGTCGACGCCCTTCCCCAAGGAAGACAGACACTTCACTAACTCTAAGGACTTTTTTACGGCCCGGAGGTAGACTTTGTAACTACCTTCGACTTTACAAAGCATGTAATAGTAGTCCAGTTCGGCGAGGCCCACATTCACACCCAGACGCCTATTTATTTCAAGCATGCCGAAAAAGATCCTATACACGTTTGACGCTAACTGGGAGGGCAACACTTTATTCTTTACTATGAACTCATGAAGAAGAGGGTGAAGGGAAAATCTGAGTCCCCCTTCTACGATGGCAATGACTGGGAATGACACCCCCTTTTCGGTCTCACCCATACAGTAGTCGTTGGGATTGACCAGCTCTAAATCGATCTCATCTGGGATGTCAAACCTCGCCCTAAACGAAGTAAGGGCCGACAAGCCATCTAGCATTTTATGGAGACGGGATGCCATCAGGGGGCAACCGTCAAAACGCAGAAAATACAGTGAAGAGCAAAAGAGTTGTGGGCTCGAAAGACACTTATAGTGGTGGGTGCCAAAACAGCCGACGCACACGCTATTCAAGAGGCAAGGAAAAAAGACCAAGTGTTTTTTAACTGAGCAGGGCGTCGTTCTTTTATACGCATCAGTGCCGTCGGTTCGTGCACAGGAAAATGGCAGTAATCATGACGCTTCGCCAAAACGTCGCATCTGCCGACGCTTCGATGATACCCTACAGTCAATCTTTTAAAATCCCCGCCATTTATATGGAGTCAATCTTTTAAAATCCCCGCCATTTATATGGTTGGGTGACCGTTACAGCCCTTGGCCATTTCAGAAGCCAAAACGACACAAAGGCTGGGGGCCAATTGTGGGGGAATAACCGCCGGCCCAACCCAATGGGTGAGGCCCAATCTACAAAAAATAAAGTTGGGGCTGCTTGGCGGCCCATATCAGAAATAGAGGGGGGGCCGGCCTTGACTGCCGACCTTCTCCCCACCGTAGCCCAAACCACGAAAGGCAGGCCTAAACCGCTAGCGGTCTTCGAGCATTAAATGCAGAGTTGACTTGTATTAAATGCACAAGCAGCTGCCCACGCGACGTCGACGTGCATGTCTGGTCAGCCGAAATCCCCCGCGACGGTGCGCCAGACCTTGTAAGTAATCAGGCGGCGTTAATGATGATGCCTACCCAGCAGGCCATGAGAGCCTGCTGATAGGCCAAGACAAAATACACTCCTTTGATGACTCTATAAATACCCAAGGCATCGAGAGCCAGGTATGGATAGTTAACCCCAAGTATTCACAACCATCATTCGTTTTTATCTCGATTAAGCTTGCTGACTTGATCTTCGGAGTGTGATCGGCCCCCTAAGGGTTGACCCATTCTAACCCTCTTGTCTTGCAGAAAGAGTTTGGGCTCATCCATTTGTGGCTTGAGAGTTCGGCCCAACCTTCCCGTAAAATCTCACTTACAAGCTTGATTATCAAAATGGTTTTATCCAAAATTTCTTCTAGAGAAATATTTTGTCATTGGTTGATAATTTTGAAAAGAATTGTAAAAGATTGGTTATGGTCTTTGCTAATCTTCAGTCAGGACTTGAAAACAATTATTCTAAAATCCATTTTGATATACAGGTTCAGATTAAGCTTTTATCCATGGGACAGTGAACCTTTTAAAGCAATTTGGCCTAATATATCCTCTAATTTCACAATGATGACATATAGGTACAAAACGTACTGAGAAAGGTTGGGTATTTACTTGATATGGCATTTCATTTCCTCTTGGTCAATTTACCTTATGCTTTTGAGGTTGATGCTTTGAGGATCGCCAATTTCTCAAAAATTTCTAATTTAAAATTGACTTGAATTCATCAATGGTTGGGGAAGGCACATATTTTCATTCCTTGACTGCATTGGACGAGGAAGGTGCATTTCCAAGCCCTATGCCAGTTTTATCGTATGAGTTCTTTTGGATGTTGATCATGTGCTATAACTTTCCAGTTGCTCCAATTTTTCGTTTGAAGGTTGCATTGACAGCAACCAACTCTTTTTCCAAGCACAACACAATTTCTTCTAATTTCTTCTTGGATTCATTACTTTCCTGCAACTCTTTTTCAGTTTCACGTAGCTTATTAGAAAGAGTCTCCCATTCAGTTTCAAACTGATTCAATTTGTTGGAGACTTCAACTACTTCTTGCTTCAACATGTCTCTTCCCTTTTGAACAGTTTTGTACTTGACTATCACCTTCAACTTGTAATCCTTCAATTTATGGCATTCTTCATACATTTCCTTGAATGCTTGTTACATCCCATCATCCTCACTTTCAGAACCATTTGAACTTGTGTCACATTCCTGTACACTATTAGTATCTATAATATCATTAATAAAAATGGATACAGATGAGGAGTATTTAGGAGAATGATGCAAAGAAGAAACAAATGCAATAAGATTACTAGTTTTTTTCATAAGAAGAAGAGTCTTCAGAGTCCTCAGTTTCGGTATCTTCCTAGGTGGAAGCCATCACCCTATCCTTTTTCTTGTTGGGGTATTCATGAGAAATATGACCATAACCATGACATCTATAACATTGACCTACATTGGTCTCCTAAGACTTGGAAGCCTTTTTATCATTGATTTGAAAAAGCTTTGCATTGACCTCTAACTTACCTTAGTTCTTTCTATTTCTAAGAAACTTTCTAAACTTTTTAACAAATAGCTACATCTCAGCAAGGTTAAGGTCTTGTTCTTCCTTACTACTATTCTCAAGATCTTATTTAACAGATTTGAGAGCCATGCTTTTATTGGTTCTCTTGTTTTGTTTCAGATTCACTTCATAAGTTTGAAGTGAACCAACAAGTTCCTCAACTTTGATAGCATCAACATCTTTGCTCTCTTCTATGGTTGTAACTTTAGAATGAAACCGATCTAGAAGAGATCTCAAAAGTTTTCTAATAATTTTTGAATGTTAAATCCTTTCACTGAGATTAAAACTGGAATTGACTATGTCACTCAGTTTAACATAAAATTCATCAAAGGTTTCATTGTCCTCCATTCGGACATTTTCAAAATTTGTGGTCAACCTTTGAAGTTTTGACACTTTAATAGCACTAGTACCTTCGTGAGTGACCTCTAAAATATCTCATGCTTCTTTAGCAATTTCACACTTTGAGATTCAACGAAATTCTTTACGTGTGACACTGTTAAATATAACATTCATAGCCTTACTATTCCAGCCACAATCTGCCAGATCAGTTCTATCGCATTTAGACACAGGTTTGGGAATAACTATATTTTCAACAAGTTTGGTAGGAGAAGGCCATCCTTGTACAACACTCAGCCAAACTTTTTCAACAAGAGACTTAAAAAATGCATGCATCTTAGCTTTTCAATAAGGATAATTAGAACCATCAAATAGTGGAGGTCTAACCATAGAACTACTCACTTTAGGCAAATCCATGTTATTAGAAGCACTTTCAAGACCTCACTCAAGGAAAATATTTTTGAAAACAATTTTAAGAGTGTCCTACTCTGATACCAATTGAGAAAATTAAGTATTTTTGATAATATAAATTTATACCTTAAGATGGACCTAGAGGGGGGTGAATAGGTCTTTACTCATTTTTTAAGCAAGTGTTAGCAATGATTAATCTAAAGCAAATCATAAACATAAATCAAAACGCAGAACCATCAACACACAAGATTTTTAGTGTGAAAATTCTTGCGGGAGAAAATCACGGGACCTAGTCCAGCTTCAATCAAGCACTATATAAGGAACAAAGTATAAGAATGTCTTACAACCTTTTCACACCGTTGAATCCACAACTAGGATTGAACCTTGCAGCTTGTACACCATTCGAATTCATGAACTCGTTCCAGCACTTGATTCTCCACCGAGTCCACAATGAAGCTCTTTGATTTAGCAACTTGAATTATCATAAGCTACTTTCTTCTCATTGATGGTATATAGGAAGGTATGATGAAGAGTCCTTTTAGAACATGTAGGCTCTTGACATATGAAGTAGAGGACTCTAAGTGGGAGAGAGCGCACACCCACACACTTGAATCTCTTCTCTCTAGATTCTTGCATACAACCTACTTGAATCTCTTTTATATACATAAATATATTATGGCAGCTGCTACAAGCTCTTGTTGGCTAAAGAAAAAAACCCTAGAACCTCTCTCCTTTTGATTCCCATGTGCACAAATGTATGAGCAAGTTAATCCCCATGTGCACAAGTGTATGGGCAAGTTGTTCTCCATGTGCACAATTATATGGGCAAGTTGTATATATATTTCATGCTTGTAAATGATGTAAAATAATGTTACTTGTTGAGTGAAGACCAACTGAGATTCCTTCCACATATTCCCACATGTTCCTTAATGGGCTAAAGTTACTTTTCAGCTTTTTAGTGCAAGGCTGGAAAGCAGATTTGGACAAAAACTGACTTACCCTACTAAAGCAGGGTGGAGTTTGCCTGACAGTGGGGTGCACTGGCTGTCTTTAGTATTTTAGCCATAAAGTTTTATTCAGATGTATGATTGATGAGATTCAAAGTTCTTTAGAAAGAGAACTCAAAGATCTACAACTTTTCCTATAATGAGCCTTTCGAATTCGAACCATATCATAGTTAAAATCCAGCTATAAGAGAATTGATCTGCTAGAGACAGATTCTTTTGAATTTTGCAGGTGAACCATCTTTTTAAAATTCATCTAGATGTTGTTGATTATTCTCTTGAGACTTTATAGAAGGAAATTTCTAATATCTAAAGTCATTATAATATGATCAATATACTCAAACTTTAACACAATAAACAAAAAAGTTAGCAGGTGTTAGTCCGACAAATTGCACACTAGACCCCCGCTCAAACTCGTTAGTAGACAAAGTACAAAAAAATTTTGAGCTTTCGATATTTGGATGGCTACGATTGTATATAACTGAGTTAGCCTTTAATCAGTTGCTGCCACATCCATGCAAGTTGGTTCGAGAAATGATTGGTGCCACTCCTTTGTCCAATTGGCATTGAAAAAACATTTTAAAGGTTAAGATATGTTTAAGATACTTAACGATAGTTTTTGAAAAATTAAAGAAAAATGCTGTCGAAATTTGAAATATTAATTTTTATATATTTTTTATCCTCAAGTTCCAACTAATAAGTATTTATAGAATTATTCATATAGTTTTTCAAAGGTTTCCTTTAAATTTAATAAACATCTCCTTTTAAGGTTTGCAAAAGTTACTTAATAAGATTTTTAATAAATTTTTCAATTGTTTTTTACTTGTCGTGTTTTCATTTCTCGTGTTTTTCGTTTCTCGTTTTTTCTCTATTTTTTTTTTTTTGCACTTTCCGCTTTTGTTTTTTCACGTTTCTCATTTTTATTTTCTATTTTGGTAGTTATGTATCAGATGCAGTCCTCCCACGTGTGAACCATGAAAATCAAATGCTGGTTTTTCTATTTTGGCAGGACAAACAAAAGCTAGTTATACATGGCTTTCTAATAAGTTTTTCAACCAGTCTTTAACATTGTTCTTCTGTTACAGAAGAAAATTATGCATTCAACCATGAATGATGTAATAGAGGACTCCAACACGAAATTAGTTGGGAGGACTTCCATTCAAGTTTCGCATCATCAGATTATTTCAAGTAAGAAACTTCCTATAACATCGTACACGTGTATAGGTCAATATATACATATACAAAAACAAAATAAAAACGTTTTTGATGATTTTACCTGTTGAAAAATGCCGGTGTACCTTTGTTTTTTTCAGATATGTTGTTGTGTTGCAAATTCTGACTTTGAATGAAGATGTTGGTTTTACAGTTCTGAAGTTCATTTGTGTACGCATCCGTGGAAAATTAGAAATTAGTCTTCACACTAAGGCGGGTCTATGCACTTAATTCTATATTTGGAATTTAAATTTGTTGAGAAAAAAAAAATGAAAGTAGTTATTTTTATAGATAAGTAACTAAAAAATCTATTTATTTTCTTTTTATCTTTCTACCTCATATTTCACTTTTTATCTTTTTGTATATTTTTTTATTATTTTTTTTTCATTTACAAATTTAAAATCTAAACATGAGTAAAAAATTGGTCTCCGTTCAAAAGTTGAGTTAGAATACCGTGTAATTTTAGAAAAAAAATGAAGTGTGAACCCTATAAAATATGGTAAAAAAGATGATTGAATGAAATTAGATTTATAGATGTTTTAGTGGGCTTTCCATATTCCATTTGTCACCAACACAAATCATTGCTAGTTTCTACTTTTCTGATACCATTGTTGAAACTTGAAAAGAGTCTGTCCATTTGAACAGTGGTCCGTTAAAAATCCTGCCCATGGACTTTTATTGAGAAACACTTCCCAATGAGAGATTAATTTTGTGAATGAAGTCTTCCCAATGAGGGATTAATTTTGTGACTAAAGTTGACATTCTTCTATTAATCACTTGGAAATTCTAGATTTTTCTAACCCAGCTGGATGGTCCGACGCTGCACAAACTAAGGATCTTCTCAATCTTTGACTCCACATTTCAACCTATTAGTAAAAAGAGAAAGGGGGGATCAGACTTGCATCATGTAGTTTTCCCCAAAAAAATATTATCGTATGGTTAAAAAGAGTACTTTTAATTCCCTTTTCGTTTACACTTCAAAATATTAAATCTGATAGATTGATGTTTCCTATAAAATATCTAAAAGACCCTTACTTTTGTTTCTCCATTCTTTTTGTCTTTACCGCCCTTTACCTTTCAAAGCCGCCGCCACCACCTTGTGGTGGGGAATATGTTGAGAAAAATAAAGAAAATGCAAAGAAAATTAAATGAATATTTTCATAAGAGCCATTAAGGTCATTTCCATGCATCAAATTCAATTCTAATAAAGTCAAAACGGGTCGAATTAGCGTGTTTTAGACACTCACCATTATCTTTAATGAATCATGCCAATTTTATACTTTAATCCAAATCACGAGGTTAAATGTATATTTTTTAAATTACTTGAATGTATTTTTTTGGCCCAACTACAAGATATAACGTACTTAACCAACAGAAAATGTTATTACATGGTAATGCGATGTAGGAAGGTTCACTGCATTTTTTGGGACACAAAAAGCACTTAGTAATTAAATATCATTGCGTTTGATGGAATATGAATTTGAAGAGGCCCTTATTGTAACTGAAACAAGGACTTGATAATAAAACAACTCTAATTGTTTTTCCATAAAATTCACATATTTATTTGCATTTATCTATTTAAATTATTCAAGTTTATGTAAATGCTGGTTAATCATTTTGCATTTCAACCAAGCGGGTATCACCTATATTTAGGCTCTAGACAGAGGATTTTTTTTTAATATATAATGTAAATTTAGTTTCCTTTTCCCTAATTTTTTGGAAAATAGCACCCTATTTTCCTACTATTCTGTTATTAATACTCCAAAAAGTACCTTGTTAAGTCATTTAGGAAAGATATTAACATATTTAAGTTGTTTAAGACAAATCTTGGTCTTGAAATTTGAAAATAAGATACGAACTTCTGCTTCTTTTTATTTTTCTTGGGCAGACAAAATACAGGTACAAAATTATTTTCCTGCGAATGAGCAACTAAACACATGCCCTCCCCCCAGGAGAAAAATGAAAACCAATAAAAAATGAAAGAAAGAAATAACGAATTAACTTCTTTTTGTGTTTTTTTTTAAAGGGTGTCTAGGCCTTCTTTCAACTATATTTTCAAGTTTGTGCAATGCTACCGTTCACACAAACTATGTAAATTTTATGCATTGTAAGAATGATAAATAGCCGCATTGCGAGCAGTGGCAGATCTAGGATTTATGTCGAGAGAGAGCCAAGATAAAATATTTCAAACTGTAAAGGGACCAAAGTAAAATTTCTTGAATTTGGAGGGGTGGGGGACCAATCCACTATATTTGTTGGAAATATCTAAAATTCTATAAATGGTACGAGTAATTCGAAAATTTTTGGGGAAAGGGGGGCAGGGGTGGAAAGTGATCATCATGCTTTAGCAAGAGTACCAGCCGACCACACCTTTTGTGGTTATAAAGAATTCATTAAGGATAAAGATTTTTTCCAACTTAGGTTGTAGGAATTCCTAGCTCTATTAACGGTAACTATAATATAGAAAGAATTTATGGAGATTAATAACATAATTTTAATATGTGGTACTTTAGTGTGCGGCAACCTATATAAGGTAAGAGAAATTCCTCCAACTTAAAATGGAGAAAATCATTGTTCATCTAATGACATAATAAATTTTTTTTTTATATCTATTAAAATTAAAGTATTTAGACCAACTTATGTATATCTTAACTAATTCTCTCGCGGTTCGGTCGAAGACAAGGAATCCACGACCGGACTAAAGCATCCACAAGACGCTTTTCTGCCTTTTTTTTTCAAACCATGATTCGTCAGCGTGAACGTTAACCACGAAGACTCTTCCCAAACACAGTTCAGAAAAAAGGAAACAAGAAAAAGAACATCAAAAAGACCTCCTGAGTCTTCCTGCTGCTATTTGAATTTAGTGGTCAAGATCTCATTGCCTGTCACCTTCTTAATTTATGCTGTCCTGCATTCAAACTTGCTAACTAATGTTGAAGAAAAGCTAACAAAGTCAAAACCAAATCAACTGCCCTTTCAAACATTCACATTACAGAATGGTGCTATATAAGCAGCTGATCAGCTGGGCCCTTCCACCACCACCACTGCATTGCTCTCAAAGGTTGGAAACATGGAGAAGCTAACAATCCAAACTATGTCATGCATTTTCTTTGTTGTTCTTGTTCTCCTTTCAGTTTCATGCCCAGCAACGATTTCTCAGGAAGTTGGTAATTAGTCATTTCAATCTGTCAAAAGAGCTACCAGTAGTTTTCTTGTTCAAGTCTTGATATATATAACACTCTAATTGTTTCGTTCTTTTCTCTTTAATTCCTTTGTTTCGTGGTGCAGAGGATGAGAGAGAATTTAATTACGACAAAGACAGTCCTTTGGGACCGGATCACTGGGGAGAGATTCACCCAGAGTGGAGCTTGTGTAGCAATGGAACAATGCAGTCTCCTATTGATATGTTGAATGAGAGGGTTGAAGTTGTGTCCAACTTGGGGAAGCTTAAGAGGGATTACAATCCCTCTAATGCCACCCTTACTAACAGGGGCCATGATGTGATGGTAAGAGAGAGACAGAGAGAGAGAGATTTTCATCTCTACAGCAGAACTTAAGTTCAGATTGTCAGCCACCATCCATTTCAATGGTTCAACATTAATGCAAGAATTCACTTGAAATGGATGATGGGTGATTATAAGTTGGTTTCAATGGAGAAGTTCAGCCTCCTAGAAATGATAAAAGCATTTCTATAATGACCTAAGTCACCTAACCCTGTTTGGTGACTGAAGGATTCAAGTCAGACAAAAATTTTGAAATTCTTTTGGAGCACCACATCATCTCTTTGCCTTCTCTTATAATGCAGTGGTTTTCAGGAACCATTAAGCAATTAGAGGAGAACCTACTGTATTGTGAGGAAATGAAGAAGGATGAAGTGTTACACGTATGGCCTAGAAAATATCCTAATTCAACATGTATCATTTGCACTGGTAAAATCAAAACTAATATGCCTATTCCTCTGTCGCATCACATGAAAATTCAAAATTTCATTTGCTAATAGTATCAGATCACATTTATCTTACCTACCCCCATCAACATTAACATGATATTGATATACCCAAAAAAAAAAAGCACAATAGTATGGTCTGTTGTATTGAAAAGCACAGGGAACAAGTATGAAAAGAGTTTACACAATTTTTTGCTTTAGTTTTTAAAAAATTATTAAGCTTTCTATATATTCATCCTTATCATGATACTTATATATGTTTAGCTTCTTTTTAACATTGATTTATGTTTTATTGGTGAATGCAGTTGAAATGGGAAGGTGATGCAGGATATATTGACATAAATGGAACTCAGTATGAACTCAAACAGTGCCATTGGCACTCACCTTCTGAACACACAATCAATGGCAGAAGGTGCTTCTCCTCTTCCTCATCTATTTTTATGTGCATATATATATATATATATGTGTGTGTGTGTGTGTGTATTATACAAAGCTGAATTAATTTTCCTCTTATTGTATGTTTATCATATAAAATATCATGTGAACTATAGGTTTGATGTAGAGGTTCACCTGGTTCATGAGAGCAAGAATAACAAGAGTGCTGTGATTGGGATCATGTACAAAATTGGACGACCTGACTCTTTCTTGTCCAAGGTAATAAAGAAACACACACTCTCTCTCTCTCTCTCTCTCTCTCTCTCTCTCTCTCTCTCTCTCTCATGTTCACTGTTACTTTTAGATGTACGAACACTTAGAAGCCATTGCGTATAGTGGAGAAGAGAAGAGAGTGGTGGGTATGGTTGATCCAAAGGAAATAAAGATAGGCAGTAGGAAGTACTACAGGTACATTGGCTCTCTTACAGTTCCTCCTTGCACTCAAAATGTTGTCTGGACCATTGTAAGAAAGGTAGGCTTTACAAACCCATCTAAGTATCATATTCTATTACCAATCATATAATTATATATCTAATGGTCACTGAATTCATCAGGTGAGAACTGTCTCAAGAGAACAAGTCAAATTGCTGCGTGAAGCTGTTCATGATGTGAGTTGCCACTATTACATATATATAAAAAAAGACAAGTTTTTTTAAATCTTCATGATTTTTATTATTTTTTTTGGAAGTAAAACATGATGAAATTTTTTATAAAAGAGAATTATTATTTTTTTGTTTAGTGCTATCAAATTTCTTATGTAAATGATTTCAAGCAGTCTTACAACCTTAATGCTGTGTTTGAAATCTGAATTAATTAAGGGAAAAATATAAGAGTATTTTTGTTCTCTTGTCCTTCACTTTTTCTATTATTTTTTTATCACTAAATTCTTGATCCAAACACAATCTAAATAGAATGGGTTGGTTTTCTTATTAGAATTTTTGTTTTTGTTTTTTATTTTTTTTCTTTCGATAACACAATGAACAAAGTTTGTGATATAGCATGAAATGTTTTTTCCAGGAATACGAGACCAATGCAAGACCGGTACAACCAATAAACAAGCGCTTGGTGAAACTTTATAGACCACAGGATCGTGAAGATTGAAATTTATGGTTTTGCCCACTTTTTTTTTTTTACTACAATACGGATCTCATCTTTTACAGAACTAGATAGAGAGCATGACCTTAGATTGTCTGCTGTTTCACCTTAATCTTCCTTGTATTTTTGGTCCAGGAATTCCTTGTTCATGTTATTTTTTTTTATATAATAAAAACTCACAATTCAAGAATAAAACTCGATGGCATATGTACCAACAAATCATGAGTGCTTTTGTTGTATATATCGCAGGGTTCTGTAGTCACACTTACGTAAATATATTGAATAAATGATCATTTTTTGTATTACGAAAGCAAGAAATGGTTAGCTATCAGACAAGCTAAGGCTATTATGTACAAACAAGACAAGGCAACAAACAATTGATAAAGCACATGAGCTTATGCAATGTGACCTATAAGATCATCACTAGAATCCTTGTTGGAGGAAATAGACCCTATTTGGATAAGATAATTCATCCTTCTCAGAGAAGTTTAATTCCTGGGAAAATGACTTCTGACAATATCATTATTGCTCAAGAATTCATCCACACACTAAGAAACAAAAAAGGGAAAAATGGTGGCATGGTGCTAAAAATTGATCTTGAGAAAGCTTATGATAGAATCTCTTGGAATTTTCTAAAGAATACCTTAGAATTCTTTAATCTTAAGCAGCTATGGATTGATATGATTATGCATTGTGTCGCATCTGCGAGTATGTCTATATTATGGAATGGGGAATGCCTGCCTAAATTCTCTCCTGAAAGAGGATTAAGACATGATGATCCCCTATCCCTATATATTTTTATTTTATGCATGGAAAGGTTGTCAATGCTTATAAATCATAGTGTGAGTAAAGAAGAGTGGGAAGGCTTAAAAGCTTCCAGAAGTGGCCCTGGTATATCCCACTTATTCTTTACTGATAATCTTTTATTTTTTTGCTAAAGCTGGTTTTGAAAATTGCAAGTTGTTAAAGAGGTGCTAACTAACTTTTGTGACTTATCTGGACAAAAGGTTAACCTGCAAAAATATAAACTCTTTGTGTCCCCCAATCTTCCTAGAAGGCGAGCTCTGGCTATAAGCTTCCAAAGTGGTATCCCACTAACCAAAGACCTAGGAAAATACTTAGGGGTACCCTTGCTTCATAAAAGAGTCAATAAAGGCCACTACCAGTATATCATTGAAAAATTCAGCAAAGACTTGTTGGATGGAAAGCTAGGATGCTGGTAGAACTACTCTTGTTCAAGCCGTGTCCTCTACCATACCTATATATTCTATGCTAATCACTGAGTTACCTAAAAGCATAACCCAAAATATTGACAAGTTGAATAGGAATTTCTTGTGGGGTGATAATGAGATTAGGAAAAATGTCCACCTAGTTAGTTGGGACATTGTGTGAAGAAGAAAAGAAAAAAGTGGGTTGGGTTTAAGAAAAGTTAAGGAAAATAACACTGCCATTCTCACCAAACTTGGATGGAACCTCATCAACGAGAATAAGGCTCTATGGACTAAAGTTTTGATAAAAAGGTATTTAAAAGATTATCAACTGTTTGACTGGCCTTCTAATAGAAGGGCATCACACATTTGGAAAAGCGTCATTAGAAGTAGGGAATTACTTAAAAAATGGATCAAGTGGATTATTGGAGATGGTAAAAACATCTCAATTTGGCAAGACTGGTGGTGTGGCGAGCAAACTTTGGCTCTCAAGCAAAATGAACCTAATCCATCTAAATCTCAAAAGGCCAACAACATCATCCCTAAGGAAGGAGAGTGGGATACTAAAGCTATTCAAAATCTGCTCTCCCACTCTGACCTAGAGGAAATTCAGAAAATTCAACTATCCAAGTTTGTCTCTCTCCCTGACACTCCCTCATGGGCTATAGCTTCAAATGGTAAGTTCTCTATTGCCTTCTATGATCTCTTGACTACTGACTTCTTAATACATGAAAACTGGAAATGGTTGTAGAAGTTAAAAATCCCCCCAAAGCTCAAAACTTTCATATGGGTGGTCAGGCATGGGAAACTACTGACCAACCAAATGAGAATCTTGAGATGAATAACTAATAATGATATATGGCCTAGATGTAGAGACTCATTCTTGAGAGTCTTGAGAGGAATTTCTTATGGGTTAATCACCTATTTAGATGCTGTAGGAAGGCTAAAGATATTTGGGTTGCCTTGAGAAACAATCAGTGGCACAATAAGCAAAGAGAGAAACCTTTCCTACTCTGGATTGACCATAGTTTGAAGAACAATAATGAAATAGGAGTGTTCAAACATTGGAATACCATTTTTGCTACTGCCATATGGAAAATTTGAAAAGATAGGAATAAAGAAGTGTTTGAGAACACTATATGTGTCACACATAGAAGTGTAAAGCTCGCTATTAATTATGCCAAGGAAATTGATAGAGCTTTCAGTCTCATAATTGAGTTAAATGAACATAAAAGACCCAAACTAATCAAGTGGTATCCTCCTTGTGCGTGTAAGCTAAAACTTAATATGGATGAATGCTCAAGGGGAAATTTAGGAGTAACAGGATGTGGGGGGCTTTTTAGGGATGAATATGGACTCTAGATCCATGGGTTTTTTTGAAAAACTGGATAATTGTACAAGCATAAAAGCAGAGCTTTGGGAAATATGTAGAGGCTTGACTATAATACTTGAGAAAGGAATTTATGAGGTGGTGATTGAAGCAGCATCCCCATCAGAAGAAGGTGTTCACACTGCAAAAAAATCTCAGGATTCAACCTACAAGGATGATGACTTGGCGTTACAAAGCCAGGCGGAGGATTTAGACAAGTCACGCTCCTACCCATCAAAAAACTCTATCATGGGCACTTCAAATTCAATCTCAAGAGTTAATGGAGGTAGTTGGCACAATTTAATCCAAATGAACCATACACCCATTAATGAAGCCGGTGAGCCATTAGCTTCGAAGGCCAATACTGAGGGCTCCCCCTGCCATCCCATTCTCCCAAAGTTAATTGTATGTACCAAAGGTATAATCCAGTACAAACCAGTCGTAGCCTTGGAGGGATCAAATGTAATCATTGAAGTAACCAACACTGAACCTTTCTAGGAAAAGGAAAATTACTTATCTCCAACCACAAAAGTAAGTGGTTCTGACAGCAGTCAATTGTACAAAAGAAGGAAGAGGAAGTCAAATCTTTCACTCAACTTGGCTACTAGAAAAATGAAGTGAAATTCAAATCAATAACAAGGGTTGTTAAAAGAAGAGAAGCAATAACCTCCTCTGTATCATCATTGTTAACTCAGAATATCATCGATAGAAATAAAGTCATACTAAACTAGCTTGACGAAAATTTCAGAAGGAATGCCATAAGCACCTTGAAGCTAGGAAAAGCTTTGGGACTAAATTTCAATGGAAGGGAAGAAAACACCCTGGAAGCCTTCTCAAAAGCAGATTGGACAAAATTAGAAATTTTAAAGAAGAAGATGAAAGGGACAGCTGGAATAATCAACTGAGGTCATCACCAAAGGAATTGATCAATGAAGAACTTTTCATGGAATGTTAGGGGTCTTGGGAAACTTGAAAAGAGAAGAATAGTCAAATAGCCAATGAAGGAGAGGAGTATAGATATGTTGCTGATTTAGTAATCAAAATGGAAGGACTACCACTACTTAAAGGTGAAGTTAATTTGGGGCTTAGGTGATTATGGATGGTTAGCTTCAAATTCAAATGGCAACTCTAGAGGTCTGTTATGCATCTGCAACAGACCTTTTTCTCTATAGATTCTTATCTTGTTAAGCAGAATTTCATGCTCATAAAAGGAAAAGTAAGGAATAATTATCAATGCTTGATCATAAACTACTATGGACCTGCTGAAGATAGTCATAGGGATGCTCTGTGGGATCAATTGCTTCAACTCAGGAAATCCCATTAGATTTTGTACTATTTGGGAGGTGACTTCAATGAAGTCCTCAAGATAGGTGAAAAAAAAAAGGTGCTACAGAAGTCATAAAAGGTATGAAAAGCTTTAACAGCTTTTGTCACCAAATCTGAATTACTTGACATTCCAATGAAGGGTAGAGTTTTCACATGGTCCAATATGCAGAGAAATGAAAAATGGAGTAGACTTGACAGATTTCTTCTGTGCAATGACTGGCTTAAAAAGTGAAAATGTTCTCAGTGGGGATTGCAAAAAAGACACTCAAATCATTGCCTTGTTCTTTTATCAGATGAGATAAAAGACCAGGGGCCAAACCATTCAAAGTATTTGATGTCTGGCTTAACTAATGAAGTTTTAACGAGTTGGTAAAGTCTTTTTGGGTTACTACTATGGAAGAGGGGTGGGGTGATTATGTGCTGCTAAAAAAGCTGCAGGCTCTAAAAAAATATTAGGTAGTGGAATTCTTCGATAAATAGGGACTTAAGGAAGAAAATCAATGAACTCAATGATACAATCCACAAATTGGACCTTAAAAGTGAGATTGCTCCATTAGAGGAGGAAGATATTCAATCAATATATCAAGCAAAATTTAAGTTACGGAAAGCTAGCAGATCTGAAGACTCCATGATCAAACAAAAATCCAAGATTCAATGGCTGAGAAAAAAGAACAAAAATTTAGCATTTTTCCACAACTCAATGAACAATGCGTTTAGGAAGAACCACATTGCTTAGTTGTATTCAAATGAAAAAATTATCAGCGATCCCAACCAGGTAAAAGATGAGGCAGTTAGATTCTACTTTGAATTCTTCAATGAAAAATGGCTTGACAGGCCAAGAATGGAAAGTCTATTTCCTCTGAAGTTAAAGCAAGAGAGCAGCAAATGGCTTGAGCTCCCTTTCACTGAAGAAGAAGTTTGGAAATTAGTCAAGTCCTGCAATGCATTCAAAGCTCATGGGCCAGATGGTTTTAACTTCAATTTTATTAAGAAATTTTGGACAATTCTCAAGGGTGATATCATGAAATTCATAAAGGACTTCCACACAAATGGAAGAATTGTCAGAGGTATCAATGCTTCCTTTATCTCTCTAGTGCCTACAGTTGAATTTCCTAATAATCTCTTGGATTATAGGCCTATAAGCTTGATTTCTTCAATGTATAAGATATTATAAAAAAACACTAGCTTGTAGGCTAAGGGTTGTTATGCATTAGATATTAAATGAGTCTCAATCTGCTTTCATAAATGGCAGACAAATATTAGATGGAGTCCTAATTACTAATGAAGTCATTGATTACTGGAAAAGAAGAAAGAAAGCATGAATTATCCTCAAGTTGGATTTCGAAAAAACTTTTAATGAAGTGAATTGGTCCTTCTTATATGATATGATGTCAGGCTTGGATTTTGGTTTTACTTGGTGCAAGTGGATAATGGAATTCCTATCATCTAGTACTATCTTAGTTTTAGTTAATGGATCAGCTTTAAAAGAATTCAAAGCATCAAGGGGGCTTAGGCAAAGGGCTCCTATATCTCCCTTTCTTTTTGTTATTGTATCAAAAGGACTCAACATCTTGATCCAATGGACAATAGAGCAAAGTTTGATCAAAGGAGCTTCTATTGGATCAGTTCCCTCAGAAAGCATCTCCATCACTCACTTGCAGTTTGTTGATGACACTATTTTGTTCTGTAACAATGATATACAGGAGCTTCACAATTGGAAAGCAATTCTGAGATGCTTTGAACATCTATTAGGCCTTAAGATAAACTTTAACAAAAGTTTGGTTAGTGGAATTGGAGTTCATCATTCTTTCTTAGCTTGATGTTGCAAGCTTATTCAAATGTAGGACTGCCCATTTTCCTTAGAGATATTTGGGGCTGCCTTTTGGAGCAAATCTAAGATTAGTAAAATCATGGTCTGGTGTGGTGGACATATTTAAGAAAAGGCTTTCATTATGGAATAGAAAATAGTTATCAAAGGATGGAAGAATAGCTCTAATCAAGGCTACTTTAGCTAATCTTTCAGTCTTCTATCTTTCTCTATTTATGATGCCTCAGAAGGTTTGCTTAGATCTTGAAAAAGCTTCATAGGTCCTTTCTTTGGGGTGATAAAAAATGGCAAGAGGAAAATGAGATGTGTAAGATGGAGCTTTGTAACAAGAAGTGTTTAATGTAGGGGTCTGGGAATCCCTTCTTTAAAAGAAAAAAATTATTCCCTATTGGCAAAATGATAGTAGAGATTTAGCTCTGAGAAAAATTCCCTGTGGAGGTTACTACTTTGTGCAAAGTATGATATTAATCTCAATAACTGGTTCCCTATGGAGGATTTCATGAATAAAAACTCTTGTGACTTGTGAGACCCTAACTCTTTTAACTTCATTCTTAGCTTGATTTCAATGCATTCTATAAGGTGTTTATGTTAATTGAGGTGCTTGTTTAATATGTTTTAACATGTGTGAGTTATGGTGAGATTTTTATATTTTTAAGTAAGATTAAGGGGTGATTAGTGGGCTTAATCTATGTTTAATTAGCTTAATTAATCACATAGATTATCTCATGTTAATCATGTTTAATTAGTCTAATCATGATTAATTATGTTAAGTTGGTAATTAGTGAATGAGGAGGTGGAAGTTGGGTGTGTGTGTGTGTATGAGACACCTAGGTGTGTGCTTAAGCAAGGGATATGTGTGCTTAACCTAGTGAGGTCTGTGCTTGTGACAAGTGGAGAAATAGATACACCTTTGTATTTATATTGACTATCAAGCCAAGAGAGGAGAGAGAGAGGAGGTGGTTGTGTATAGATTGAGGTGCTTGCAAGAGGGTATCAATTGGGAAGAAAGAAAGAAAGAAAAGAGAAGAGAAGAAGAGAGTTCAAAGGGAAATCAAAGGGAAAAATTGTGTTTATTTTGTATTCAACAATTAAGATAAGATCATCATGTTCTTGCTTAATCTATTTTATTTCCATGGTTTAATACATGCCAGTATGTTTTATGCCATGAGAGGAGGTGGAGGAATATGATGGAGGAGAGGGATGGTTGGGGTTTCCACTATAGTCTTTGTGTTTTGCATAAAGAAGATATGTTTGCTATTTTGTGACGAATTGGTTTATGTAAAAATATTATTATTAGATACCTTTTAACACTTAAATTTAGATTTATAATAGTTAATTGAGCTTTGGACTCACTAAAAAAATTGTATTTTTGAATTATGGTGAATTTTAGAAGTTGGACTATTACTGCTGAAATCTTTTGTCCTAATCTGCGACCCCTACCTTGTTAGTAACATTTGACCAAGTTATAATATTCAAACGTTGTGAAATTTTTGCTGTATTTATTAGAAATGTGGATGAGAGTATATACCAAATTTCAGGTCATTTTGATGTCGTTTTTCTATGTTAAGAATATCTCAAAGATAGACCATTTGCAGCTAAATTCTCATTTTTACAACACTACCCTATTTTATAAAATACCAAATGAATATTTAGGCTTGTTCAATAAATGTGAAATTTGGTTTGGATACTCTCTGAGATGTCTATTTTGTATTCCTCAATGTTTGAAATTTTTTGGTATAAGCTCATGAAGTTGTGACCATGTTATGAGGCCTATGTCAGTGTTGGCAGATTAGAGGGCTTGGTGGATTTTGGTACTTTTAAGCTATTGCATTGCATTGGGGTCTGGTAGATGTCACGCCCAGATTTTTTGCGCTCGAGGAATACACACACAAGCGGGAAAAACACTGTACTCTCTCGTTAGAACTCACCCTCCTAGAAGAATGAGTGCGACTAGGTTTGAATCGAAAATAGATTTGAATAAAGGGCTTTTAGAAAAGATTTGGAATCGCCACCTAACTAGATTAAGGTGAGTTAGGTCACCTAAAAACTAAGCATAATTCGAAAACTACACTTAGGGTTTTTGGAAAATGATTTTGAAAATATCTCCTCAAGAGAGGGTTTTTAAGAAAACAGGTTGTTTGGCAACCTTTAGAAAACATTTAAGCCCTTTTTGAAAAATAACTCCATTTTTGGTCTCTGAAATCAGTGATCCTAGGTTCGGAGGTTGGTTACGTATAGGAAAGACGCACTAAGCCATCACCTTACCCCGTCCTTTCGGTACCTACATGTTAATCTATCCTAGATTCACCTATGAGAGTCTTCAACTAACTAATGTTCAATCCTATCCACTTTGAAAAACAATGTTTGAAAAGAAACTAACATGATGCATGATATGCAAGTGCAAGATAAGAGAGTTGAAAAATAGATTTAAAAAGAAAAATTTGATTTGTTTTTAGAAGAAAGATCTGAAAAGATAGATTTGAAATTGGAAAGTTTTAGAATTTAAAAATTGAGATTTGAAAATAGATTTTTGGAATTGGAAATTGGAAATAGAACATAAAATTGGAAACTTGAAGAAGATTGTAAAATTGGAGATTTGAAAGAAGTTGTAGAATTAGAATTTCAAAAATGTTGTGGAATTTGAAATTTGAAAAATGTGGAGACCGCACCCATGAGGGTTGCCTATGTATCCTTTTGGAGGAATCAGGTCAGTCGTAGTTCAGATAAGAGTCCGATAGAAAATAAAAGGTTGGATTTGAAAAAGAGATTGAATTGGAATTTAGAATAGAATATTAGAAATTGGAGTTTAGAATTTTGGAATTGAAAAGATTAAATTTTGATTTGGAAAGAAAGAACTTGAAAGAAAGATTTAGACTTGTTTTGGAAATATGGAGGTTTAGGAAACCTAGACTTATGAAAGAGAGGAACTCAGGAAAGATTTGACTTAGTAGGGTTTAAGAAAGATTCGACTTGACTTGAAAGAGTTTTAGAAAAGATTAGATTTAGGAAAAGCTTGAGTTTAAGAAAGATTGAAAAACCTAGTTTTGGAAAGTTAAGATTTGAAAAGGGGTAGAGTTAGGAAAGAGTTGAATTAGGAAGGAATTGGAAGTTAAGTTTTAAAATTTAGGAAAGATTTTTATGTTCAAGTTTTGAAAACTTAAGATTTAAGAAAGTAGAAGATTAGGAAGGATTTGAATTAGGAAAGATCTAGACTAGGAAGGGTTAAGATTCCTATTTCCTAAAACAAGGGATTGTATTTTGTTTCTAAAAGAGAAGGTTTGATTTTGTTTCCAAAAATGGAGGATATGATCTAGTTTTATAAATGGGAGATTGGATTTGGTTTTCTAGAGGGAAGATTCGATTTGACAAGGATTTGGAAAAGGGAAGTTTTAGAAACCCTAGATTTGAAAGGCTATAGTTTTGACGTAGAAAATAGGTTTTTGAAAATATGTATAGTTTTGATATAGTTTTGGAAACCTAGGTTTTGAGGCCAAAATAGGGAATTGAAAATCATGTTCTTGGGAAGGAAAAATTAGGGTTTCCTAATTGTAAGTTCTAGGGTTTGATTTGGGCATCAAGAAAAGAGATTTTTAAAAAGTGCGTTTTTAGAAACGAAGATTTTTAGAAGAGAGTCCTAGAGAGGAGTTTTTGGAAAGTGAATTTGAAAATAGAGTTTTTGGAAAGAGATTTAAAAAAAAAAAAGAGTTTTTGGAAAGTGTGTTTTTGGAAACGAGTTTTTAGAAGAAAAATCCTAGAGGGGAGTTTCTAGAAGGAAGATTTTGAAAAGAGAGTTTTTAAAAAGATTTTTAGTAGAAGATTGTTGGAGAGAGTTTTTAGAAAGATTTTTAGGGAGCGTTTTTAGAAAGTGGATTTTGAGGAGAGTATTTTGGAAAGGAATTTAAGAGGAGAAGGTTTTTTTAGAAAATAGATTTTTGAAGGAGTTTTTAGAAAACAATTTTAGAAAGAAGAGTTTTTGGAAAGCATATTGGAAGGGAGATTTTTGAAAATAGAGTTTTTTGGAAAGTATGAAAATGTCTCACTTTCCTAAAGCGATCACAACCATAAGAAGGCTAGAACCACTTTAAGAAAGTGGTTTTGAAAACAACAAAGAGTTGAAAATATGGACCATGTTGGTCACTTTAAATATAACACTTTCCTAAAGCAACCCTAGCCATGAAAAGGCTAGAATCACCCTAAGATTGTGATTTTGAAAACAAGTTTTGAAAAAGAAGATTTGGATGCAATTTCGAAAACAAGTTTAATGCAAATTTTGAAAATGAGTTTGAAAATGATTTTGGAGAGATGCAAGATAATGATATTCACAATGCAAATTTGGGGTCGTGAATATACAAGGTTAAGGCTTCACCACATAATCAAGGGGGCCGAACCCACGTGGTCTCCGGTTAGCCTAAAGAAAAGCCCTCGACACGGTGACCCTCTAATAATCTAATCCTACACATGGATCGGGAGTCCCCTTATTTCAAGCATGCAAAGAAGGGGGGGGGGGGGGGAAGAGATAGGGGATTAAAATACAGAAAATCCAAGTGGGTTAGGAGAGAGAAGAGAGAGGGGGAAAGTGCAGAAACGTAAAACGAAAGCCTACCTTGTGTTTTGTTTATTTTGCGCGCCTTGTTTTTCTTCGGTCTTCATCTTGATCTTTGTCTTCAATCTTCAAGGCTTCAGTTTGCAGCACTTCAAGTTTTCAAAGGAGGCTTGAGGCTAGTGTATAAGTGTATGAGGGTGTGTATGAGTGTATAGGAGGCTAGGGTTTAGTGTATAGTGGCTAGGGTTTGGAAAACCTAGGGAAGCTAGGGTTTTGGGAGTGTACGAGCTCTGTGTATCAAAAATTAGGGTTTTCAGACTAAGTTTGCGGACATCTTTCACGCTGGAAGAGGCTTTGTATTTATAGAGGTGGGATAGACCTGGCGCCTGTTACAGTGGCGCTAGGGCAAAATTCCTCTTGGCGCCACTACTAGTGGCGCCAGCAAGTTAGGAAAGTTTGTAAGTCGGCAAGTAACGTATCTTTGACTAGATTTGGGCGCCTGTACTAGTGACTGCCATGCAATTTTTAGCCTGGCTTCATTAACAGTGACTTCGGAAAGTCCGAGAAAGAGTTTGGGAGACTGGGAATGACCTGGAAGGTTGGAAAAGAGCAGGAACACTTAGAATAGTGTCCCGGAGGTATTTGTCTTGACAAATGAGGATAGGATGTGTCGGAAGGATTGATCGAGCCTTTAGGGGCAAAACGGTCAATCGGATCGGGAAGCTGCCGGGACGGACTCGGAATGTCCCAGAAGAAGACTCGAGATTTAAAAACATTATTCAGAATGTTCCCAAAGGTTTCCGGTTTGATACCCAGAGCCGGTGTGGTCGGAAAAGGTAACCGGCCCACCAGGGGTAAAATGGTCATTTCGCACCGAGTTTATCGGAACCAACTCAAAATGGTCCAAAAGGATAAAGAAAGGTTGAGAATACTATAAAAAGTATTCTCGAAAGGTTACCAGTTTGATACCCAGAGCCGGTGTAGTCGAAAAAGAAGACCGGCCCACCAGGGGCAAAACGATCATTTTGTACCAGAGCGTCTCAAAACTGGCCTGAAACTGACTAGAAGGCACCTAATCGTGCCAAATTGCCTTTAAGACAATCTTAGAAGGTTGGACTCACCATGCTGAGGACTCAGGCGTGTTCTCGAGAAACGTGTTGGAAAAGGCCCAAGGGCCTGTTTGGTCATTTTTCACCGAAGTGGGCTAGCAGGCACCGGTGTTGACCTGGGTTTTGAGTGTTTTCGCCACTCTGACGGCGGTCGTGTGATACAGGGATTTGTTGGCAATTCTCTCTATCGACCTGCTTGAGAGTATTTCCGCTATTCTGACGATTGCGATGTTTGCGAGTATTTCCGCTACTCTGACGGTTCGCGATCATTCTCAAGACTGCCTGATCTCGGGAAGCTTCTAAAGGGGACTTAGCACCTGAAAAGTCAACTTTCTTGGAAGGTGTGCCTAAACGGACATTTCTACATTGGCGGGCTAGCAGACGCCAAAGGTGGACCGTTCTACCATCTAGGGGACTTGGGGTCTCGTCCCGGTCGACAGGTTTAAATGGACTTACTGTTTTGAAGAGATTTTCTTTAGAAAACGTGCCGGACCGTGTCGAGGAATAAATTGTCTTGAGAGAGGGATTGGAATTGGAAAGAGGTCTTATCATCTTCGGAAAGACGTGCCTGATTGGAGTAGATTTACCGTCTCGAGGAATAAACTATCTCGAGAGAGGGATTGGAATTGGAAAGGGGTCTTATCGTCTTCGGAAAGACGTGCCTAATTGGAGTTGGAAAGGGGACTTACCGTCTTCGAAAAGACGTGCCTGATTGGAGTAGTTTTACTGTCTCAAGGAATCAACTGTCTCGAGAGAGGGATTGGAATTGGAATCGGACAATGCCCCTAAGGGCATTTTGGTCATTTTGCCTCTATTTGGGCCTGGTGGGCCCACGAAGCGATGGGATTTAGACTTAGAGAGTTGGTTTCGATTGGAATACGTTCATATTGACTTGAGTACAAGTTTGGACGGAGTGTAGACTGCCGAGCGGTTAAAAATGGGGTGCTTACAATAGAGTTGTTCTCTAGCATTTGTATTGCATTCAATTGACTTGTGTAAGGTGTATACTTGATGTTAGAGTCTTATTTATGTTTAATATTTATTGATGAATTATACAATGTGGTTCCAGAAACTAACATGGTTGTGATGATAGGAGCTAAAGGAGGTCAAGAGTCTTCAACATCAAGTAAGGAGTAACATCATCAAAGAGTGTGCATGTAGTGACAGGTGGGAATATTAGATAGTCTTCTTCATATTGAATGGATTGTTTGTTTCTATATGTATGGTGGTGGTAAATTCATATGAGGTGTTAATTCATATATGAGGTGCAATTGGTATTTATTCACATGAGGAGTTATGTGAAAACATTGGCAATCATCTATGTAAAGTGATATTACATACCATTCATCTTGTATGCTTTGCATTGCACTGGAAAGAGTTAACTTGGTGAGTTAACTGAGGCTTAGTCACGGTGGACTAGCCTAAAGGTGCCACGATGGGCATTCCTTGATAACGAGCCATCGATATATTGAGCCAACGTTTTCTAAACTTGCGCGCACATGTGGGTGACACATCCTTTGCATTATTGTCCTTCCTTCATGCATATGCATTGTGAATGCTTATATATCATTCTTTATAAGTTCGATTATCTACCGTGAGCACGTTGACTTTTAGTTCATGCCCACACAAGTCGTTTTGGCAAGTGAGATAAAGATGGAGGTTTGGTTCACTGTAGTCTTGGTCTTAGTCACGATGCCTTTCATGATAGTGTTAGGATGTCGGATGGCAGGGATTGGAAAAGCTTTTGCCATCATGTCTATAATGTCACGTTGAGTTTTGTATAAGTTGTTAGGGCTGGAATTTATGTTTGTGTTATATTTTCTTTTAATATAAGTTGATAGTAGAAGATTCTAGGGAGCTTTTTATATTTCAGTTGGAGATGTATGAGTTTAACTTATAGTTTATCATTATTGTTGCATGTTTTACTATTTTGTGTTTGCCACTTGGATTGTTGATAAATTGTCGCTTACAGGTACAATGACTTGTGCGATCACACCCCTCCTACTGTGGCATTAATGATGTTTGCTTAGGTTGGGGGTGTGACATCTTGGTATCAAAGCTATGGTTTAAGCCAAGGTATATAACTGAGGTTACGGTGTGGAGTTAGTGTCTAGGATTGCAGTAAACCATAGGATGTTGTCAGAGTCGGTTAGGTTGTTAAGGAGTGTGTGAAATTTTATATATATGGTGTAAGCATACCATTTTTGCCTGCTCGGTAGTCTTCAGTCCATCCAGACTTGTATTCAAGTCAATATGGACATATTCTGAGTCAACTCAATTTTTCAATCCTAATCTAGTTAATCCATCGCTTTGCGGGCCCTCCAGAACCAAATAGAGACAAAATGACCAAAATGCCCTTGGGGGCATTGTTCGGTCCAATTCCAATAGGCATGTTTTTCCGAAGATGGTAAGTCCCCTTTCTATTTCCATTTTCAATTCCAATTCTAATTAAATCTGACACACCATTCGAGAAAGTTGATTCCTTAAGGTGGTAAGACCCTCAAATCCGGCACGTTTCCAAGTGAACTCTTCGAAACGGTAAGTCCCTTTAAACTCGTCGACCGGGAGAAGACTCCAAGTTCCTAATATGGTAGAATGGTCCACCTTTGGCGCCTGCTAGCCTGCCAATGCTGAAATGTCCGTTTCGACATGCCTTTCGAGAAAGTTGATTCCTTAGGCGCTAAGTCCATTTAGCAGCTTCCCAAGATCAGGCAGTCTCGGGAATGATTGCGAACCGTCAGAGTAGCGGAAATACTCGTAAACATTACAACCATCAGAGTGGCAGAAACACTAGTAAACAGGTCGATATAAGGAATTGCCAACAAATTCCTGTATCATGGGATTGCCGTCAGAGTAACGAAAATGCTCAAAACCCAGGTCAACATCGGTGCCTGCTAGCCCACTTCGGTAAAAAATGACCAAACTGTTGGTAGGGCCATTTTCGGCACGTTTCTCAAGAAAGTACCTAAGTCCTCAGAACGATAAGTTCACTTTTTCAAGATTTTCTTAAAGGCAATCCGGCATGATTAGGTGCTTTCTAGTCAGTTTCGGGCCAATTCTGAGACTTTCCGGTTAAGATGACCATTTTGCCCCTAGGTATTTGAATGCCTCGGGAACCACACCGACTTTGGGTATCAAATCGGTAACCTCTTGAGAATGCTTCTTATACTATTCTTGACCTTTCAATATCTTTTCGGATCATTCCGAGTCAATTCTGATAAACCTGGTGCAAAATGACCGTTTTACCCCTAGCGGGCCGGTTTTCTTTTCTAACCATATCAGCTTTAGATATCAAACCGGTAACTTTTGGGAACATTCTAAATAATGTTTCCAAACCTTGAGTCTTCTTCCGGGCTATTCTGAGTCTGTCCCGACAGCTTTCTGCCCCGGTTGACCGTTTTGCCCCTAATGGCCCGGTCAACCATTCTAACACATCTTGTCATCATTTTTCAAGTCTACTACCTCCGGGACACTATTCTAAGTGTTACTGTCCCTTTCCAGTCTTCTGCGTCATTCCCGGACATTCCGGAGTCACTCTTAGTAAAGCCAGGCTAAAAATTGTGTGGTAGTCATTAGTACAGGCGCCCAAATCTTTTGAAGATATGTTGCTTGCCGACTTAAAAGCTTTCCTAAATGGTGCACTAGTAGTGGTTCCAAGCCAAAAATTGGCCTGACGCCATTCCTAGTGGCACCAATGTGTTTTTTAGTCTGGCGCCACTGCAACAGGCGCCAGGTTGTTCTTCTCTCTATAAATACAGAGCCTCTTTTAGCGTGAAAAAGGTCCGCAAACTCAATCTAAAAACTCTCCTCTTAGATATAGAGCTTGTAGCCTCCCCAAACCCTAGTTTCTTTAGGTTTTCCAAACTCGAGCCCCCATACACAAACCCTAACTCACATATACTCCTATACACTCATACACTAACCTCCAAAGCCTCCATTGAAGACTTGAAGTGCTGCAAATCCAAAGCTCTCGAAGATCAAAACAAGTTCCCGAAGATCAAGACGAGGATTGAAGCGAAGACCGAAACAAAGCAAGAAAAACAAAGCGCGCAAAGTAAAGCAAAATAAAGGAGATACAAGGTAGGCTCTCTATTTAAGTTTACGCATCTTCCCCGTCTCTCTTCTCTTTCCTAGCTCACTTGGATTTTCTTCTATTTTAATCCCCCATCTTTTTCCCGTCCTTTCTTGCATGTTTGAAACAAGGAACTTCCCGGTCCATGTGTAGAATTAGGCTATTAGAGGTTACCGTGTCAGGGGCTTTCTTTTAGTCTAACCGAAGACCACGTGGGTTCGGTCCCCTTGATTATGTGGTGAAACCTTTGACCTTATATGTTCATGACCCCAACTTGTATTGTGCATATCATTGATTTTGCATCTCTCCAAAATTCGTTTTTAAACTTGTTTTTAAAACTTGCATCAAAATCTTCTTTTTCAAAACTTATTTTCAAAATCACAATCCTAAGGTGATTCTAGCCTTTTCATGGTTAGGGTTGCTTTAGGAAAGTGTTACATTTAAAGTGACCAATATGGTCCATATTTTCAAATTATTCTTGTTTTCAAAACCACTATCTTAGAGTGGTTCTAACCTTCTTATGGTTAGAGTTGCTTTAGGAAAGTGAGATGTTTTTATGGACTTTCCAAAAAACACTCTTTTCTAATCTCTCTTTCTAAAAATCTCTTTTCCAATACACTTTTTGAGAACTCTCTCCAATCTCATTTCCAAAATTGCTATCTAAAAACTCCTTTCAAGATTTCCTTCCAAAAATCTCTCTTTCTAAAAGTTCACTTTCAAAAAATCTCTTTTCTTGGAGCCTAAGTCAAGTCCTAGAGCCCACAATTAGGAAACCCTAATTTTCCTTCCCAAAAATATGATTTCCAATCTTGCCTCAAATCCTAGGTTTCCAAAACCTATTTTTTACATCAAAACTATAGTCTTACAAATCTAGAGTTTCTAAAATTTTTCCTTCCAAATCTATGTCAAATCAAATCCTCCATTTTAGGAAACCAAATCTAATCTCCCCATTTAGGAAACTAGATCCAATCCTCCGTTTTTTGAAACAAAATCAAAACATCTCTTTTTAGAAACAAAATCTAACCTTTCGTTTTAGGGAAATAAGAATCTCAATCCTTCCTAGTCTAAACCTTTCCTAATTCATTCCTTCATAACCTTATACTTTCCTAAACCTTAAGTTTCCAAAACATAGACGTTTAAATATTTCCTTAAACTTTAAACTTCCAAATCCTTCCTAATTCCAACCTTTCCTAATTCCCACCTTTCCAAATTTAAAATTTCCAAATCTAAGTCTTCAAATCTTTCTTAAACTAAAACCTTTCCTAATTTTAAGAATTTCTAAAACTCAAACTTTGAATATTTCTAAATTTCAAAACTTTCCTAATTCAAAACTTTCTAAAGTCAAAACTTTCTAAATTTGAAACTTTCTTAAGTTAAATCTTTCTAAATCTTAAATATTCTAAATTTCAAAACTTTCTAAATCCAAAACTTTCTTAAGTCAAAACTTTCCAATTTCGAAAACATTCATTTTTCCTAAAACGAAACTTTTCTTATTTCAAAACTTTTCTAATTTGAAAACTTTCCTAAACCAAAACTTTTCTAAAACGGAACTTTCCTAAAATGACACTTTCATATTTTGAAACTTCCTTAATTCGAATCTTTCCTAAATCGAATCTTTCCCTAATCTTCCAAGTCCAACATTCGAGTCAAATATTTTCCAAGTCAAGTCTTTCTTAAATCTCAAGGCCTTCCTAAATCCTATTTTCCTAAGTCTAGGTTTTCTAAACCTCAATCTTTCCAAATCAATTTCCTAATCCTTCAATTCCAAATTCCAAATTCCAATATTCTATTCTAAGTTCAAATCAAATCATTTTTCAAATCAAACATTCTATTTTCTATCAGACTCTTGTCTGAACTACGAGTGACCTGATTCCTCCAAAAGGATACGTAGGCAACTCTTATGGGTGCGGTCACAACCTTTTTTAAATCTCCAATTCCATAACTCTTTTCAAACCTCCAATTCCAAATTTCTATTTTTAAATCCCTATTTCCAATCTCCAAAGCTTTTTTTCAAAATCAAATTTATCTCTTCAAATCTCTTTTCAAATCAAATCAAGTCCTTTTTAAGTCTCTTTTCAAATCTATTTTCCAACTCTCTTTCTATTGAATTTATATATCATGCATCATGTCTTTTTAAAAATTCTTTTTTAAAGTGAATAGTTTTGGACATATATTAATTGAAGACTCTATTGGGTGAATCTAGGGTGAATAGACATGTAGGTACCGTAAGGGCGGGATAGAGTGATGGCTTAGTGCGTCTTCCCTACACGTAACTAACCTCCGAACTTAGGATCATTGTTTTTGAAAGACCAAAATGAAGTTTATTTTCAAAAAAAGGCTTTAAAGTTTTCCAAAGGTTGCCAAACAACCTGTTTACTTAAAAACCTTCTTGAAGGAAGTATTTTCAAAATCTTTTTCAAAAACTCTAAGTGTAATCTTCGGATTGGGTTTAGTTTTTAGGTGACCTAACTCACCTTGATCAAGTTAGGTGGTAACTCCGAATGTTTTCCAAAAGCCCTTTATTCAAAATCAATTTTCAATTCAAATCTAGTCGCACTCATTCTTCTAGGAAAATGAGTTCTAACGAGAGAGTATAGTATTTTTTCCGCTTGTGTGTGTATTCCTTAAGTGCAAAAAATCTGGGCGCCACATATGGTATACTTATTGTAATTTGATGCAGGAAAAAAAGAATGACACGGCGAGATTCACCTAGGAGAATGGAGGATGAGGAGTCATTGACTTCAGTTAGGGGTGTGGAGCAGGGAGAGCATAAACCACGTGTTCAGAATCAACCTGATGCAACAGACATACTTGTCACCCTTATGGCACAATCTATGGAGTATCAGATAGCAAGACTAGTACGAAGTACTACTTTACATGAACAATTCATGAAGCTGAATACACCCAAGTTTTTGGGAGCAACTGATCCACTAGTGGTTGAAGAATGGCTAAAGAAGTTAGAAGCTATCTTTGAGATGATGAGAGTAACTGAAGAACATAAACTATCTTTGGCTACTTTTATGTTGAAAGGTAAGGCACGGAATTGATAGGAAGCCATGAGGCGAATAATGAATGTTCAACTCGAAGGAGTATCGATCACATGGCAATAGTTTTTGGAGATATTTAATGAGCAATACTTCTCTCTTATCTACCGTTATCAGAAAGAGCAAAACTTCATCACATTAAAACAAGAGAGAATGTTAGTAGTGGAGTATGAAGAGCAATTTACAGCTTTGTGTAGATTTGCACCCAACTTGGTATGCACTGAGGATACAATATGTAGGCGGTTCGAACAGGGCTTAGATTTACCGATCCAGTTCCGAGTATCTCCGTTTAAGATAATTAGATACGTAGAATTGATGAACAAATCTAAGATTGTGAAACGGGATATGAAAAACCTATTGGGAATACGGGAACAATTTAAGAAGAAAAAGTTTGATTCAGGAGCTGAAACATCACGATAAAGGCCTTTAGAAACTGCTACAACATTAGAACAATGTTGAGCATAGGCTAGTTCCAAATTGAGAGGTACAAGGTCCAGTAGTCTGAGGGGTACAGGGACCTAAGGGCAGAGGATCATGGAGGCTACCAGTTAGACCTACTAGTTTAAGATCTAGCAACACTGAGGGAATTATTTGTTATCTGTGTGGGGCTGAGGGGCATATAGTTGGAGATTGTCCAATTCCATGAACAGATAAATGTTATCAGTGCAGACAACCAGTGTAGTGGGTGGAAGAAAAGGAGCAACTGAAAGTGGAAGGAAAGGGCAGGCAATAACTCTTGAACCGTGTGCTTAAGCTTAAGTTTATGGTATGATGCAAAAAGATGCCCAAGCCACTCTTAACGTGATAACATGTATGTTATTTGTAGCTGACAAGAAAACATATGTGTTGATAGATCCGGGTGCTACACATTCATTTGTTTCTACTGCATTTCACATGTATTTGGATAGACCATGTAATTCATTGTCACAAAATCTATTTGTTTCTACCCCGGTGGGAGATGTGTTATTGGTGGAGGAGGTATATAAAGATTGTATCTTGAAAATTAAGGATAAGGAGTTTGTGGCTAATTTGATTCCGTTGATTATCCATCATTTTGATTTGATTTTGGGGATGAATTGGTTATTTTCATATCATGCTTCCATTAATTATTTTAAGAAGGAAGTTATTTTCAAAATACCAAACGAAGCGGAATTTAGATTTCAAGTTGAGCGGGATATAGTTTCGACTTGTTTAATATCAGCTATAAAATCAAATTTTGATACTTTTAAGTCATTGCATTGCACTGGAGTTTGGTAGAGTTGTTCTTTAGTATTTGTATTGCATTGAATTGACTTGTGTAAGATGTATACTTGATGTTAGAGGGTGAGTTGTGGGGTTTCGGTAATGATGGTGAGGTGGGTTGTGGTGGTGATCCAGTGAGGTCATAGTGGTGAGAGTTGGAGTTTGTAATTTCTGAAATCTAAGGGGTATTGGCTGTAATTTTTTCTTCTTGTCTCTAGTCTTTTTCTGTTTCTTGGTATTTGGTTAAGCAAGAAGAAAAAGAAAAACACTTATCATATTAGTTCTTAATTACAGAAAGGTCATTGTCCCATTATTTTGTGAGATAAAATTTTTTTTATACAAATTTTATGGAAGAATAATATTTTTGTCTAAAATTACTGCTTGTAGTAGCAGAAGCAATTAATGTAGTCTATCGAAGAAGCTCTATTTGGTAGAACTTAAATTTAACTTTTTGTTTGTTTATAAGAAAAAAAAATTGATTTTTTTTAGTTAAGATAAATAAAAAATGTAAAATACTTTAAAATTTTTTATTTTTTATTTTTACTTATAAGCCAAAAATAGCCATGTCAAAAAAATTAAAAAAAATTGTACCAAACGGACTTTAGCTTTTTGTTTACGTGTATGAGTAACATAGCTTAGGAGTATGAGTAACTTAGTTTTTTGTTTTTTTTTTTTTCATGTTATTTGAATAATCATGCCTTTATTCCCATTTTAGAAATTTGTAAATAAATAAATAAATAATTTGAACATGTTGAAATTTAGGAAAGATCTAAAATAAATTAACTGCATTACACGAGCAGCCAAATCCACGTTTCGATATTTAAAAGAATTTATGCTCCCTAATAACTGTGATAGGTTTATCTAGGGTTCGCCCAAAGTGGGATCGTTAATAGATCATTTCAACCCGGAAATTTTTCAATGCAATTTTCTTTTCTTTAATCCATCTAGTTTGTTTGAGAACACACAGAGTAGCATTAGCTACCAAGGTAACATCTTTCAACGGTGCCGAGTTTTAAATTTTGAAGAAACGCTCTAGAAATGTGGAAAAAATGTCTCGAAAATTTTGAAGAAATAATTAAAATACATTTAGAACTGGTCCTAACATTTGAATTGTTTTAGCCCGACCACGAACATGATTGTCCTTTTACTGTTAGTTAAATAGAAAAAAAAAGTCATATAAGTTTAAAAAAAAAATCAAAATCAAGATTACATTATGTGTTTAGCTTGAATTACATCAAAAAAGAAAAAAGAAAAAATAGAAATGAACATAAAAAAAATTAAATAAAACAAAATTAGAGATCTTTTGCACTAGCAGTCTAGCACTACAATTTACAGAAAAAAAAACTCATAATTTATTCAACTCATGCATTGCACTTGTCTGAATTCAGTCTTTAATATATAAAATCTCAAATTATTCAACAAAATCTTAATAAAGTCCCATTTTTTATTCAACAAAAAGTCAATGATTAAAAAAATTTCACTTTTTTATCCAGCAAAACCTTCACAGAATCACAAAGAGAGTAGTTTCAATGTATTTGAAAATTTCTTTTTTTTTTTATATAATTTGTATGTAAAACTTGAATTTAAAAAGATTCACTGAATCATTTTATCTATACATATGTATATATATTGTATACAAGAAACATATAATATTATAGACAAAATCAAACACAGTTTTACTTCTTCTCCCGATCGAACCTTCCATGACTCCACTTCAATTTGTTGGTAGGGCTTCAAATCAGACTCTCTCTCTCTCTCTCTCTCTCTGTCTGTCTGTCTCTCTCTCTCTCTCTCTCTACATTTACATTAGCAAAACAATTTACTTTTTAGAATTTTTTTATTTGGTCAATGGACATTATAATTATAAACTATTCAATTTTATTGAGTGCAGAAGATTCACCGAATAAAAGCCCGTCCTTTGTCATATTATTTGATAAGATGTATAGTTGTACAAAAAAAAAAAATAGATAAGACCTACAATTTATTATACAAAAATTTTAAAAATTTGATTGCCCTAGCTTAGGAGTGTTGCCCAATCTAGAGACTTGCTAGGCTTACTCCACAGTCGATCCTGGATACATTTGGAATATTTAATCGAAACTTCTTACAAAACTAAGGGGAAAACGTTGCGAAAATTTGAAATATTAATTTTCATACTTTTTTTTCTCAAGTTCGAAGCTCTAATTAAGTATCTATAGAATTGTTTATGTAAGTTTCTACTAAGTTTACTAAACTTCTCCTTTTAAATTCTGCAAAAGTTCATTAATAAAATTCCTAATAAGTTTTAAGTTTAATTTTGATGCATTAACAGTGTATAATTTTTTTATAAAAGCGGGTACTAGAATGCGACATGTGTCTATGAGTTTTATTTTTTTTTATATTATACTTAAATTTTAAAAGACACATGTCATACCTGGTGCTCTACTTGTGTAAAAATATTTTACACTACAACTGCATAAAAACTAAACTCATAAGTTTTTTAATCGTTTTCTACTTTTTGTTTTTCTTATTTTTTTTTGCATTTTTTGCTTTTGTTTTCTTATGTTTCTTGCTTCCGCTTTTTATTTTGGTAATTATGAGTCAAATACTGTCCTCTCACGTGTGAACCATGAAAATCAAATGCTGATTTTTCTGTTTTTGGCAGGACAAACAAAAACTAGCTATACATGGCATTATTCCAACCCTCGTGCATGTATTTATGGAACCCTGCAACTTTCTTCCATAGATGCCAAACTCCAACCAGTCTTTTAACATTATTCTTCTGTTACAGAAGAAAATTATGCATTCGACCATGAATGATGTAATACAGGACCCCAAGACGAAATTACTTGGGAGGACTTCTAGTCAAGTTTGGCATCATTAGATTATTTTAAGTAAGAAACTTCATATAACATCGTACACGTTTATAGGTCAATATATACATATATAAAAACAAAATAAAAACGTTTTTGATGATTTTACCTGTTGAAAGTTGCCGGTGTACCTTTGTTTTTTTCAGATATGTTGTTGTGTTGCAAATTCTGACTTTGAATGAAGATGTTGGTTTTACAGTTCTGAAGTTCATTTGTATACGCATCCATATAAAATTAGAAATTAGTCTTAGTGTTGAATGTAGTTATTTTTATAGATAAGTAACTAAAAACTCTATTTATGTTCTTCTTATTTTTGTATCTCACATTTCACTTATTTCGTTTTTGTATACTTTTTCTATTTTTTTTTTTTTCGTTTCATTCACAAATCTAAGATCCAAACATGGGGTAAAGAATTAGTCTCTGCTCCAAAGTTGAGTTGGAACAGTGTGTAATTTTGAACCAAAAAAAAAAAAAAATGAAGTGTGAACCCTATAAAATATGGTAACGAAGATGATTGAATGAAATTAGATTCATAGATGTTTTAGTGGGCTTTCCATAGTCCATTTGTCACCAACACAAAATCATTGCTAGTTTCTACTTTTCTGATGGCATTGTTGAAACTTGAAAAGAGTCGGTCCATTTGACCAGTGGTCCATCAAAAATCCAGCCCATAGACTTTCATTGAAAAAACACTACCCAATGAGGAATTATTTTTGTGACTAAAGTTGGCATTCTTCCATTAATCACTTGGGAATTCTAGATTTTTCTAACCCAGCTAGATGATCCGACGGTGCACAAACTAAGGATCTTCTCAATCTTTGACTCCACATTTCAACCTATTAGTAAAAAAAGAAAGGGGGGAGGCGTTAGTCAGACTTGCATCATGTAGTTTGGCCCAAAAAAATATTATCGTATGGTTAAAAAGAGTACTTTTAGCAACAAATTCAAAACCGCCTGACATTTCAAAAATATTACCGCCCGACCTTTCAAAGCCGCCACCACCTTGTGGTGGGGGATATGTTGAGAAAAATAAAGAAAATTAAATGAATATTTTCATAAGAGCCATTAAGGTCATTTCTATGCATCAAATTCAATTCCAATGACGTCCAAACGGCTCAAATTAGCGTGTTTTAGACACTCACCATTATCTTCAATGAATCATGTCCATTTTGTACTTCAATCCAAATCACAAGATTAAATGTATATTTTTTAATTACTTGGATGTATTTTTTGGCCCAACTACAAAGTATAACGCCTAGTTGGTAAATATTCGTATTATTTACATATAATACACGTACGTACATATAAATAAATTTTTTTTTTGTTTTTTGTATAACTCATGATGTGTATCTTTACTAGTATCTTGTCATATACGTTTGGGATACTTTTCTAATACTAGATATATTTAAATCATTAAACATATTTTTAAATAGCTGCTTATTAATACTCAATATATTAAATTACATATTAAAATTGACAAATTAACCCATTCTTATATCAAGTATTAAAATAATAAATTTATTTATCTATTACTTTAATTTAACTGTTTGTTAGTAATATCTTTTAAAAATAATATATATGAGACAAAAATACTACATACTATTTGTTAGTAATTTAGTTGTTTGTTAGTAATATATTTAAAAAAATAATATATATGAGACAAAAATACTATATAGTAACATATATAAAAAGAAATTACTTATAAATATTATTATATTTTTTGTCCCGATTTTTTAACTAATGTTCGTATAATACCTGGATAATTATATATTTGTATTTTTTATGTTCTCATATTTTATGCCTAATTTTATTATCATATTTAAAGAAAAAATCATATTAAATCCTTACGTATTATGCACTGTTCTTTTGTCGTATCATATTTTACTAACTATGGTATAACGTACTTAACTAACCGGAAATTTTATTACATGGCAATGCGATGTCTGAAGGTTCATAAACTTTGACACTGCATTTTTTGGGGCATAAAAAGCACTCAGTAATTAAATATCATTGCTTTTGATGGAATATGAATTTGAAGAGGCCCTTATTGTAACTGAAACAAGGAATTGATAATAAAACAACTCTAATTGTTTTTCCATGAAATTCACATATTTATTTGCATTTATATATTTAAATTATTCAAGTTTATGTAAATACTGGTTAATCCTTTTGCATTTCAACCAAGCGGGTATCACCTATATTTAGGCTCTAGGCAGAGGAATTTTTTTTAATATATAATGTAAATTTAGGTTCCTTTTTCCTTATTTTTTTGGAAAATAGCACCCTATTTTCCTACTATTCTGCTATTCATACTCCAAAAAGTACCTTGTTAAGTCATTTAGGAAAGATATTAAAATATTTAAGTTGTTTAAGACAAATCTTGGTCTTGAAATTTGAAAATAAGATATGAACTTCTGCTTCTTTTTATTTTTCTTGGGTAGGCGAAATACAGGTACAAAATTATTTTCCTGCGAATGAGCAACTAAACACATGCCCTCGCCCTGCCAGGAGAAAAAATGAAAACCAATAAAAAATGAAAGAAAGAAATAACAAATTAACTTTTTTTTTTAAAGGGTGTCTAGGCCTTCTTCCAACTATACTTTCAAGCTCGTGCAAGGTTACCTTTCACACAAACTATGTAAATTTTATATATTGTGTAAATGATAGATGGCTACAAACCGAGCAGTGGCGGACTCAAGATTTATTTCCAGGGAGAGCCAAAGGTAAAATATTTTAAACTTTGAAGAGACCAAAGTAAAATTTCTTGAATTTTGGGGGGAGGGGGCAATCCACTATATTTGTTGTAAATATCTAAAATTCTATAAATGGTACAAATAATTTGAATTTTTTTTTTGGGGGGAGGGGAGCGTAGAGAGTGATCATCATGCTTTACCAAGAGTACCACTAGGTTGTAGGAATTCCTAGCTCCACTAGGGTCGTAGTAATTCTATTAACGGTAACTATAATCTAGAAAGAATTTATGGAGATTAATAATACAATTTTAATATGTGATACCTTAATGTGCGGCAACGTACATAAGGTAAGAGAAATTCCTTCAACCTAGGACGGAGAAAATTCTTTTTCATCTAATGACAAAATAAATTCTTTTGTTTTATTTTTTTTATTTTTTTATATTAAGATCTAGGACCAAGGTGTTCGGGACTAATTATCTCGCGGTCCGGTCGAAGGCAAGGAATCCACGACCGGACTAAAGAATCCACAAGACCCTTTTCTGCCTTTTTTTTCAAACCATGATTCGTCAGCGTGAACGTTAACTACATTTCAGGAAAAAGGAAACAAGAAAAAGAACATCAAAAAGACCTCCTGAGTCTTCTTCCTGCTGCTGTTTGAATTTAGTGGTCAAGATCGCATTGCCTGTCACCTTCTTAATTGATGCTGTCATACATTCAAACTTGCTAACTAATGTTGAAGAAAAGCTAACAAAGTCAAACCAAATCAACTGCCCTTTCAAACGTTCACATTACAGAATGGTGCTATATAAGCAGCTGATCAGCTGGGCCCTTCCACCACCACCACTGCATTGCTCTCAAAGGTTGGAAACATGGAGAAGCTAACAATCCAAACTTTGTCATGCATTTTCTTTGTTGCTCTTGTTCTCCTTTCGGTTTCATGCCCAGCAACGATTTCTCAGGAAGTTGGTAATTAGTCATTTCAATCTGTCAAAAGAACTACCAGTAGTTTTTTTGTTCAAGTCTTGATATATATAACACTATAATTGTTTTGTTCTTGTCTCTTTAATTCCTTTGTTTCGTGGTGCAGAGGATGAGAGAGAATTTAATTACGACAAAGACAGTCCTTTGGGACCGGATCACTGGGGAGAGATTCACCCAGAGTGGAGCTTGTGTAGCAATGGAACAATGCAGTCTCCTATTGATATGTTGAATGAGAGGGTTGAAGTTGTGTCCAACTTGGGGAAGCTTAAGAGGGATTACAATCCCTCTAATGCCATCCTTACTAACAGGGGCCATGATGTGATGGTGAGAGAGAGAGAGAGAGAGAGAGAGAGAGAGAGAGAGAGAGAAAGAGATTTCATCTCAACAGCAGAACTTCAGCATCCAAACTTTTTCTGGTTCAAGTTCAGATTGTCAGCCACCATCCATTTCAATGGTTCAACATTAATTCAAGAATTCACTTGAAATGGATGATGGGTGATTATAAGTTGGTTTCAATGGAGAAGTTTAGCCTCCTAGAACTGATAAAGCATTTCTATAATGACCTGAGTCACCTAACCCTGTTTGGCGACTGAAGGATTCAAGTTAGAGAAAAATTTTGGAATTTTCTTAGAGCACCATGTCATCTATTTGCCTTTCTCTCATTTTAAGGACCCATCAAGCAATTAGAGGGGAACCTACTGTATTGTGAGAAAATGAAGAAGGATGAAGAGTTACACGTATGAACTAGAAAATATCCTAATTAAGCAACATATCACCCAAAAAAAAGAAAAAACTGAAGGATTGAAAAGACTAGCCAACTCAACATGTATCATTTGCACTGGTAAAATCAAAACTAATATGCCTATTCTTCTGTCGCATCACATGAAAATTCAAAATTTCATTTGCTAATAGTATCAGATCACATTTATCTTACCTACCCCCATCAACATTAACATGATATTGATATACCCAAAAAAAAAAAAAAGCACAATAGTATGGTCTGTTGTATTGAAAAGCACAGGGAACAAGTATGAAAAGAGTTTACACAATTTTTTGCTTTAGTTTTTAAAAAATTATTAAGCTTTCTATATATTCATCCTTATCATGATACTTATATATGTTTAGCTTCTTTTTAACATTGATTTTATGTTTTATTGGTGAATGCAGTTGAAATGGGAAGGTGATGCAGGATATATTGACATAAATGGAACTCAGTATGAACTCAAACAGTGCCATTGGCACTCACCTTCTGAACACACTATCAATGGCAGAAGGTGCTTCTCCTCTTCCTCATATATTTTTATGGGCATATATATATATGTGTGTGTGTGTGTGTGTATTATACAAAGCTGAATTAATTTGCCTCTTATTGTATGTTTATCATATAAAATATCATGTGAACTACAGGTTTGATGTAGAGGTTCACCTGGTTCATGAGAGCAAGAATAACAAGAGTGCTGTGATTGGGATCATGTACAAAATTGGACGACCTGACTCTTTCTTGTCCAGGGTAATAAAGAAACACACACACTCTCTCTCTCTCTCTCTCTCTCTCTCTCTCTCTCTCTCTCTCATGTTCACTGTTACTTTTAGATGTACGAACACTTAGAAGCCATTGCATATAGTGGAGAAGAGAAGAGAGTGGTGGGTATGGTTGATCCAAAGGAAATAAAGATAGGCAGTAGGAAGTACTACAGGTACATTGGCTCTCTTACAGTTCCTCCTTGCACTCAAAATGTTGTCTGGACCATTGTAAGAAAGGTAGGCTTTACAAACCCATCTAAGTATCATATTCTATTACCAATCATATAATTATATATCTAATGGTCACTGAATTCATCAGGTGAGAACTGCCTCAAGAGAACAAGTCAAATTGCTGCGTGAAGCTGTTCATGATGTGAGTTGCTACTATTACATACATATAAAAAAAGACAAGTTTTTTTAAATCTTCATGATTTTTATTATTTTTTTGGAAGTAAAACATGATGAAATTTTTTATAAAAGAAAATTATTATTTTTTTGTTTAGTGCTATCAAATTTCTTATGTAAATGATTTCAAACGGTCTTACAACCTTAATGCTGTGTTTGAAATCTAAATTAATTAAGAAAAAAATATAAGAGTATTTTTGTTCTCTTGTCCTTCACTTTTTTTTATAACTAAATTCTTGATCAAACACAATCTAAATAGAATGGGTTGGTTTTCTTATTAGAATTTTTGTTTTTGTTTTTTATTTTTTTTCTTTCGATAATACAATGAACAAAGTTTGTGATATAGCATGAAATGTTTTTTCCAGGAATACGAGACCAATGCAAGACCGGTACAACCAATAAACAAGCGCTTGGTGAAACTTTATAGACCACAGGATCGTGAAGATTGAAATTTATGGTTTTGCCCACTTTTTTTTTTTACTACAATACGGATCTCATCTTTTACAGAACTGGATAGAGAGCATGACCTTGGATTGTTTGTTGTTTCACCTTAATCTTCCCTGTATTTTTGGTCCAGGAATTCCTTGTTCATGTTATTTTTTTTCATATAATAAAAACTCACAATTCAAGAATAAAACTCGATGGCATATGTACCAGCAAATCATGAGTGCTTTTGTTGTATATATCATGAGTGGTTCTGTAGTCACACTTACGTAAATATATTGAATAAATGATCATTTTTTTCTATTACGAAAGCAAGAAATGGTTAGCTATCAGACAAGCTAAGGCTATTATGTACAAACAAGACAAGGCAACAAACAATTGATAAAGCACCTGAGCTTATGCAATGTGACCTATAAGATCATCACTAGAATCCTTGTTGGAGGAATTAGACCCTATCTGGATAAGATAATTCATCCTTCTCAGAGAAGTTTTATTCCTAGGAAAATGACTTCTGATAATATCATTATTGCTCAAGAATTCATCCACACACTAAGAAACAAAAAAGGTAAAAATGGTGGCATGGTGCTAAAAATTGATCTTGAGAAAGCTTATGATAGAATCTCTTGGAATTTTTTGAAGAATACCTTAGAATTCTTTAATCTTAAGCAGCTATGGATTGATATGATTCTGCATTGTGTTGCATCTGCGAGTATGTCTATATTATGGAATGGGGAATGCCTGCCTAAATTCTCTCCTAAAAGAGGATTAAGACATGATGATCCCCTATCCCTATATATTTTTATTTTATGCATGGAAAGGTTGTCAATGCCTATAAATCATAGTGTGAGTAAAGAAGAGCGGGAAGGCTTAAAAGCTTCCAAAAGTGGCCCTAGTATATCCCACTTATTCTTTACTGATAATCTTTTATTTTTTTACTAAAGCTGGTTCTGAAAACTGCAAGTTGTTAAAGATGTGCTAACTAACTTTTGTGACTTATCTGGACAAAAGGTTAACCTGCAAAAATATAAACTCTTTGTGTCCCCCAATCTTCCTAGAAGGCAAGCTCTGGCTATAAGCTTCCAAAGTGGTATCCCACTAACCAAAGACCTAGGAAAATACTTAGGGGTTCCCTTGCTTCATAAAAGAGTCAATAAAGGCCACTACTAGTATATCATTGAAAAAATTTAGCAAAGACTTGTTGGATGGAAAGCCAGGATGCTAGTAGAACTACTCTTGTTCAGGCTGTGTCCTCTACCATACCTATATATTCTATGCTAATCACTGAGTTACCTAAAAGCATAACCCAAAATATTGACAAGTTGAATAGGAATTTCTTATAGGGTGATAATGAGACTCAGAAAAATGTCCACCTAGTTAGTTGGGACATTGTGTGTAGAAGAAAAGAAAAAAGTGGGTTGGGTTTAAGAAAAGTTAAGGAAAATAACACTACCATTCTCACCAAACTTGGATGGAACCTCATCAACGAGAATAAGGCTCTATCCAGGTTTGTCTCTCTCCCTGGCACTCCCTCATGGGCTATAGCTTCAAATGGTAAGTTCTCTATTGCCTTCTATGATCTCTTGATTGCTGACTCCTTAATACATGAAAACTGGAAATGGTTGTAGAAGTTAAAAATCCCCCCAAAGCTCAAAACTTTCATATGGGTGGTCAGGCATGGGAAACTACTGACCAACCAAATGAGAATCTTGAGATGAATAACTAATAATGATATATACCCTAGATGTAGAGACTCATTCTTGAGAGTCTTGAGAGGAATTTCTTATGGGTTGATCACCTATTTAGATGTTGTAGGAAGGCTCAAGATATTTGGGTTGCCTTGAGAAACAATCAGTGGCATAATAAGCAAAGAGAGAAACCTTTCCTACTTTGGATTGACCATAGTTTAAAGAACAATAATGAAATAGGAGTGTTCAAACATTGGAATAAAAACTCACAGTTTTATAATAAAACTCGATGGCATATGTACCAGCACATCATATGTTGCATATATCGCGGGTTCTTATGTAAATATATTGAATAAATGATCATTTTTTTCTGTTACGTAAGCAAGAAATGGTTAGCTATCGGACAAACTAAGGCTATTATGTACAAACAAGCCAAGGCAACAAACAATTGATAAAGCACCTGAGCTAGCTATCAGACAAGCTAAGGCTCTTTGAATTATACTGTTGTGGAAAGATGTGCAAAGATTTCGAATATCATTTGCCATATTATACTAATAAAAACATAGATTCTAACTACAATATGTCCAACTACATATTTCCAAACTTCCACTAATCAATTAACCATTTCCCTCATAGGACAGTTACTGTTACTTACCAATATGGCATCAATATGTGCTAAGGTCAAGTGAACACAAAAATAGACCAAAATTGAAGGCTGCCCTAGTAGTTATTATTTATCAAGCACTTTCAGTAGCTTGGACTAGACCACCTGCAATAATTCGTGCAAATCTGCAGATTGTGTTCTTTGAATATTCCCAAAGAACAATTTCCAATATAATTTGTGGGTGCATGACGCTATTCACAAATATTCACTGCAAAACGTACAACTATAAGTTGCTTGACACTAACAAGATTGATCTAATGTACCAAATATTCACTGCAATAATTCGTGTAATCTCAATCCCCTAATTAGTGGATTGTTAGCTCTAGTTTAGGTATTAGACTAGTATTTTATCTTTGAATTGTCCTAAACATGCCTTTTTGATCTAATTGTAGGGAATGTAGCTTAATTGTAGAAGAAATGGCCAAAAAATGCATCATCGAGCGATCATCGAGTGCTCGGCTGAGTGATCACATAACTCACTGACCGCTAACTTTAGAGAGTTTATTTCATTGAGTAAATCAGGAGCGTTAGCCAAGCGCTTGGCCGAGCGATCGGTTAGAGCTCATCTGACGGATCCCTGTTTTTGTCCAGCGTATAAAAAACTGTTTTAGGCATTTTTTGAGGATATCTCTATTTTTTGTACTTATATATTTTAGATATTTTGTATTATTAGTAGTTTTAGATAGAGAAACTCTATTTTCCTTTACTTTCTTGCACTTTTCTTTATTTTTCTTGCAACCTAACACTTGTTTTCTCTCAATTTAATGCAAGATTTACATTTCTTCATGTTTTCTATCACACTACAAGAAATTGGTCTTTTAGCGAGGAAACAATTCATCACTAAAAGTCACATATTGGTTGCTAAAACTTTTTTGCAAGGAAATGTTACTCGTCGCCAGCTCATTGTTAAAGGGTCACCTCGGATTCTATTTTGCGACGAACATACAATTCCTTGCCAATAATACATTTTTAGCAACCAAATTGGTTTGACACCAAAACCTTTTTATTTTGTAACGCAATTCATTCCTTGCGTAAGTTTCGACGCTAAATGTCTTTATTTCCTCACTAAAAGTCTATTATGAAAATTATTTAAGACGAACTTTAGTAGTAAGCTTATCGTCGCAAAAGAATATTATACATTCAACGACGATGGGTTATGGTTGCTAGCAAATCGTTGCAAAAAAATATTAGACATTTAGCGATGATGTGTTCTGGTTGCTAGCTTGTCGTCACAAAAGAATATTAGATGTTTAGCGACCATGAGTTCTGGTTGCTAGCACGTCGTCGTAAAAAATGTTAGACATTTAGCGACCATGAGTTCTAGCTGCTAGCATGTCGTTGCAAAAGAATATTAAAAATTTAGTGACAATAGTTTCTGGTTGATAAATATTAATTCTGGTGACGAATTTTCTCCTTGCTAAAAGACATACGATAAAACCACCACGCATATTTGTGATAGTTGTTTCATTGCTAATAGAATTTTTCCTTGCTAAATACACAATATCTAAATTGCAATAATGGTTTATTTCTTGCTAAAAGTGGCTACTACTATTATTTACTCTTTTAAGTTTCTTTTGCTGTGTATTCACAACCATACTATATTTCTAAACATACATCCATTAAAAAAAATATAAAGTAAGTTCTAAAGAATATCATAAAAGTACTTGTGAAGTTTACAAATATTTCCAACATCTGAAGTTTAAATCCACAAAATCATACTCAGGAAGTAAATGCATAGAAACAAAATACACCAAAAAAGATTCAGTTGCGAGCTTCTCTCATCCAAGAAGCACAAAATTGTAACAATAATAATCCATTATCTAAAAGCACAAAAACAAATTCAGAATTCAATTTATCTGTTATTTAATACTTCATCAATCTATGTCCTGCAAAAGGTGTTGTACCTCAATCAACAATTTGCACATAAGACAAGATATAAGAATTAAAATAAAAATAGGAGCAATGACAAACTAATAAATTAGAAGGTCTGCTACTAAAACAAAATATAGATGAACTTTAAAAGAGAGAACACTTCACTAATATTAATACTTAGGATTAGCTCAAAAAAAACATGCTATTTTAGTACCCAACAACACCACAACACTACTTAGGATTTGCTACAAAAAATTAAACTAGATTGAATAGTAGTACTATTCTTCCCTAGAGACCAAATATTTGCCTGTATCAAGTAAAGGTTCAAGCATATGGCAATCGCAAAGCTCGGCAAGGCTAAAAAAAAAATTGAAAGGGAGGACCACCTGATGGAAATGACAAAAACAAAATGAGACAACAATTTCCTTGGTGTTGCTGCGGAAGCATTGTCTGCAGCACATAAGTCCATACTTTTGGATCAAGCCATGAGGGTTCCCACACACACGACTGCTAAAATAACAACGATCTCCGTTATGAATGATACTTCCTTAATTCAGGTTTTCCATAAATATAAAAAAAATATACAGGTTGCGGATGCAATTGAAACAAAAGCAGCAATCAAAAAACACCATAGTAATAAGACTTTGCTGTCCTTTGGGCATTGTATGGTGCATTGGCTTCCTCCCAGTTAAAAGCTCTAGAAGAACAACTCCAAAACTGTAAACATCACTTTCATGAGTTATCTGCCCAGTCATGGCATACCTGAAGCAAGAGCAAGATGTGTCAGAGCAGCTACAAATGTATTTTTATTCATGAACTCTTGTCCTATGTTTGAATCTTGGATTTGTGGAGAGACAAGAAAAAGGAAAGGGAAAATATAAGGTAAATGTCGCACTCCATGGAGAAAATGCTTATTTGCCAGTGTGCCCTTCATTGCTTATTCTTTCCTTTGAGACTTGAATAAGACACTTTCCTAACATTTAACATGTTACAATATGTCCATTTGCACTCAAGCCTTACACAATACATGAAGTGATCAAGCTCTCTCAAATTACAAGGCACAAAATAGGCCAATTTGTCTAACACTTGAAATAGTACTAAGAAAGGTTGAAGAGTCTTGATTGTGGGCTTCAAAAGACTTAAAAACTACAGAAAATAAAGGAATAAGAAAAGGAAAAGAGAAAAGAAGCAGGTTAGCATTTTTCTAACACTCGAAATAGTACTGCAAAAAATATATACCAAATTTTTACCTCATGTGTTGAAGAGTAAAGCTGTAATTTGACCCACTAGACAAAAGACCACAGCTTGGATGAGCAAATTAAGGCACCCATTGGTTAGCAACTTAGGAAAAAATCTCATGCTCTTTGATGCCAAAATTGTTGGCAGACCAAACATAACCTCTCACTAAACAATACAACAATCACCAGATTATGACTCCCTGATTTAAAATAGAACTGCCACAAAACAGCTATTTGATGTAAGTGTGAATTGAAGGTTTTAAACTCGAGTTAGACTTATTGAGGTTCCAAGCAAAGGCATGATTATTGGATTTAATCTAATATTATGGCTTTGCATAAGATTGATTGGACAAGGCAGATCCATGAAGCCAACCCCAATTAATCACTAACATGCTTCCAGAAGGGTTAGAATCGTTATATATTAAGGGGGTTATGTGCTATCCATTAAAAAGTCACACCTATTATCATGACATTTACTTTTTAGTTGTCAAACAATGACAGTTTGGGAGAGTAATTGAGTGTAGGTTAAGATATGAGACAATATACATTATATACTCTGAAAATTGATTAGGTTTTATTCCAGGAAAAAGTTATTTGTTGTCCCATACAATAAAAGAAGCACCTCTTTTGCCAATTTAACCAAGTCACAAAGTCATGCCAACTAGGAATTGTTAATAAAAATGTATGTTGGAAGTAAAAGATGAACTGAAGTATAACAGATATACTGACAATGCACAAGAATCTAGGAGAATCCAAGTAGCATTTTTATTCACAGTGCACCTCAGTAAAAGCTCCAAACAGTTGAAAAATCTTTCTTTTGGAGAGTGCTGCAATCTAAAGGCTTACATAGTCCAAAATCTGATAGTCTCAAGTGACCATACCTATTGAGCAATAAGTTATCGGGCCTAATGTCTCTGTAGTAGGCAATGGTAAAAATAGAAAGGGTTAGGGTATCTAAATACAAACTTTCGAGCGTACACACAAAATTTATGCATCAAACAGAGTCAGCCACAAATCTATGAATGTAATTATGTTAATGAATTGATTCAATAGCCAAAATTGTTTTTGCAACATAAAATCTGGCCTTATCTTCAATCAATGTATCCTTTCTCATAAATAGAGTCATCATATCTCCACCAGGTAGATGTTCCATTAACAGATATAAAAACTCATCATCTTGGAAAGAACAATATAGTTTTACAATGCAATTGCTGTCCACCTCTGCAAGCAGATTTCTTTCAGCTTTCACATGCTCAACCTAAAAGTATTTATAAGCTAACTGCCAGTAAATAGGGAACACACCACAATGCTATCATCTGTGAGGCCAAATGACTCCATACCTGGCCTCTCCGAAGCATCTCCGATTTCTTAAGCTTTTTCATTGCATATACGTGACCAGTTGCCTTTTCCCTACAAACTCTGACCCGCGCAAGGAAGTAACCAAATAAAACATAGTCATTACATTACCTACATTTAAAAAAAATCCTCTTATTTTTATAAGTGCCTACTTATAGAAAAATCTCAAGAACAAAAAAAAAATAAAAGAGGCCAAATGTAATCACAGTGTAACAATGTTTTTAAGTCCTAGTTTCTTGAAGCAAACCACTATTATATTTGAGAAACTTCTCTTCTACTAAATCATTTGAGAGATTGCAGCTGAAAATTTTATCACATACTAAGAATATAGAGAAGCTAGTAAATATAGCATTACATAATGTTGAAATCAAGACATGTGTACGGCCATTGGGCGGGTTTAGTGAGGACACCCTCTCTCTAACGCATTGAGAAAGAACGACGTCAGGAAAAGTTTAAAAGATGATTTTGTTTTTAACTTGAGCTGTCAATAACTTGTAACTATCAGAGCAGTTACTAAAAAATACTACTTTACAGAAGGCAAGTAGCAGACTCTGAAAAGGCATAAACTCCTCTTTTCCCTTAAACAATCAATATGGGATAATAGAATAGGTCAAATTCAATAACTTGAACTTCTCACTTCTTCATTAACAATTCCAAAGTACATTTTCTTGAGTGCACCTGACAGACAGTGGTCTGAGGTTTTAGCCCTGGCTTTTCCTCCCTCAGGAAAAAAAGAAAAATAAAAGAACAACATTTTCTAAAGCTTTCTCAGCAAAACTCAAAACAAATTTTGCTTCGAAAATCCATATAATTACTTAAACGAACCAAAAACCAGATCAGCTGGGATGTGTTTTAGACATTCATTCATACTATCACAAAACGATCTTTAAAGCTATGTCTGCCAAGCCCCGCTTTGACATGAAACCAACTAGGGGCTGTGTACTGTACAATTTGTAAGGATTCATCAACTCCTAAGAATTTAAATTAAATCTTCCATATAGATAATCGTTCATAGAGGCAATCCATCAAACAATGCTTACCCAACCCACATAACCAAACAAAAGCAAGCTTATCAAAGAGGGAAGACCGAAACTCACCTTAACTCTAAGCTAACTTGCACAATACAGAGCAAGTCTTTTCAACCCCAACGATTTCATCAAGTAGCGATGTCACATGGTCGGAGCTCTATGATCAGAAATCGGAGCTCAAAAATTAAGAACTGTTGGAACTTTCTGTCACCAGTGATTCACATAGCAAAATCATTCTTCATCGAATCCTCAAAGCATTCATCGACTGTCAGCAACTTCAGCACCAGTGATTTCACAAGGCGGGGGTTATTAAAACCAGACGAACGCGAGGCCACCTAGTACAATGTACCATTCGGAAATAACTTCAATGACAAAAGGATATGTCATGCAAAAAAGCAAATGTGTTACAAACTTTACATAAATAGATACATATCTCAACAAACACAGGGTTTGTGTGAAAAAGAACGAGAGTTTTTAGTAAGAATAGGGGTAATTTGAAATTTTATAAGGAGCCAACTTGAGACCTCCGATATTCTTGTTTTGGTCCATTTAGTACTTTTATTATGTCAATTTTAGATTCATATGCTCTCATGTAGTTCCACTTATGCTTTTTATATTTTACTATTTATTTGGTAGCCAGGACTGCAGTGGTGTTTCATGTCTATTAATGTAATTTGTCAGTATGTTTGGTTCTTTTTTAATTGTAGGATGATTTTACCAGCCAAAGTTCCAATGCTTCTAATTTCGAGTCCTAATCCTAGGGGATGTAGGATTAATCTAAAAGCCTATGCAGCCTTTTAGTTCAATGCCATTGAATTTGGAGAACTTAAGACTGATTTTTTATGGAAGCTATCTACAACAAGTGAAATCTGAAAAGTTCCCCATGGGATTTAAGGAAAGAAGATTGTGATGTGTGATGGAACTGAAGGGTAGGGATTGAAACCTAAGGCTCCATTTGATTCATGGATATAGTGAGAAAAAAGAAAAGAAAAGGAAAAAAAATCAGTTTCCTTCTTTAGTTACCATTAATATGATTAAAAATTAGAGAATTTTTTTACTTTAGATATTCTTAGGAATTTTTAAGTTGAATGTTTACTTAAGTAGGGAAAATACAAAGGAAAACAGTTTTCGTATTTCCTTTCCATTTCTGAGAATCAAACAAAGCCAAAGGGTTGTAGGTGAGAGATTCAAGAAAGATTCTTTTTATCTTCTTTTTGCTATTCTAATCACAAGAAACATTTCATTCCAAAACCCCAACCCCCTTCTCCCACGAAATAAACCTTTTCCCTCTACAAATAATTATGTAGAGTGTACAAGTTACGCCCAAAAATTCCTATAACTCACTAAATTCTCTGATTCAAGTTTGTGGTAAATGATCATATGCATTTAATACAAAGGGAGTTCATAACCCCCCACCCAAACAACCCCCTTTGAAGAACAAAAAGATTTTTAAAAGACCCCAAAGAAACATGAAAACAGAAAGAAATCAATTAAAAGAGGGAAAGTGTTCACTAAAGTGACGTGACTCAACTTATGTATATTCATAATGTTTGTTCCCACTATCTGAGCAAACAACATAGACACAAAAGCAAAAAGCAAATAAAATCTAAGAAGAGCAACTGGTGATAAATATATCTATTAAATTACACCAAGAATACACCTGTTATTTACTTGCAGCAAGATCTGCACATAGACACAAAGCAGAAAGCAAATTTTCATAAAATCTAATAAGAGCATCTAGTAATAAATATATCTATTACATTACACCAAGAATACACCTGATATTTACTTGCAGCAAGATTTGTAAAAACTTGCTTTGTCAACTCAGCAAGGAAACAACCTGTTGTATAGAATTAGACCATTTTTTTTTATTAAAAATAACATATGAGGAAAATAAATAATTTCTAAGATTAACCAAAAGATATACGTCATTAACACTGACGTGAAAAATCATGAAAGAAATGAAGGCAACAGAACTGGAAGCAACATTTAGTAGCAGAGCTCATGAAGAATCTCCTAGACTAGGAGCTATGTTTAAATAAAAATCATATTTACACAATTTGATATCGAGAGACTAGCAAATTGGAAATATACAAAGTTTCAAGTGTGTGTATGTACATACATACACAAAGAGAGAGAGAGAGAGAGAAAAAGAGAGAGAAAAGGTTTTAACAGCTATCTATGTAATAGGGCATGGACAAGCCAACACCAAAATTCTTGGAAAATGAAGCTTAACTCTACACATCCATGCCTACAACTTAAATAGTGTGCTACATACTTGACCTCTATTGCCTAGCATAACAAAATTAAATTTCTTTTGAAAAACATTTATGTTGAGTCAATGCCTTGATTTTGATGATAACAAAACATGGTTAAATGATCTAATAATTCTACTTAGTGTGCAGATGAATTATTAACTAGATCTTGACTTGAAGCTTATCATAATAAAGAATTTGTGATGCAAAGATTTGAATAAAGAATGAAAAGCATGATGGGGTGATGTATTCCACAAAGCCGATATTATAAGAAGATAATGGATATCAAGGGAGAAGAATGAAAATGCTAAAAGTCTTAATTGAAAAGATTGAAAACTTTGAGGATTTGAAGATATCTTGCAATAGAAGAAGAGGAGACCAACTCAAAAATATAAAAGCTTTCTTGAAAGATTTGAAGATGTCTTGAAGACATGGAAGGAATCACAAGACTTGGAAAGCTTTCTTGGAAGTGTTGTTGAAGTCCATGGAGAAGCTATATTGATTGAAGAATTCTAGAAGAAATCTAGAAATGAAGATGCTCAAAGAAGAATAGAAAATCAATTGAAGAAATGAAGATTCTAAGTCATGGAAGTTCTCTTGAAGATCTTGAAGAAGACTTGAATCAATGGATGAATCTATGATGATGGAAGAGCTCTACAAGTGATGAAAATAAAGAAAATTCACCTTGAATGGATTGAAGATATTCTTGGAGTCATCTAACCTTGAAGAAGTGTTTGCAAGCTTTAAAAAGCCTATTTAGATGATCCTTGAAGAGATTGGAAGCTTTGAAAAAGAATAAAGAAAAGTTGTAAAAATATGGGTTTTGGTAAAAAGAGTCGACCCCTCAAGCAGAAAGAGTCGACTCATTCAAACAGAGCCTTGGATTTGTGCTGGAGACTCAAAAGAGTCGACTCCTGGCCAAAAAGAGTCGACTCATTGCGACAGAGAACAAAAGTTCTGCAGACAGCTTAAAAGAGTCGACTCCTGGGACAAAAGAGTCGACTCATTTGGATAGTGACTTGAAAAATCTGCTGAAATGCAAAAAGAGTCAACTCATTGTAAAAAGAGTCGACCCCTAGACCGTAACAGCTAGTTTTCTGACAGACGGTATGGGCAAAAATGCAACAAAATCTTCTCCCATACTTCTCCAACGGCTAGAATCGATCCATACCTATATATATGAGATACATACAGCTTCAAACAACAAGAGAAGAGCAATCATACCATTCATATCAAGTGCTTGAAGCTGAAAATCACCTGTACCTCACTGCCACATATTTTTGTTGAGTGTTTAAAGTTATCCATTGAGTTGTATTCGTTCATATACTCACTAGGAGAGTTACTCTTTGTATAATCTTTATTCATTCTCATTTGGGTGGGTTTGTAACCTTGTAAGTTTGAGTGTTCTTCGGAAAAACACTTGTAAGTTTGAGAGAAGCTTGGACAAAATCTCTTGGGTTTTGAAAGCTTGGGAAGAAGCTTTTGTAAGAGTGAGCTGGGCACTCGTGGCACAACCAGCAGCTGTGTAAGGAGTATTACATAGTGGAATTCCTTCGAAAGGATCGAAGAAGAGAGGACGTAGGCAAGGTTGGCCGAACCTCTATAAATCTGGTGCACTTCTCTTCTGCCTCTGTTTTGCTTATTTGCTCACTATACATGTTTGCATAAATATATATTGATGTATACTTCACTTGCTTGATATATATATACTTTGATTAATTGTTGTTAAAATACATAAACTGTTTTTAGTTGCAATTTCTGATATAAATTTTATAAAACCCAATTCACCCCCCCCTCTTGGGTTGCCTTCTTGGGCCAACAATTTACACACTGATAAAGCTGTTTGACATGTTTCTCTAAATATTTGAGTACTCAGTCTGTAGTTGTCTCTCGGCTGCAAAGACAACTAAATTAACCACGGGAATTTAAAATCAAATTTATCAATGCACAAATGTTTCAAACTACTCAAGCATAACTATTGGATTCAAACTATTAAGATGCAAAGTAGTTCCATAAAGTTCAGGGAAGAAAACATACAGAGCATGAAAGAAATACTTTCTCAAGATTTAACTTCAGCATCTCACCCTGTGAGTAAGGAAACAAACAGTACATACCCTGGATAAGGTTATCTTGCTTCAGGAAAATCTCCCTTAACCTACTTTGACCACAAGGATTATACTTTAAGTTGAATTAGTCAAAACAATGGAAGGTACTCTTGTCGGCATGCACATCTAAAAGGTCATTCCTGTTTAGATACATGTGAAATAGAAATTATTCCAAGAATCTTATGACAAGTCAAACTACATGACAAACAAAGAATTTGATAATGATGGCGTAGTGGAGGATAATATTCATATCTTCAACTGAAAAGTTTAGGAGGACTATTTTATTACCCAGTCAAATCCAAACTCTCGAACACCTCTTTCAAGGTCAGATATGTTCCATCTCATAATATAACTACCTGAAGAAAAGCAGAGGAAATCTTAAGACAAAGTGAAATTGGAACTCATATCATCTTCGTAAAAGAAATTCTTTTCACTAGTCAATTCCCGTGGCTAAAACTCACCTTAGAAAAAATAAGAAGTCAAAAATTCATTGCTCAAAACTCATAACGAGAACAAGCAGGGATAAAAATGCATTGATAAGCATGAACAGATAGATCCAAACCATTACCTCATCAGGCTCCTTCCTCAACTTTGACTTTATAAACCTCAAAAGATGTTTCTGGTTCAAGCAAGCTTGCATATTCCTGTAGACATCCGCTTCCTCAAGTGATGGAACCTCTAATAATAATTGAAGGGGAAAATCAAAACAACAGAAGTATTGATCTTGAGAATCTGAGATGCAACTCACTTAAAACATAAAAAGCTCCTAGCAAGGTTTTTGTTTTTCTTTTTCTAAGGTAAACTGCTGACAAGGGTTTAGCGTTCAAACTATACGATATTCTTGATATTGTCTCCCTTAATGAAGCTGGCGAGGCACAAGATTACTTTGATAAATCTAATCCTATCCCTTCATTGATGGTAATTTGGTTTTTTGGGATTGCGAAACAAGATGTAGTGCCATGAGGTTACAAGGAAGCACAACTTCCGATGTTAGGCCATGTCTTCAATTGGAGATGTCTTGACAAATCCTTGTGTTGGAGATGTCTGTAACACGAGGGCATTTTTTGTAAATTGGGATTTGGTTAGTACATGAGCTGCTAACGTGACTTGTTTAGGCTTAATTAATAGTTTCTGGTGGGTTCAACTAAAATATAACAAATTAGCTTATTTTGGTTCGGCAATTACTTTGCCACCAAGTTTCCTCAGGTTCTAAACAAGAGACTAATGAATGCAACTTACTAGGCTTTGACTGAATGAAGATGGATCCCCATACGGGCCATACCTCACTGCCAAGCAAAGCTCATCTTTCTCAGTTCTTCTCTTCTTATAAATCTTTTTTATTACATACACATCTAGGACCAAAATTAGTTGTATCAGGGTGGGAATATGATGTGGATAGCTTAGCGGAAGACTACTTGGAGACCCGGGGGCGTCGTTATGCCCGTGTGGCTCGTGGACCAGCTACCGGTGGTCGGTAAACTTTAATCGGCCGTAACTTTTGCTCTGTAACTCCGTTTTCCTATTATAATATGTTTTCGGAAAGCTAGCGATGAAATGGTTTTTCGGCCTAGGAAAAAGTGAAAAAATGCTTCTAAGTATGACTTTCGGTCAGTTTACTGTTTTGGGCTTGTTTTTTTTTGGGTTTTCGTAAGTTTTTCTTTTTTGGATACACCCTTCTAAGTTTTTTGTAAGTTAATGCTCAAAATGAATACACAATGAAGTGTGCCTGCCTGGAGAACATCTATTTGAAATAATCTTGTGGCAATCAAAGTTACATTCACAGGTTTCTCCTTTAACAATCTCATACTTTCCAGAAAAAGAAAAAAAAAGCAATACAAATGACCCCAACTTCTTAGCTTTAATTTTTTGAGGGATGTTCTCCATTTACTTTATGTGATTTTCTTACTTTCATTTATATTCCCGAAAAATTTAGTGTTTGAACTACAAGTAAGGTGTGCTTTCCAAGTTGGGGGAGAAAGAGAGAGAGAGAGAGAGAGAATCATTACTATAACTCAGTCTTATTGTCTTACCCATTAATTGCTACCACCTTTATTTTTCAAGGGTTGAGATTAGGTATAGCAATATCAGGTAACTCAATAGCTTAACCTGTAACGACCCTGATTCATATTGATGTGTGCTGTGAAAGACCAAATTCAAAGGATAGAAGAAAAATCGCATGTAAACTTAACAGCTAAACTATTCAAGTAACAAAATGTTCAAAAACTAATGGAACAACAGCAGAAAGATACTCAAAAGGACAATAAATTCAATTTATGTTCACCAGGGTCACGAAGCTCATCGGAATCGGCCAACTAGTGTCCCCTAAACCTGTAGCTCTCATATTCAACCAAGGTTGGTCCCTCACCTCTCCTGGCAGTAAAAATGGTGCTAAGACTCACCTTCATGAAATGTTTTTTTTCTTAGATATTTTTTCAAACACATGGCCAGCAGTAACAAAACATCAACACTGTCGCCACACCCAACCTCTCTCCCCCCCCCCCCCCCCCAACCACCCGTCGCCCCCTCTTTCCCCTTCCCCTACCGCCCGCCATCACCGTCACAACTCTAGCCCCTCCACCAAAGGATATTTTCAAAAAAATCAATTTGGAAGATTTTTACTTACTACATAAACATTTCCCCACAAAGTGAAAGGCTACAAACTAAGAATATGCTACCAGAAAGAGAGAGAAGATTACCTCGTGACGGAATTGGTTGGGCAAAAAGATTACCCAGCCTCAGCATCGCAGCAAACACCCACCACAGCGGTGCTTTACTTTGGCAAAAACACGTTTTGGTGAAGCTAAATCTTGATGAGAACAAGCCGCTGAAAACCTCCTCAATCAAAACCCAACGACAAGCCTCAAATTGCCTAGATCTCGCCTTCACGGTGTCCCACGACCTTGCCTTCACCGCTGGAACCTCGCCCTCGTAGCTGTGAGTTCATAATCTCTCCCATCAGCTCTTACCTTGGTAAAGGCAATTTTGGGGGAAAACCTCGCCCTCGCAACCGTGACTGACGCCAATTTTGGGGAAAATGTTATGGAGGGAATGGGTTTTACTGTTTTATCAGATAGAAGGAAAACTTGGAACAAAATAAAACAAGATGGAGGAAAATAAATTAATGATGTTGCGCGCGCGTAGTTTTATTGATGGTTCCCAAAAACTGTCGATAGAAATTCTATAACTAATCTACCGTTTGATAGGGTGCTAATTGGCATTTTTTTGTAGCAGTAATAATAACTCATCTTTAATATACAAATATAATGACGGTAATTGACCGCTGCTAGTGAACACCTTTAAAGGCAATTTTGTGACCCGCCGCTAAAATTACTGTCTCTAAAAGTCACATTTTTTGTAGTGAATCAAAAAGGAAAATATTTTGATGACAACAGTGCTCCTAGATTAGGCTAGTCAGAAAAACTTCAAAAAAAAGAAAGGGAGAGCAAAGTTGTAACTATCTACCAATTAAGAATTAATTATTTCCAATTTACATGAAATCGGACTAATTAATTGCGAAAGGATTTCAAGATTTTTCATTTTTCTTTTTTAAATCCCACCAAATCAATTCTATTTTAAATTTTATTCATTTAAAACATATGAAAGTCCATCATTCCAATTGTAGAATCGACTGGCCAGGTTGACTCGCGAACAACTCAAATGGATATTGGTTGGTTAATAGTTAGTTTTTAGACTTTCTTTTTTTAAGCCGGTACTTAAAGTAATTTGGTTTTATGGATTCAGACTAGGGGTGTTCACGGGTCAGGTTGGGTAATGACTCACTATCCGAACCGCCAATCTCGGGTTCAAATACAATGTAACCGATTTTGACTTGGTATGGTTTGGGTTGGGTTCGGGAATGGCCCTAGGAGTGTGCATGGGTCGGTTTGGGTCGAATTGGTCGCTAACCCAAAATCGAACCGATCTTCATCGGTTCCAAGATTTTGGACCTAAGATCAAACTAATCATCCCATGCGATCGAATCAACCCGACTCAGTTCATATTAGTTTGGGTCGGTTTCTCAGTTCTGCCCAAGCTGGGTTGGGTCGATTTTGCTTGTATAGTTTTGAGTTAATCCATTATTTGATACAAAATTTTCCAAAGAGATACAGCAAAGTCCATTATAACAAATGACATAAAGTATGATCAAACACAAGCTTCGATATGAAAGATTCTTTTGCACACCACACCCCTAAATGCCCCGATGGATTTGTGTAGAAGTGGCAGTTTATAGTATTCCGATGGATCAATTTATTAGTTATTGAACCTAAATTTAGGCACCAAAAAAGTTAAAATACATAAAACTTGTATTTAAACTGGTTAGATATATGTGGCCTTATGTACTTTAAACTTGTGAAACCCAAGTCTCAATGGAACAAACTAACTGCTATGCCAAATATGCTCTGACTAATCAAAAAAATTAAAAAAAGTAATTTCTCATAATGGTTTAGACATTTTCATAAGATTATGCAGGCTTCCCTTCTGTGTACGAACACGTTGTTTCCATGGTTTGAACATATGACTCTAAATTGCAATAAAACAACCACGTTAAATGATTATATATTTAATAGATATGTATTTATTATAAAGGTTTTTATATATAATATAATTTATTAAGTGAAAATGCCAAATAATTTGGTATTTACATAAAAAGGGACGGACTAGTTACATACATTTATTTATTAGTTTTCCCACATGTCAAAGTATAAATAGCAATTTTTTAAAGTAGGAGTAGTAGTACTATACTAATATTTTATAAGTAGAAATAATGTATTAAAATTAGTCAGTCACATATCATATAAAGTCTTAATTATCATGCCCTTAAAAACCGGTTGCTCCTTTTGGTGAGGAATCTATAATTTCCTTATTAAAGACTAATTTTTGAACACCATTAGCAAGGAAATTTATGTCTCCTCGCTAATAATATTTTCCCGCCAAACAAAAAATTCCCGCCAGTTATTTTTGTGGTTACCAATAGCAAGGAAGTTTGTATTTTGTCACTATAAAATATATGGATTACTTCTTTTAATAAGAAACCTACTAGTTCCTCGCTAAAGTCTTTATATTATACGTCTAGCGAGGAACAGTATGCCTTGCGAAAGGTTTATACCTTTAGAATTAGTGACAAGCACAAAATTTGACGCCAATGGGCATTGAAGTTTTTTTTGCAACCAAATGCTTTTATCGCAAAAATAATTGTTCAAAACCTTTAGCGACGATCTATTCAACCCCTCGCTAATACTTTTTCCCCAATCACCATTCGTGAGGAATTTTACTTTTCCTTGCAAATTCACTCTCCCGGCACACATCCTGCCAAAAAATATTTTCCACCAAAGATTTTGCAGTAAGTATTTGCGAGAAATTTTTTTGTTTGTCGCTAAATGTGGTCATTTGAAGACTTTAGCAAGGAATCATAGTTTTCCATGCTAAAAAGGTATCTTTAGTGTGAAATTTGGTTTCCTTGTCAATACTTTCCTCGCTAAATGTCAAATTTCTTGTAGTGTCATGGAATCAAGTAGTTAAACTCATCCTTGTATGCAATTGTGAAGATCAATCAAGAATATTCTAGGATTTCAATGAATCATTTTATGTTTTCTCTAATTCTACCTAATTAAGTTGTAGACCTAATAGAAAATTTAGAGTCATAATCTCATTTGGTAACTTCTATGCACAATTTAACAATTGGTATAGAAATTGCACAAATCTATGGTTTAAATCTATGATCCTATAAATTGAACATTAATCTACACTCAATTAAGCATGAATTCAAAGTCTTATGGTCTAAATCTTCCGAATGATTTGAGTAATAAATTCCTCAATTGAAACTCTTGTTGAACTTGAATGATTGAATCAATTATGTCCAAACATCCTTTCATTGTCTCTAAATTTTATTTGCTTAGCTTTAATTACTTTCTTAGTTGTTAATTGCTTTCAATTACATTTTAATAGTAGAATAACACCACAACTCTCAACATCAAAAGATTTTTGGTCTCTGTTATTTAGATTCAATTTACTTAGTTGCGATTCAATTCAAGGTAGTTTAGCATTCTCCAAGTGTTGGTAGCTTATGTTTGGCTTGGTCCTTGAGGAAATCGAGTTCAGTACTCACCAGATTTTATACTTCAATCGCGACACCAGTTCTTTTGCAGGGGTTTAAAATATAACCATCTTAAGAAGCAATTCAAGTTTTGGCACTATTGCCAGGGATTGAAGGCACAAAGCGAGCATTGAACGGACCTTGATTGAAGAGTGGATTAGTGGATTGGATCTCTTTTATCCACCACGATGGAAGAGTTTACGACTAAGGCCATAGGTAACTTCTTGCACCCTTTATGTGCATAACATGTTAGATTTTTGGTCTTTCTTTTCATCTTTATTTTAGGATTGTTTATTTGATAGCTTATTTTCTTTGAATTGTTGAATTAGATTGCTTAGAGTGATTGGTGGTTAGCAATGCTGGATAGGCTTTTGCATTTAATTGTTTATTGGTGGTATTATATTGCCTACGGAGATTGGAGGTTTAGATTGGTTTGAAATTGTTTGAATTGGTGGAAATCTTTATGTGGAGATTGGAGGGTTTGAAAGAAAATTGGTGGTTGAGGATTGTGAATTAACTTGTTGAGGTGCGGATTGCCAATTTGTTTATGCATGGCCTAGAATTTTTGTATTTATGACTCAAATGGTAGGCACTTACTAGTGAACCCTAATAGCCATTCCTCCATGCTTGGTAGCTCATTTTCACACCCATCAGCATCTCAATGCATTGACATAGGCATAATGGAGTATTCTTCTCAATGGGTTGAGAATAATGGTAATGGGGGCATTCATGGTTGTGGTGGTATGGAAGCACCTCCTTGTTGGTCTTTTAGAGACTATATTTGAGCTAGTGAAATTGTATCCCAAAAACCATCTTACCGGTTGTCGCGCCCCGATTTTTGGGTCCAAGTCCTTTCAGCTCGGAGACAAAACACGGAACTCTGTCATTAGAACTTATCCTCCTAGAAGGATAAGTGCAACTAGGTTTGATCTTGAAATTGGTTTAATTAAGGGCTTTTTAAAAAAATAGGAGTTGCTACCTAACTTGATTAAGGTGAGTTAGGTCACCTAAAACTAAGTATAATTCGAAGATCAAACTTAGGGTTTTTGAAAAAGGGTTTTGAAAAACTTCCTCAAGAGAGGGTTTTTAAGAAAACAGGTTGTTTGGCAACCTTTAGAAAATTTTAAGCCATTTTTTAAAGTAACTCCATTTTGGTATTTTGAAAGCAGAAATCTATGATCTGGGGATTGGTTACGTGTAGGGAAAATATCTTAAGATCATCACCCTACATCGCCCTTTCGGTACCTATATGTCTAATCACCCTTTATTCACTCATTAGAATAACCGGTTACCATTATCCACTTAATATCCACTTTAGAGTTTTAAAAACGGGGTTTGGTCATCACTTTTTAGATGAATGATGCATGAAGCAAGTTTCGGGAAGAATGTTTGAAAACATAGAGGTTTTGAAGGAGTTTGTAAATAGAAGCTTTGAATTGATAAAAATTTTTGAAAGGGGATTTGAGTTGAAATAGAAGTTATGACCGCACCATTTCCGGTTACCTACATATCTCATTTGGCGAGAATCAAGTCATTCGTAGTTCGGGCAAGAGTTCGATGGAAAATAGGCGCATTAGAGCCTTTGAAAAGTTTTAAAGACGCTTTGGGGTCTGTGGAAAAGTTTGAAGACACTTTATGGTCTTTGGAAAAAGAGAACTTTAGAGTTTTGATTTGAAGTCAAATGTTGGAGTGTTTTGAATTAGAACTTTGAAACTCATGAAAGGGGGTCTTGAAGTGTTTTGAAATGTTTTTGGAACAACTCAAGGGAGTTTTGAAAATGCTTTGAAATAACACAAGAGAGTTTTGAAGTCTTGTTTTGAAAATCTTGGAGGTATGATTTTGGAGTGTTTTAGTAAATCGGTCTTTGAAAAGTTTTTGAAAGTGGTTTTTGAAAACACCTGCTACTTTGGAATTCTAATATAGATAACTTTGGAGGTTGTTCTTGATATATCACCATCCTTTGGAATCTCTAACCATAAAAGGGGTAGGGACACCTTAGAGTTGTGAGTTCTTGAAAATATTTTTGGAAATAATTTAACGATAGAGTGTAGGAGTCTTTGAAAAGGTTATGGAGTTGGTTTTTAAAATCTCAAGAGAGTAGGAGGTTTCAGAAAAATGAGTTATGAGAATAGTTTTGAATTGAAAGATCATTTGAAAAGGGGTCTTTGAATTGGGACCTTGAAGCATACTAACCTTGGTTGGGTTGACCTAAGGTTAACTAACTCGAGTTAGATTAACCTAAAGTTAAGGTGACCTAAGGTTAACTAATTTGGGTTAAGTTAACCTAGGGTTGGACAACTAGGGTCAAGTTAATCTAGGGTTGGATAACTAGAATCAAGTTAACCTAGGGTTAGGTTGAACTAGGGTTAACTAACTAGGGTCAGATTAACTTAGGGTTGGATAACTGGGGTCAAGTTAACCTAGGGTTGGATAACTAGGGCCAAGTTAACCTAGGGTTGAAAGATGGCTTTGAACTAGGGTTTTATGCATTTTTTTTAAAAGGGGTTTTGAAAAACAAATCATGTTATGCAAAGGACTCTTGTGAAGAAACCTTTTGGAGATAATTTCCATGAAAATTTTGATTCTAGCCAAGAATATAGTTTTTATGGTTGGTGCTTGAAAACCATTCCAAAGAAGGCTTTCTTAGGACTATTATAACCTTTATCTTGACAAGAGTATGAGTTTCAAGAATCAACACGATGGCGATAACCTTTGGAAAACCATTTTTAATGCAAAGATGGAAAGAATGAATCTTCGAAAGCCATTTTTTAGAAAAAAAAAAAATGTCAAAGCCATTTTTAAAGGAAACTATTCCATTAAGTTAGGGTTCCTATGGTCAATGTAAAGGGAAGACCACTCAAGAAAGGGTTCCATGGGGCCATTCCAACCACTAAACTTAAGAGAATGGAAACCTTAGAAATCAAAGAGTTTGAAAATCACTTGTGTAAGAATGAAAAGAGAAGGGAACCATTCTAACAATGTGGGACTCCTATGGCCAATGTAAAAGAGAGACCGTTTAAGAGAGGGTTCCATAGGCCATTTCAACCACTAAACTTGGAAATAATAGAAACCTTGGAAATTAGAGAGTTTGAAAACCATTTTCATGCAAGATGGAATGTAATGATGCAAAAGTGAGAGTTAGGGGTTAATGGAGGATTTTCTAAGACATGATTTCTAAGGTCTCACCCTAAATTTCAAGAGACCAACTCTTAGAACCCTTTTGAACGGAGTACGGAGCTTGAAAGTGGCATGGAAATAAGAACAATGCAAGCTTTATAGAACATGGTTATAAACATGAAAATAAAGTCGAGCACACAAGACATGATCAAGATAGCAAAATGCAAGGGGGTAATAAATACATATAAGGCTTTAGGCTACACCACATAATCAAAGGGCTCCTAGGCCATACCATCTTAAAGTAGGCTAGTGAGAGATCCCCCTACATGGTGGCTCCTACTAGCTTTCCTCTAGGCATGAACTAAGAGCCCTCTTAGCTTCAAGCATGCAAGAAAGGAGGCTTGAAGATGGGTATTAAAATAGAGAATAACCTAAGTAGGCTAGGAGGGAGAAGAGAAGAGTGGGGGAATGCAAAAATGTAAAAGAAATACTACCTTTTGCATTCAATTCACCTCTAATCCTCTATGGATGCCTTGACTTGGACTTGGATGACTTCAAGTAGGCTTGAGGGGCTGGAAGGAGGAGTGTAATGGTGTATACCGCTATGTAGGTGAAGTGTATGGGTTAGGGGGAGTGGAATCTAGCCTAAGTGTTGAAGGAGGGAGAAGTATATAGAAATTCGAGGTTCTGGAGCAGTTTCAACAGAGTTTCGCATCAATTTTCGATTCTGGAATATGCAAAGGGGGAGGCTTGTATTTATAGGCAAAATTTTGGACACTGGCGCATGCAAGACATGCACTTGTGTAAAATTTACACAGGCGCATGTGCTACATGCGCCAGTACTATTCCATTGACAGAATGCCATGTGGCACCCATTATACTGGCTAAATCATGACGGTTAATAAAAGTTAGTCGATCTGATCAAAATCTGGACGCATGTAGCATACGCTTTGTCACCAAGATTGTTTGTTTAAACTTTACCTCGATAATTGAGCCAACTAGGAAGGTTTCAGAGGAATCAGTTGCATCTACGATGTTCTCCTATGGTTTCTCGTGAACTTTTGAGTTTTTGAAAAGTTTGAACGGTGTTTGGAAGTGTGAGATATCATCTCGAAAGATCCAGATGACATTGACTTTGACCTTTGACAGATACCCCTTGTGGAGACTCTGATCTTCTTTTGCCCCTTATCCCTGATATGTATTTATGTTAGACAATTTTATTTTGTAAGTTTTGTACAAAAATGGATATTTATGGTATTTGGATGCATGGATAGGCAAAGACATTTATGATTGATTTTTTTTTCCAGCTAAGTATATGATCCGATGCATGTGTAGAAATGATGATGTTGTGCATCTATTACAGGGGTTGACATTAAACTGTGTTGGTGACTTCTGTTTCTACATGGAGTTATATCCTATGTATGCAAAGCTCATGCCGACTTTTTTTTTTTTTTGAAAATGTATGAACATATTAGAAATACATTAACTAATAGAATGACAAGGGATGCTGTCAAACTCGGTATCTTTGGAATGGTAACTCCTTCCTTTTCGGGAGTCTAGCCTCTCCTCTGGCTCAACCTTACCTTGATTAGATGATAGCACTTCGCACCTTTCTCAACCTTTTGATCGCCTCCAACTGTCTGCCTCGAGGTTAGTATATATGATTATTGAGCTGAAACTCTCAACTCTCGGGGTTTTAGCAACAGCTTACCTGACCTTCAGCAGAGCGATAAGTGACCAATCCTTCAATCCGAGAAGACTTTACGTTAGGACCATAACGTAGGCTAGGTTATGGGGTTTTTCGAAACAATAGGATATATAGGATCAAATTCAATGTTGTTTTTAGTAGGATTTAGATCTGTACCATCCTTGACTCTTTTCCTCAGTAGGGTTAGCATCCGTTCTTGGCTTTGGCAGCGTGTCCAGCTTAATTAGATCAAGCAATCTATCTTCAATCAGAGTGGACTTTAGTAGGGTTGTAATGTAGGTCATGGTTTTGGGGTTTTGCAAGAAAGGGTAAAGGCTCGAACCTATTGTTTCTACTGGATTTCTTTTTAACCTAGGATCACCTTTAAATTTCCTTCTTGCTTTTACTATACACTTCTTAGGGTGAAAATGACTCTTTTCTTTCACCCTTTTTACATGCTTTTTGAGATAAACATGACTCTCTTCTCTTTCAATCTTCTTATTATGCTTTTGAAGATAACTCAATCATGGTTTTCTTCAGGCCTTTCCTTAGATTTTTTTTTTTTTTTTGTGGCCTCTTGCCCCTTGGCAACTCTTTTCCTTCGTTTTGTCCTTTTTATCTTTTTTCTTTTTATGGAACAAGTAATTCTACCATCCTTTTTGCTTTAGACCTTTTCCTTAGCAATCCAACCTAACCTAATGTGGGCGGTGATCCCTAGGTTGGGGTTTTCTCGAAAAAGATAAATGGCTCAACGAGTTTGGCAAGGGGTTGCTTCTGACTGTATGGGAAATGAAATGAGGGCCTCTCTTCACTTTGAACTAGATTGCTTGATCTATAGAGCCTTTAATGCTGCCTTAGCACAGTGGGGGTGGATACCATTCCTAGAGTTCTCAAATATTGTCTGCCCCAGTATGGGGAGGACAGTCTTAGATCAGGGTTGACAAAGAAAATTTTCGCTTGTTGCGAGGCTCTAGAGATTAAACAAAGGGGGAATTTTTATGGGAACATGAAATATAGCTCCTCTTCATTTTGATAATCCGGCCACACATCACTTAGCTTCAGTGTCTTGCAAATGTTGCCTTTTGGTAGTTTCCTCACTCATCCTTGTCCTCTCTCTCTCTAGAAAGCTGATCATTTGGCGAGTGGTTAACTTATAATATCAGCCCTTCAAGTCGAATTGTTCCCCAAGATAAATTGTGCCCCCTTGTATAGGAAGTAATCACCATTCGTGAGAGACATATAAGATAATAGTAATTTAATCATTTTATTACGTAAGCAGAAAGCATATAGTCTTGTTGTAAAGAAATAAAAGTGCAGATATTAATTTAAGAACAAAATATAAAAGGGATAGAAAGAAAGTGGGTAAAAACACCCCTCTCTTATACGCTTTTGAAGAGATTCCTATTTCAATAAGGCCTTGGGACAATGCCCACATCTTTAATACTCCATTCGCGATTCGGGTCCTCAGCCAGGGCAAGATAGGCAAAAGCCTCTTCTAGAGCTCCAGCTGCTGCATACTTCTGGTATAGAAACTCAGCACCCCATCTATTAGCAATTATGCTTTCGATATGCTCTTCCTTAGGAAACATTGGCTCCTTAATGGGCCAGTCAGAAGCATCAGGCATCTCATCAGGGTTATAGTGATAAATCGGGCACAATGGGAGATCCTCCTCCCAGTCATTTTCTTCATCGGTATCCCAATCGTCCTCATAACCTTCGGCCCCGAGCTCGTCGAACTCTCATTCGCCTTCCATTTCTACTAGTATCAAGTTGATAGTGTGGTCTGGCAGAGGATTGTTGGTCACATTGGGAGTAGGAGCGGGCTTTACCGGTTGTAGATCAATAGTCTTATTGTCCATCAGGTCCTGAATTTTGTGCTTGAGAGAGAAGCAGCTTTCGGTGTCGTGCCCTTGGCCACCCGAATGGTATTCACAAGTAAGGGCAGAATTAAAGGTTAGGGGTAGAGGGCTTGGCAATGGACGAGCAGGTATAGGCTTCAAAATATTGTTCTTCAGAAGGTTGTGGTAAGCCTCGGTTTGGGTGCAAGCTAAGGTATCAAAAGCACGAGTGCATAGGGAAAGCCTATTAAAGTTGGGTCGTGCCCCAAAAGAGTCGTAGTTAGGGGTTGGAGTAGGCATGGCTAAAGTAGGTAAGGGCAGGACAGGAGGTGATTGTGGTGGTGGTCGGTATTGGGGTAATTGGCCAGGTAAGACAGTATATTAAGGGGATTGGCTAGGCAGGATGGCAGACATCTCACTTTCCTTCTTAATTGTGCCCCTTGTAGTAGCCACCTTCTTGGCTATGTTGGTGGTATACTCTCTAGTCTTGGCGTAGGGGTCCATAAACCTCCCCGTCTTGAGACCATTTTCTATCATCTCTCCTTGCATGATGAGCGCGGAGAAACTTTTCCCTACACTTGTGAAGAGCTTCTCATAGTAAATACCTTGAAAAGTGTGCACAAATAGTTGTACATACTCCTTTTCTTCCAGCAGAGGATTGACTTATGCAATAGCCTCCCTCCATCTTAGGGCATATCCTTTGAAGGTTTCCTTCTCACCATTACTCATCGTCATCATGGAGCATCGATCAGAAATGAGGTCGATGTTATGACGGTATTGGGCTTTGAACGCATTAACCAGCTCGATCCAAGTTGTGATCTTCCTTAGGTCCAAATGGGCGAACTATTGTAGAGCAGACCCCTTGAGGCTGTGTTGGGATACCTGCATAAGGAGTTTTGGATCGTTGTTGTGACAACTTAGTGCTCCAGCATAGAGACAAAGATAAGCGACAGGGTTACCAATGCCGTCATACTTCTAGAAGTTAGGCATTTTGAACCTAGCAGGTCTCGGGTGGTCAGGAAAGAAACATAACTCGTCATAGGCAATGAACCCGTAAGTGTCGTGGCCATGGAGACTTCACAGCGAATCCTCGAGCCCTTGGATTTTTAAACTGAGAGGGTCTAGGGGGGCCTCCTTTACGATAGGTGAATGTAATATGGTCTCCTCCTCTTCAGTGCTGATCTTTTTGGCATCTTCCTTAGTCCTCCCAACATTGTCAAACTAAAGCACGATCCTTGGATTACCCGGTTCAGGGTCCTTGGACAAAGGCATAGATGATGATGGGACGACAGCAGCATCCTTCATAGTCATAGTTTGAATGAGATTGAGCATCTCATCCATCTTGGTCCTTATTTCGTTGACCTCTTCTCGAGAAACTTGAGACGAATCTTCAAGGTTAGCAGCCATCAGTTATGCTCTTTACCGTGTGTTAATGGGATCCCTAGGTGGATGTTTCCCCTTCTTAAAAGCAATGTTGACTCAATGCAGGGTGATCTCTGTAAATAAAAAGGAAAAGACAAAAACACAAATCGCAAGTCAGTTTCTGGTTTTTAGAAAGCTTATGCTATGCATGTTCTAGGGTGTCCCTATTTAAGAGGGAAACTAATCATGATGTATTGACCCACTTTTGGAGATAGGGGTTTTGCCCCTGTATCTACTTTACCGTCAGGTGGGAAACCCATCCATTCATACATTTATTCATCCATTCATTCGAGAAAAATAAAGAAATACAATTAACTTTGGGGTTTGAAATACAAAAGAATTGAAATACATTTTAATAGAAGGTAGGGAAACATTTTCCCTTGGGGTTACACTTATCTAGCTTTACATAAGAAGTCCTAAACTACTCTTGGGTCTTCGGATTCGTCTTCGTTGGATTTAATGTCGAGGAGGTCGCTGAGAGACTTTGTTGACTGATTGCCCCTTGTCTTCTTGGCAACCCTATCTCCGTGAGCATAAAGGGAGTGGGGCCCCTCTTATGGAATGAATTGATGCGTATGTCATGAGTTCTTAGGGTTACATGGGAACCCTTAGGGTTTGGGTAGGTTTAATGCACTGGAGAGTAAACTAGGTGTCACTCTCTTTGGGTTGATCATATGCATAAGAATGCAGTGACTTAAGTTACTTGGAACTCTCGTCTTGACATAGAATACGGGATGCGTGAAAATGGATGCATAGAATATAAAGAAAGAGAATACAATGGTAAAGTAAATGTGCATGCATGAGCAATTAGACAAGCATTATAACAGTAAGAATACAATCATTATAACAACAGGAATAAACAGGTATAGAGGAAAATAAAAGCAGTCGCCCTTTCCTTCATGGTTTTGAAAAACAGTGCACGTGTCTTAAATCTGGCAGAGGTTCGGCTATGCGAGGTGTCTATATGAGCATGAGGTTGAGGGTTGACTAATGCGTCCTGAAATGGCTAGGTCCCCAGATCTTCAAACCTAGGCCCACTCCCCGAGGTGGTGTCATGATTAGTTGGTGATCTGAGCAGGGGAACCATCAAGAGGCCGTAGGCGAAGAAATTGACACAGCATCTTGCCCACAACTAATATACCGTTCCCCCTTTTCTAACTAGAAGGGTCATATCAGGGTCAAATGCAAGTGCATGTGCAGTGTGTATGTAATTTTTGAAAGCGAAGGAAAGAGCCCAACAACTCTCATTCATCCTGTTCATCACAATCATGCATAGCAGTTAATGAAATTTAAACAAAAAGTGCACCTACAAAATAAAGATGCAAGGGTTAGTATGTGAATGGCAAATTTAATACAAGATAATATGAATAAATGCATTTTTTTTAAATCAATTTTGAAAATTTAGTTTTAAAAATTTAAAGTGAATAGCATTGAACAAGTTAATTGAAGACTCTACATGGGTGAAGGGTAAAGAGACATGACTACGGCCTAACCCTCTAAGTGTCCCCAACAAAGTCGCCAGCTGTCGCACCCAGATTTTTCGCACTCGAGAAATACACACACAAGCGGAAAAAATACTGTACTCTCTCGTTAGAACTCATCCTCCTAGAAGAATGAGTGCGACTAGGTTTGAATTGAAAATTGATTTGAATAAAAGGCTTTTGGAAAAAGATTCGGAGTCACCACCTAACTTGATTAAGGTGAGTTAGGTCACCTAAAAACTAAGCACAATCCGAAGACTATACTTAGGGTTTTTAAAAACGATTTTGAAAACATCTCCTCAAGAGAGAATTTTTAAGAAAACAGGTTGTTTGGCAACCTTTGGAAAACATTTAAGCCCTTTTTTGAAAATAAACTCCATTTTGGCATTTCGAAAACAGTGATCCTAGGTTCGGAAGTTGGTTATGTGTAGGGAAGACGCACTAAGCCATCACCCTACCCCGCCCTTATGGTACCTACATGTCTATTTACCCTAGATTCACCTATAAGAGTCTTCAACTAACAAATGTCCAATCTTATCCACTTTAGACAAGAATTTTTGAAAAGAAATTTACATGATACATGATATGTAAATGCAACAGAAAGATTTAAAACAAATTTGAAAAGACTTGATTTGATTTGAAAAGATAGATTTGAAATTGTAAAGTTTTAGAGATTTGAGAATAGATTTTTAGAATTGGAAGTTTGGAAATAGATTATAGAATTGGAGATTTGAAAAGAGTTATGGAAATAGAAGTTTGAAAAATGTTGTGAAAATAGAAGTTTAAAAAAGTTGTGACCGCACCCAGGAGGGTTCCCTACGTATCCTCTTTTAGAAATCAGGTCAATCGTAGTTCGGACAAGAGTCCAATAGAAAATAGAAGGTTTGATTGGAAAAAGAGATTTTGATTTGAAGAAGGATTTGATTTGAACTTAGAATAGAATATTGGAAATTGGAATTTGGAATTAGAAATATTGGACTTCGATTTGGAAAGATAGAACTTGGAATAAGGATTTGGACTTATTTTGGAAAGATTGCGGTTTAAGAAATATGTGACTCAAATGTTGGACTTGGAGGATTAGGAAAGTTGGAATTAGGAAAAATTCGAATTAGGGAAGTTTCAAAATAGGAAAGTATCGTTTTAGGAAAGTTCTGTTTTAGGAAAATTTCATTTTAGGAAAGTTTTGGTTTAGGAAAGTTCCGTTTTAGGAAAGTTTTCAAATTAGGAAAGTTTCGGTTTAGGAAAGTTTCGAAATTGGAATGTTTTCGAATTAGGAAAGGTTTCATCTTGAGAAAAGTTTTGAAATTGAAAAAGATTTTGAAATAAGAAAGTTTTGAGTTTACAAAGTTTTAGATTTACAAAGATTTGAAGTTTAGGAAAGTTTAGAATTTTGGAAAGATTTGAAAATTTAAGTTTTAGAAATAGGGAAGTTCTGAAAGATTTGAAAAGTTAGATTTGGAACGTTAAGATTTGGAAAGGTATGGAATTAGGAAAAGGTGGAATTAAGAAAGATTTGGAGTTGGAAGGATTGAGATTTGTATTTTCTAAAACAAGGGATTAGATTTTGCTTCTAAAAAGAGGTGTTTTGATTTTGTTTCCAAAAACGTAGGATAGGATCTAGTTTCCTAAATGGGAAAAGTTTTAGAAACCCTAGATTTTGAAGACTATAGTTTTGACGTAAAAAAAGGGTTTTGGAAACTTATAGTTTTGATGTAGAAAAAAGGATTTTAGAAACCTAGGATTTAGATGTAAAGAAGGAGGTTTTGGAAACCTAGGTTTTGAGGCAAGATTGGAAATCATGTTTTGGGCAAGAAAATTAGAGTTTCCTAATTGTTGGCTCTAAGGCTTTACTTGGACTCTAAGAAAAGAGTTTTTGGAAAGGAATATTTGGAAAGAATTTTTCTAGGAAGGAGACTTAGGGAGCGTTTTTAAAAAGTGAATTTCGAATAAAGCGTTTTGGAAAGGCGCTTTTAGGAAAGTAAGTTTTGTGAAGCGAAGTTTTAGAAAACAACTTTGGAAAAGAATTTTGAAAAGGAGATTGAAGAGAATTTTTAGAAAGTGTATTGGAAAAGAGATTTTCAAAAAGAGAGTTTTTAGATAGTATATAAAATATCTCATTTTCCTTAAGCAATTCTAACCATAAGAATGTTAGAACCACTTTAAGATAGTGGTTTTGAAAACAACAAGGACTTGAAAATATGGACCATATTGGTCACTTTAAATGTAACACTTTCCTAAAGCAACCCTAGCCATGGAAAGGCTAGAATCACCTTAGGATTGTGATTTTGAAAAAGAAGATTTTGATGCAAGTTTTGAAAACAGTTTTGATACAAGCTTTTGAAAACAAGTTTAAAACAAACTTTGGATGAATGCAAGATCATGATATGCACAATGCAAGTTGGGATCGTGAACATACAAGGTTAATGCTTCACCACATAATCAAGGGGGTCGAACCCACGTGATCTCCAGTTAGACTAAAAAAAAGCCCCCGACACGGTGACCTAATAGTCTAATCCTACACATGAACCAGGAAATCCCTTATTTCAAGCATGCAAGAAAGGGGGGGAAGAAGATAGGAGATTAAAATAGAAGAAAACCCAAGTGGGTTCGGAGAGAGACGAGAGGGAGAAGATGTGTAAACTTAAAGAGAAAGCCTACCTTGTGTCTTGTTTATTTTGCTTTGCTTTACACACTTTGCTTTTCTTGCTTTGCTTCGGTCTTCACTTCAGTCTTCGTCTTGATCTTCGAGAGCTTGTCTTGATTTTTAAAAGTTTCAGGTTGCAGCACTTCAAGTCTTCAATGGAGGCTTTGGAGGCTAATGTATGAGTGTATATGTGTGTATGAGTGTATAGGAGGTTAGGATTTGTATATAGAGGTTAGGGTTTAGAGAACCTAAGGGAGACTAGGGTTTTGGGAGGCTATGAGCTTTGTGTATCGAAAAGTAGAGTTTTTAGATTGAGTTTGCAGATCTCTTTCACGCTGGAGGAGGCTTTGTATTTATAGGGAGAAGAATGACCTGGCGCCTGTTGTAGTGGCGCCAAGCCAAAAAACCTTCTAGCGCCACCACTTAGGAAAGTTTTAAGATCGGCAAGCAACGTATCTTCAGAATATTTGGGCGCCTGTACTAGTGACTACCATGCAATTTTTAGCCTAACTTCACTAGGAGTGGCTCCGAAAGATCCGGGAAGGATTTAAGAGATCGAAAATAGCCCGAAAAGTTGGAAAGGGACAGGAACCCTCAGAATAGGGTCCTGGAGGCATTTGACTTGAAAAAGGATGATAAGAATTATCGGAAGGGTTGACCGAGCCATTAAGGGCAAAACGATCAATCGGGCCGGAAAGCTGCCGGGATGGACTTAAAATGTCCTGAAAGAAGAATCGAGATTTGGAGACATTATTTAGAATATTCCCAAAGGTTACTGGTTTGAAACCCAAAGCCGGTGTGGTCGAAAAAGGCGACCGGCCCACTAGGGGCAAAACGATTATTTTGCACCGGGTTTGCCGGAATTGACTTGGAATGATCCAGAAAGATAAATGAAGGTCAAGAATACTGTAAAAAGCATTCTCGGGAGATTACCAATTTATTACCCAGAGCCAGTGTGGTCCCTGTGGCGTTTGAATGCCTAGGGGCAAAATGGTCATCGTAACCGAAAAGTCTCGAAATTGGCTAGAAGGCACCTAATCATGTCTGATCATCTCTAAGACGAATTTGGAAGGGTGAACTTACCGTTCTGAGGACTTAGGTACTTTTTTGAGAAACATGTCAAAAAATGGCCCTAGGGGCAATTTGGTCATTTTTTTACTGAAGTGGGCTAGTAAGCACCGGTGTTGACCTGGGTTTTGAGTGTTTCCACCACTCTGACGGCGGCCCCGTGATACAGGGGTTTGTTAGCAATTCCCTATATCGACCTATTTACGAGTACTTCCACTACTCTGACAATTTGCGATCATTCCCAAGATTGCCTAATCTCGAGAAGCTGCTAAGTGGACTTAGTGCCTAAAGAATCAACTTTCTCAAAAGGCGTGCTAAAACGGACATGTTTGCATTAGCGGGCTAGCAAGCGTCAAAGGTAGACTGTTCTACCATCTCGGGGACTTGGGGTCTCGTCCCGCTCGACGGGTTTGAAGGGACTTACCGTTCCGAAGAGTTCACTCGGGAACGTGCCGGATTGGAGGGTCATTCCACCTTGAGAAATCAACTTTCTTGAAAGGTGTGCCGGATTTAATTGAAATTAGAATTGAAATTGAAATTGAAAATCGAATTGGAAAGGGGACTTACCATCTTCAGAAAGCTGTGCCTGATTTAGAATTTGACCGAACATTACCCCCAAGGGCATTTTGGTCATTTTACCTCTATTTGGCCCAACGGGCCCGCGAAGCTGGTTGATTGACGAGATTCGACTTGGAAAGTTTATTAGACTCAGAATATGTCTACATTGACTTGAATACAAATCTGGACGGACTGTAGACTGCCGAGCGGTCAAAAATGGGGTGCTTACACCCAATATGGTCCATATTTCCAAACCCTTGTTGTTTTCAAAATCACAATCCTAGAATGGTTGTAATCTTCTTGTCGTTAGAATCATTTTAGGAAAGTGAGATATTTTTAGAGGCTTACGAAAGTCCACATTCAAATCCCTTTCCAAATTCCTTTTCAAACTTACTTCCCAAAACCTTTTTTTAAATTCTCTACAAAATCTCTTTTCAAATCCACTTTTTAAAACTTCCTTCCCAATATACTTTGTAAAAGCTCTCTTCAAATCTCCTTCCTAGAAATTCTCGCTTCAAAATATCCACTTTCCAAAATCTTTTTTTTCTTGAAATCCATGTCAAACCTTAGAATCCATGATTAGAAAATCCTAATTCCTCTTTTAAAGTTTTGATTTCCCATTTTGCCTCAAAACATAGATTTTCAAAACTCTATTTTCTACATCAAAATCATAGGTTTCTTAAATCTCTTTTTCATGTCAAATCATATTTTTTAAATCTAAGTTTTTCAAATCTCATTCTTTCCAATTCCATATCAAATCTAATCTTCCAACTTAGAAAACCAAATCTCATCTGCAATTTAGGAAACCAAATCCAATTCTCTGATTTTGGAAACAAAATCAATCATCAATTTTTGAAAATCAAATCAAATCACCTTTTTTAAGAAATAGGAATCAAATCTTTCTTAATTCAACCTTTCCTAATTCCAAACTTTCTCAATTTCAAACCTTTCCAAATTTCAACTTTCTAAATCTCAACTTTTTGAATCTTTCTAAATTTAAACCTTTCCTAATTTCTAAACTTTCTAAATTTCAAACCTTTCCAAAAATTCAAACTTTTTTTTAAATCCAAGACTTTCCAAAATCCAAATATTTCTAAATTCTAAATCTTTCTTAATTCTAACTTTTCAAATTCAAATATTTCCAAAATCAACTCTTTCTTAAAAAGAAAGCTTTCTTGATTCAAAACTTGCCTAATTTGAAAACTTTCCAAAATTCAAATTTTTTTCAAATTCAAAACCTTCCTCAAATGGAACTTTCCTAAAATGAAACTTTTCTAATTTGGCACTTTCCTAAAATGGAACTTTTCTATTTTAAAAACATTCCTAATTCAAAGCTTTTCAAAGTCCTACCTTTCCTAAACCCTAACTTTCCAAATCATTCCAAGTCAAGTATTTTCAAATCAAATCAAATTTCTTTTCAAATCTTCTTTAAATCCAAATTTCTTAAGTCGAACCTTTCCAAAATCTAACTTTCTAAAATTGAACTTTTCAAATCTAAATCAAATCCTTTCCAATTCAACTACATGTTCCAATCTTAGGTTACCTAAACCTTAGGCGGCCGAAATCCAAGTTCATCCCTAACCTTAAAAGTTAGGAAGTTTCAACTTTTTTCTAAAACTCTTTTTCTAAGACCAATATGGTTTTCCAATTTTAAACTTTAAAATGTTTTCAAAACTCAACTCTATCTTTCCAAATCTAGTCCAAATTCTCTTTCAAGGGTCAAATCCTCTTTCAAGTTCAATTCTAGGTCTAAGTTCAATCTCGGTTTCAAATCTTCTATTCTAAAGTTCAAATCAAATCTTTTTTTCAAATCAAACTCTTTTCAAATCAAATTCCTTTTTCAAATCAAATCTATTTAAATCAAAACCTCAAAGTATCTATTTTCAATTGGATTCTTGTTTGAACTACGACTGATCTGATTCCCAAAAACGAATACGTAAGCAACCCTCATGGGTGCGGTCATAACCTTTTTCAAGTTTTCAATTCCCTAATTTATTTCAAGTTTCTAATTCCAAAATCTATTTTCAAATCTCTATTTTGAATTTCTAAAACTTTCTTTCAAACTTCAAAGTTTTCTTTTCAAATCTATTTTCAAAATCAAAATTTTCTTTTCAAATCTATTTTCAAAGTCAAATCAAGTCTTTTCAAATCTATTTTTAAATCAAATCAAATTCTTGCACTTGCATATCATACATCATCTCAAACTTCTTTTTCAAAGTTCATTTCAAAAGTGAATAGTTTTGGACATTTATTAATCAAAGATACCGAATAAATGAACCTAGGGTGAATAGACATGTAGGTACTGCAAGGGTGGGGTAAGGTAATAGCTTAGTGCATCTTCCCTACACGTGACCAACCTCCAAACCTAAATCATTATTTTCAAAGATCAAAATGGAGTTATTTTCAAAAAGGGCTGGAATATTTTCGAAGGTTGCCAAACAACCTGTTTTCTAAAAACCCTCTCTTGAGAAAGTTTCAAAATCTTTTCTAAAACCCTAAATGGAATCTTTGGATTGTGCTTGGTTTTAGGTGACCTAACTCGCCTTAATCAATTTAGGTGGTGACTCCAAAATCATTTCCCAAAGCCCTTAATCAAATCAAATTTTCAATTCAAACTTAGTCGCACTCATTCTTCTTGGAGGATGAGTTCTAACGAGAAAGCACTGTATTTTTCTCACTTATCTTTTTCGAGTACGAAAAATCGAGGCGCGACAGTTTTCTTTAGGAGTGATGGTTTTATCGATTTGTTTCCTAATCCTAAGAGTATTGATGGCCTGAACCTGTTCATGTGTTGTGTTAATGTAATTTGCAAGTTTAGGGTTTGGTTGGGGTTAGGCAGGAAATCGCCCTTGTGTCTTTGACTATCATGTTGGTCTCCCCTTGTAATTGTTCCAGATTCGTGACCCTATTAGCAAGTGATCGTAGGTCATTGGTCACTTGATTGTCCTCATTATTTCTCCTATGAGGAGGTTGATATTGTGCCGGTTGAGGTAATATGGTTGTGGTACCTGTTGTGTGGGATAGGTCATTGTTTGACCTTGGAAAGGTTATGATGGTGCTTGAAATGTTGTTGGGGTTGTTGGAAAGGTTCAGGGTTTTGAGGGCCCTCTTATTTCCACCCAAAGTTAGGGTGATTCCTCCAACCCGGGTTATACGTATTGGAGTAGTGGTTATTCCCACTCCTCTGGTTTTGATACCCCCCTTGAAATTGGCCAACCACATTTACTTGGTCATGCAGTGCTTCCCTTACCCCCGGAATAACTAGACATGATGTAATGTTATGGTCTAGTGTGTCACAAACTAAACATGGTAAGGGTGTCTTAGTCGATACAGCAGTGGTGGCCTTAGAAGTTTCCAAAGCCTCCAATTTCTGCATGAGTGATGTGACCCTGGCTTGTAAGTCCTCTACTTCCCCTAATTGGTGTTTGACTTCAACATATGTGGTGGTGGGTTTGTTTATAAGATTTTGAGTTCTCGTACTGGCTTAATCTCTAGCCATATTGGTGTTAACCTAATCTTTAGTCAATCCGACAAGATAGTCGAAGTAATTATATGCCTCTGTGGGGTTCTTATCTGGATAGGTTCCCGCACACATGGATTCTACAAACATCTTCAATTGAGGAGTCAATGAAGAATAAAACGTGTTTATAATGTGCCACTCTGAAAAATCGTGATGTGGACATGCAAACAGTAGGTCCTTGAACCTCTCCCAAAATTAGAAGAAAGTCTCACTACTATTTGGTGCAAAGTGAGAGATGGCACGTCGTAATGCCTTAGTACGATTTTTAGGAAAGAACTTTTTCAAGAACTCTCCTTGAAGTCTATTCCATGAATGTATGGAGATGGGCCTCAATGAATTAAACTACATCTTGGCCTTGTCCTTGTCCTTTAAAGTAAATGGGACGAGTTTCAAAAGTAAAACCTCCCGTGGACATGAATTGTCTTGAAAAATAGAACATACATCCTCAAAGTCCTTGATATGCGTGTATGGTTGCTCTGAGTCTAAGCCATAATACTGGAGCAAGGCTTGTAGCATTCCTGGTTTAAGATTTAGAGTGGCTTGGTGTGCAGGAAGTACTATGACAGATGTGAGTGTTTTCCTTTAAAAGTTCATGTAGTCTCTCATGGTAAGGTTTTGAGCAGCATCATTCCCTTGGTTACAGCCTCTCTCAAGGTTATCGTTATTGACATCGTTTATGTTCGCTATTGGAATGAGTCCTAAGTCAACAATTAAAGGAAAACTAGGTAGGTCGGTTTGGATGGGATGAGTGGGTAATCAAGTCAAATAACCGGGTGGAAGATTCCGCAAAGGATCAATTCGAACAAGACGGTTGTGAATGTCCCTAATGTAAGATGACATACATATGCAATGCACACATTAGAGACTATCTGCGCCTTTGTAACAATCAATTCACAATTTGTACTACCTTTTATCCAATCTTCGCATAAATATCAACTCCGTTGCCCACAAGTAATTTAAAAACAACCCAACTGATCCTCCAATCTCCGCATACAAAGCAAAACCCCCAAATAACAATTAGCACGTAGCCTAACCGCCTCTAATTCTGCCTCCTAACTAAAATATGGGCGGACCCCTAAAAAGAAAAAAAACAAATAAGATCCTAAAGTTCTAACACAAAAAGGATGGACGAAGTTACCGATGGCCTAAGCCGATGATTCCTTCGTAGTTATAGATAGATGGTAAAGCAAATTCGCCAAATTTTGCATTGACTGAGGTTCGTGTTCTAGCACGCCTCTTGTGGTCACTTGTGCGAAAACAAGCTTCCTCGGTAATGGCACCAAAAATTGATCACTCCAATATAGTGCGATTGATATACGCCAGTGTACGGTTGTGTAGTATAAATTCAGAAGTACGAGATTAATCCACAGGGAAGCAGGTTACACAAAACCACAAGAACTAAGACAATCTTTGCAATCTCTTACAAAACCCTAACGACTTGTTTCTAAAAAGAAAATAAGAATTTGATTGTTTTGGACAGGTTTGTTTATCTAAACTAATTCGAGAGCAAAAATGAATAGCCTAAAAAGATTTGGTATTTGAAATAATAAAGAAAAGTCCCGGGATCAATTGATCCAATCAATTGTGTCTCTTAGAATTTCGAAGGAGATAATTTGATAACTCAAATCCTTCGACTACGTCGTGAGTCTCAAATTCGGAAGATTTAACGATAAAAATAAATGTTCTTCAAGGCTTCAACTTCTAGAATAAATCAGATTGTTAGAATCAAGGACGAGTATTATCGATTTGCGCAGCGCATATACTGAATATGGATTCACGCATAAACATTACCAAACATAATCAAACATTCAAATTTCCAAAATTTTCTAGAACGAAGAAGAAAAAGAAAGGATAACCAGAAAATTTGACTTTGAAATCAAGAACGTAGCTCCTTCGTTCATCCAAGATCATTAATTGATCTTCATTCTTGATCCCGAGACGAAGAGATTTAGCAACTTATCTCCATGTATGGAAAAACTTGAAGTAATAAACAAAATATTCAAAACCTAAAGCTAATACGAAAACCAAGCAAGAACTTGAAATTCAATTGAACGAATCAAGAAAACTTGAATTGAGATTGATTTTGATTGAATTCTAATTACAATGATTGAAAAGAGTAATTGAATCTATGTTAATCTAGACTAAAACCTATGAAAAACTGTTTAAAATACTCTCAAAGTCGAACCCCTTCTCTTGGGGATAAGAACAAATATATATACTCAAGCTAGAATCCTATACCTAATAGGAAACAAAAAATTTCGAAGCAGGTCTGGGGTCGTCGTCCGAACGGTGATATTAGTTCAATTTTGGTTGTCTGAACGGTGAGATCTTCTCCCCAAGAATCCCTTCACGAGACATTTGCATGGCGTCTGAACGGACAGGCTTCAACGTCTGTACAGCGTTCGAACGACCATTACAGGTCCACTACATCTCTCTGCATCTTGACCCATCGTCCAAACGGCGTCCGAATGATGGATTCAGGTATAACTATCTGCTCTCTGAATCTCACTACTACAACAGACGTCTGAACGGTGTCCGGATGATGGCTTCAGTCACCTATTGCTTCTAGCAGTGTTTTAAGCTCCCTTTCCTGTAAAAATAAAACTAACCCTAGTTAGTATTAAAATATAACTAAAACAATATTTACAATCCTAAACTAAGGATAACAAAGCACATGTTAAGGTGTTAAGATTGCACTTTGTGAGCGTAATCAAAAGACCAACACGATAGTCAAAGACATTTACAAGATGTTGATAAGTCAACAGACACAAGGGCGATTTCTTACCCAACCCCAAAGAATTAACCCAAGAGGGGGGTGAATTGGGTTTTACAAAATTAAAGACATTTTAAACCAATATGCAGATTATATAAAATCAATGGAACAGTGATCTAATGCAATATAAAAATGCAAGCAAGATATTACAATGATGCAATCAGGATAATATAATGCAAGGAGTAAAACAGAGCAAAGAAGACACGAGATTTTTATAGAGGTTTGGCAATCCTTTTCCTATGTCCTCTCTTTCTCAATTCCTTCAAGGGGATCTTCCACTATGCAAAAACTTATCTTTTACATAGCTATTATTTCTTCAAGTGACAGCTCATTTTTTACAAGAATTTACACTAAACTCTTAAACCGCAAGTGTTTTTATTCAAGAATCACTCAAAACTTACAAGTAACAACCCAACCTAATAATAAAGAAGGATTTTAATATAATGGATACACTCTTGAGGAGTAAATACATCAGTTACAGCTCAATCAATAACCTCACAGTAGAGTTGGGAGCAGAGAATGTTGGGAAATCTCATGTATGGCCTTTATGATCTTGTATTCTTGTATATAAATGGTTTAAAGACCTTGTATACATATTCTTATATCATCTTCAGCCACTGGAAGTAACTGGGGCTGCATTTAATGTGAAATGATCTCTATATAATGTTCAAAAAAAGTTACAGTTACTGCCAGAATTCGTTCAGGTGTCGACTCTTATATTGGGTGTCGACATTTGCTGCTTCAATTCTTTTACGCGAACTCTCTAGAACCACAGGTGTCGACTCTTATATTATATGTCAATACTTGCTGCTTCAGTTCTCTTCTTTTTGTTATTCAGGTGTCGACTCTCATATTAGTTGTTAACACTTACTGCTTCAGTTCTTTATCCGAGCTCTCTAGAACCACAGGTGTTGACTCTTATATTGGGTATCGACATTTGCTGCTTTAGTTCAATTCTTCAAGGTCAAAAAGTTTAGAATGTGTCAGCTCTTTTAACAAGTGTCAGCTCGTGCCCTGCTTTTTCAACTTCTTTATGACTTAAATAACTAGCTTCAAAATCGTCAAAAGCTTATTCAATTTATCCAGTAAGGTCTTCAAGTCATCAAGTCTTCACAACTCCTTCTTTAATTAAATATGGACAAGTAGAGCACCTTCAATCTCTTCGAGATAAAGTTGATTCAATAAATTTTTTGTAAAGCTCCTCTAACAATCTTCAAGTTCTTCAATTCATTACGGTATGCATCCAATACTTGTCTACTTTTGTTCAATGATTGTTAATCACTTTAGAGTACCTTTAGCTTTTTGTAAGATTGATCAAACAACCATCTAATTTATTCAAACTCATTCATCAAGCTTTCAAAACCATCTTCTAATTACATTCCTCATTATCATTAACCTCAACTAAAATGTGACTTAATAAATACTATCTGCACATAAAGTAAATTCATTAGAAAAATAATATAATGGTTTGTTATCATCAAAATCAAGACTTTGAGTCAACAATCTCTCCTTTTTTTATTATGACAAAACCATAAATCATATATAAGCATAATATCAAATGAATTACTTCGCTTCAACAAAGTACAATATTGGTCAATTCACAATAGGCAATAATAATCAAGAATCCTAAAGTTTCTTCCCCTTTCTCATGTAATCAATACTCTCCCTCTTTCTATACTTCTCCTAATCAATACCAATACTCTCCCCCTTGCTGTACTTCTCCCCATTTTTGTCAATCCATCAAAAAGACATATATTGAATTGAAAGATAGGTACAATAGTAAAAAAATGTTAGCATTTAGAAATAATTATTGTTGGGAAGCAAACCAACATAGCATCAAATACATCAAATCATAAAAATCAAGATAGTGAAACTTGCATAGCATCTATATAGATAGGCATCCATAAAAATATCCAAAACAAGGAACCATCATTCAAAAGATTACATAACCAAATGTTGTCTTAAAGGATGACAACCCATCCAGAAATATAAAGAATGTGCAAAAAATATGCAAATGCAAAATGATCAATATGCTCATGCAAATTTTGGTGAAGAAGACTAAGTGATATCCACTGGATCTTCAGGGGTGTTGGAGAATATAGAAGTAGAAGGTCTAAGTCTAGGTCTGAAAGAATATTTCTTGACAAGAGGGCTGCAGGTTGGTTTTCAACAAGAGGATTTGCTTACTACTCTGAATTAACAGGGTTATCAAATTTTTCTAGTGGAGGTTGGGAAGACTGTGATGGAGCGCTGCCATCCTTGGAAGATCCACTCATGTCATCAAAGGAGTTCTCTGTTTCTGCTGCTGCTACTGCTGCTGGGTAAAGAGGTTTATATTGTTCTCTAATGATCAAAATAGTGCTTTCTAATATGCTCAGTGGTGACCTCTATGCAATCTTGAATGTCATCTTTTATTTTCTTTCCCTCTTTCACTACAGATTCTTACAAAGCTAAAACTTTCTTCTCCAAGCTCACCAATTTAAATGCTCCATTGTTCACCTTTGTGTTCATTTTTGTAAGTATCTCTTCTTGATATTGCATCATGTCTTTCGTCATATTCATCAATACATCATATTACCCATGTCTATTGCTAGGAATCATTTGATGTAATTGCCTTACAGTTGCAGAAGTTCTAGAAGGTCCAGCCCTATTTGAAGTCCCCTACCCTTCAATCTGGTCAATAATAGATTCTCTTTTTTTCTTTTGAATCCAGGTTTTGGTCTGTGGGTCCAGGGTATAATGCATCCTCTTAAATGTTGCCTTATTATATTCTTCAAACTCAACACTATTCTTTCTCACAACTTCACCTTCGAGATTCACTTTGAAGTGTTTGAATTCCAATGTCAGAAACATTCCATATGACAAGCATTCTCTCTTAGTAGTCATAATCTCATTCATATGATAGAGAAAAAGTAAATTCATGGCTTTAGCATTAAATTGTAAAAGTTTAAAGTCATCTTCATCCCATTCATCTTCAGTCTTAGCAAAAGCCACTGTTTCTATTGTTTTGGTAGGAATCTTAGGACCATTTACAATAATCCTCTATAACTTATAATCAACAGATTGAATGTAAATTCTCATATGATTCTTCCAATAGTTATAATTTATTCCACTAAACATAAGGGGTCCATTTGTGGATTGACCTTCTTCAAGAGAGTATCCAATATTGGTTGTCATAGATCTACTCTTAGGATGCTAAGTCTATATGAAGAGCACCTGCTCTGATACTAATTGTTGGCCTAAAGAATTAACCCACGAGGGGGGTGAATTGAGTTTTACAAAAGTAAAGACAATTTAAACCAATATGCAGATTATATAAAATCAATGGAACAGTGATCTAATGCAATATAAGAACGCAAGCAAGATATTACAATGATGTAATCAGAATAATGCAGTGCAAAGAGTAAAATAGGGCAAAGAAGACACAAGATTTTTACAAAGATTCGGCGATCCTTTGCCTACATCTTCTCTTCCTTGATTCCTTCGAGCAGATCCTCTATTATGCAAAAACGTATCTTTTACACAACTGCTATTTCTTCAAGTGCTAACTCATTTTCTACATGAGTTTACACCAAACTCTTAAACTGCAACTGTTTTTATCCAAGAATCACTCAAAACTTACAGGTTACAACCCAACCCAATAATAAAGAAAGAGTTTAATACAACGGGTACACTCTCAAGGAGTAAATGTATTAGTTACAGCTCAATCAATAATCTCACAACAGAGGAATGGAAGAATATATCAGTTGAGAGCAGAGAATGTTGGGAAATCTGATATATGGCCTTCATGATCTTGTATTCTTGTATATAAATGTTTTAAAGACTTTGTATATATATTTTTGTATTATATTCAGCCGTTGGAAGTAGCTGGGGCTGCATTTAATGCAAAATGATCTTTGTAGAACATTCAAAAAAGTTACCGTTACTGCACAGAATTCGTTCAAGTGTCAACTCTTGTATTGGGTGTCAACATTTGCTGCTTCAATTCTTTTACCCGAGCTCTCTAGAATCACAGGTATCGACTTTTATATTAGATGTCAACACTTGCTGCCTTAGTTCTCTTCTCTTTATTGTTCAGGTGTCGACTCTTACAATGGGTGTCGACACTTGCTGCTTCAGTTCTTTTATCCGAGCTCTCTGGAACCACAAGTGTTGACTCTTTATTAGGTGTCGACGCTTGCTACTTCAGTTCAATTCTTCAATATCAAAAGTCTAGAAGGTGTCAGCTCTTTTAACAAGTGTCAACTCATGCCCTGCTTTTTCAACCTTCTTTATGACTTAAACAACTAGCTTTAAAATCGTCAAAAGCTTATTTAATTTATCCAATAAGGTCTTCAAGTCATCAAGTCTTCACAACTCCTTCAAATAAATTTGGATAAGTAGAGCACCTTCAATCTCTTCTAGAAGAAGTTGATTCAAAAAATTCATTGTAAGGCTCCTCTAACAATCTTCAAGTTCTTCAATTCATTATGGTATGCATTCAAAGCTTGTCTACTTTTGTTCAATGATTGTTAATCACTTAGAGTACCTTCAGCTTCTTGTAAGATTGATCAAACAACCATCTAATTCATTCAAAGTCATTCATTAAGCTTTCAAAATCATTTTCTAATTACATTCGTCATAATCATTAACCTTAACCAAAATGTGAATTAATAAATACTATCTGTACATAAATTAAATTCATTAAAAAAACAACGTAATGATTTGTTATCATTAAAATCAAGGTTTGGAATCAACAATTTAGTCCTCACCAAAGACCAACACTGGAAACGATATTTTAATGTTGATACCAAATATTTTATCTGTTACTACTAATGCCAAGTACTCTGATTGGAAATCATTCCAAATGCTAGACATCATCAATTTGTTGTCGAAACTGAAGTTGAATCAACGGGTGGAAGAGTGCTTTCCATCATCTCGATAATAATCATTTGGACAATGATGGGAACCTGAAGAATCGAAGGGTATAATTACAATTTTCAATTTTTGAATTAATTTTACCATATCTGCTTTTGGTTTTGATTCAATTCTGCATTTTAAATGATGGGTTTTCCTAATTACTTTAGATGAAAGTGTTGTAAACAGTTTAGTGCTCAAGGTAAAAAAATCTGTAAAAGTTCCACTTCTCTATATATATGTGTGTATAATGCAATTTAAATTGAATGTAGTGAATTATCATGTGTTTCTGTCGAAGATTAATGGCTTTCTTAGGTTAAGTTTTGTTGCTTCCAAATTCATGTTTTTTATGCTTTCAACTGTGTATATTCATCTTTCTTAATCATCATTTAAAAAAAAAAATTAACCAAGTTTGCAAATGGACATGTGTTTGTGTCTAAGACGGGTGGGGCTGATGAAAGTTTAATATTTGTTTTATATGTGGTAGTTTTGGATCTATAATGAAGTGGGTGGGTGTGTTGTACTTGGTAATAGTGTTATATAATTTGCTTTTTGCTTTTTTAGTTCTTTTTAATTTGTTGGGGGCTTTGTTTATGGTTTTCTTTGCTTTTTCTGTTATGCATTTTCAGTGTAGGAGACCATATTGATTTGTCGGCATTGTTCTGTTGTTTTGATTCCCCTAGCGCCGGCTAGCTTTGTTACCTCTCTATGACATATGATGTATTACTCGTCTTGAGAGGATATTTACGTGTTTTGTGGTGAGTTTCTATCTTTTAAGTTTTGGCTTCCCTGCTAGGTACTTCAATTTTGTTTTCTTAGAATCTGGCCCCTTGGTTTTGCCTAATTTGTGGTGGGTTTGTGGTCCTTCAGCTTTATTTGCATGCACTTCAAATTCAGTTTAAAGTTGATAAACTCGCATTGGATTTTTATCTATGTTTTCAAAATGTGCTAGAGATATAAATGGTTGAAATGACCGATTAATTTTGCCTTCAATCTTATGGTCATAGTAAAGTTTTTAGGTTTTAATTTCTCACCAAAATTATAAAAGTTAGATGGAACCCACTACTAATTTTATTTAGAGAGTGCCGTAGGTATCCAAGTTTAATTACTGGTTACTGTTTAGGGCAATATTCTTGTGTGTTTAGTGTAAACTTCAGGAAAGTTTGAAAATTTCCATTGTTGATCATATGACAGTTGATCAATGACTCTGGACAGTGACCTAAATTTTTTTTTTTTTTTTTTTTGAGGTGTTCAATGAAATTGAGTTTGGATGGTGAATTGTGGTAACTGAGATGCCACTCCACAACTCGCTATTATGTAGTCATCCTGTGTTGTGAACAAGGGTTGATTCGGAGAGTGCCGTAAATACGAGTCATACCTAGTATAATATAAAAAGCATAAAATAAAATGTAATAGTTTGGGGTGTTACATGTAATATCTCTATCCATGATTACATAAACAAATTTGCGATTTAAAGATCATACAAAACATACATATATATATATATATATATATAGATGTGTATATATAGATATTTATATATTTGTAGACTTACCAAAATGGTGGAGGCTGGAGATTAAATGGAAAGATGGGAGCAGGATGAGAGCTTGTGTGAGGAGAACCGAGGATTCTAGGTTGTTTATGTAGGCTAACAGCTGGGGTTTATGCAAATGACAGGATTTAATAAAAATTTTGGTGACGGGTTGTCCACCATACGAAGCAAGATGAAGTGGGATGCCCATTTCACACAGAAAACTGGATTTTAAAACGATTAAAATGATGAAGTTGAAATTAAGGGCCCACCTGGTACAACAATTTTTTAGTTTTTTTTTTTTTTCTTATAAACAAAAAGTAAATAAATTTTTTTTGTTTTTTTCTGTTATAAAGATAAGCAAAAAAGTTAAAAGTTAAAAGCTAAAATGCTAAAAATAATTAGTTTTTTTTTCTTATATGCTAAAAAAAAGTTATTCTACTAAACAAACTCTGAACGTGTTTCTCAAAATATAACCAACCAAATGTAACGCTTCAAAAAAGAAGGTAAAGCCTATAATCAAACCACCGTTCGTGATTCATGATTCTATTCTATTTTAACAATAAGAGCATCCAACCATTTCTTCCAACTTTTTTTTCATGAAACCTTTTTGTCTGTATAATATAACATATTTTCTTAAACAAAAACAACCGCCAAATTTACTTTTTTTTCCTTCTTTTTTTTATTATTTATGTATGACTACTAATAGCCGCCAAGTTAATTTGGTAGTTCATTGCAGCTCTTGATGTTAGAAGAAACCATGGTTGCTAGCGGCAGGATAATTTTGATAGTGTTGTGTCTTTGTATGCCTCTCTGAAGTGGGATCTCATGCATACCCATTAAAATAGAAAGCAAAGCACCAAAACGTAACTTGATAAGGATTGAGCTGCGTTATAGGTTGCAATGTGCATCCTATTTATAGCCTCTTTGGAACTTGGGAGAAAATGAGGGAAGAGAAAGAAAGAAAAAAAGAAAATGAAGGAAAAGATAAGGAAAAAAAAAAAAGAAAAATTTTTAAACTAGTTTATCTCTTTCTCTATCTTCTTTTTCTCTATTCTTTTTGCAAAACCAAATATGAAAAAGATAGCAAACAGTAATTTTTATTTCCTCTCCCTTCTCTTTTCCAAATTTCAAGTAGGCTGTTATTGATCTATATACATATACATGTTGTCCCTCCTGCCATCAATTGCTAGATGTTAATGGTATCAATTATGGTCCCTCGATTTGCTCTTGTATTCAAATTATGTCACACTTCTCTGCTACATGCCACTTTGCTTGACTATATCCGCTGGAAAAACATACTTATCATCCAATGAGGGGGTTATATGTTTATTTGTGAATCACAAAGTTCATCTGATTTTGGCTCAAATTATACGAAGTAGAGTATAATTATTCTTTTATATAATCCTGATTGAACCACAAATTATTTGAAATTTAAGGATAGTCCAGTGGAGATAACGAGAATAAATCCATACCTCCTAAGTTTGAAACTTGCTTGCAACCTCTTTGGGCCAGGTTGTAAGAGATTTTATCCCTTGTGACTCTTACTCCTGATATGATGGAATGCGTTTGAAGTTTGACCTACGGGTATATTGGTCGGGCTAGACCTACTTTAAAACTTTTTTATATCGAGCACGAAAGCAAATTCCAAATCTGTTCAAAATAAAAAGTAAATTCAAACCCGTCCAAGCTTGCCTATTTAACTTTTAAAAAAATTAATAAATATTTTTCTTTAAAAGTAATGTTAAATAATATATATTTCAAATACATAAATAGGTTAAATATAAATATTGTAAGTGAGACTTTACAGGAGGGCCGGGTCGAGCACTTAAGCCCACGTTGATAAGTTCAAACTCTTTGTAAGAAAGAGAAGTTAGAATGGGTCGACCCTTGTTGGACCGATCACACTCCGATGATTAAGTTAGCAAGCTTAATCAAGAGTAGAATGAATAGAAGTTCTGTATACTTGAAGTTAGTTGTCCATACCTAACTCTTGAGGGTTTGGATATTTATAGTGTGATCGATGGAGTGTTTCGCTCCTTGCTTACTAGAAGATCATGATGGCCTACTCGGTAGGCATCATTGCATACCGCCGACTGACCGCGTGCAGGGCCTGCCTTACCGCCGCTGAGGAATCCGGCTGACCGGACGTGCATGTCAACGTCGCGTGGGGAGCCGCTGGCCCATTTAATGCAGGTCAACTTCGCATTTAATGCTCAGAGACTGCTAGCGATTTGGACTCGCCTTTCGCGGTTTGGGCCAAGGTCGGCATGAGGTCGGCAGCTTGGGCCAGACCATCCCTTAGTTCTGAATTTGGGCCGCTAAGCAGCCCAACTGTAATTCGTGTCGATTGGGCCTAACCAGATGGGTTGGGCCATGTGTTGTTCCCCCACAATTGCCCCCAACCTTTGCAACGTTTTTCATTTTTGAATGGCCAAGGGCTGCAACGGGTCATAATAGCGCCCCTTCAAGTGTGCGACCATTCCTATGGTTACCAGGCCACGCAGACGGTGGGGATTGAAAGTTCTGCGGATAGGCTTCCATTGAACCAACGGGCGATGTGACGATCTGATAGTACGACATGATTGTTACCGTTTTCCAGCGCACGAATCGACTGCTTGGATGTGTATAAAGGGAGGGTGCCTTTTCTGATGAAAGGCACTTCGTTTTTCTTCATCTCTCTGTCTATCGTATGCATTGCGAGTCTCAACTCCCATCAATGTAAGTTTTTCTCAGCCCACATATCTTTCATTCTTCCCTTTGTTTTCCTTCTCGTTCTCGACGGCTGTCCCCTGATGGCATCCCGTCTTGGGAAAATGTTAGAGGGTCAAGCGGCCATTGCCACTTTTAGGGCTAGGTTTAAGATCCCAGACGAGATCGACTTAGAGCTAGTCGATCCTAATGATCACCAGATGGAGGAAACTGAGAAAAGAGTATCGTTCCCCATCATTGCCATTGTAGAAGGGGACCTTAAGTTTCCCCTTCATCCCATACTCTAGAAATTTATAGTAGAAAATAAGGTGTCACCCTCCCAGTTGTCGTCAAATATTTATAGGATCATTTTTAGCATGCTTGAAATCAACCAGCGCTTGGGTGTGAACCTGGGGCTTACCGAACTTGACTATTGCTATATGCTCTGTAAGGTTGGGGCAGTTCCAAAGTGTATTTGCAGGTCGTAGATTCGACCAGGGAGTTAGTGAAATGTCTACCCTCCTCCGGGAAGGGTGTTGATGACGTTAGGGTTTGGGTAACCGGGCCCTAGAAGTTCGGCGACATTCCTGAGAGAGAAAGACCGACCTTCCGATGCTCTAGAGTTCCCCTCAAAATAGGTCTGATGTCGACCTCTTATTTTGCATGCCTGATTTATTTCTAATGTGTGTCTGAACTTGATTGTGATATTTTGTAGAGAAAAAGAAGCGGTCGACAGTACGAAATTGGATTGTTAATCACGCCGATTTGAAAAAGGTTCTGGACTTTCGTGGTGAAGGCAAACTGAGGCACATTGCTTGGACTGCCCATATACTGCTCAATTACTCTCTCCGCTACTCAACTTTTACAGAGCGTTCTTGCAAGCGGGATCCCACAGAGCGTTCTTGCGAGCTTGGCCAAGGAGGGCTCTGCGGGAGACTTCGAGGATATCCCAGTTGGCGTCACTATCAAAAGGGCTCGTGCCCCTACTAGAGTGACAGTTGCAGTTGCTCCTCCTTTAAAGCTCATTGCCAAAGGGCTACGTGAGGCGCGCTCAAAGTCGAACAGTTCGGCCTCAAGTTCATCGCCACTTATGGTCCCAAACCACCGAGTTAGAGTTTCGATCAGAACACAAGAGTCCACCCCATCCCCCAACGAGGAAGACACTATGAGTTTATGGGAGAGGATGTTTGCTGCAGCTGGCAAGCCGCTGAAGACGGCTGCCACAACTTCTGCCGAACTGGAGACAGCCCTTGTGGTGGAAGCTGCTCCTATTCAAAAGAGACCAAAAACTAGGCAATAGAAGAAAAGGGCGCCAGAGTTTGCTGCACCGCCCCCGGCACCCAAGAAGTCAAGGGGAAAAGATGTGGTGGAGGAAGTCGGCGAGGTCGTTATAGTCACACCAAACATTTGGGCCGCCCTATGACGACGGTTGATTCAATGATCGACCAGGCAAAGGTTGCTTTCGGTGTCATGAAGAGTGTTTTTCCGAGGAAGGACGTTGTCAAGTTGGGAGCGGTGAGTGACACAGGCGTCTTCATGGGGGCATTCCATGACTCTCTACTTGTAAGTCGGCATTGCCTTTCAATTTGTTCAGAGATTTCGCCCATATTTGTTTTAAAACAAACTTTTAATTTTTTGGTGTAAGGTTGCCTGAACTCTTTGGAGGCGATGCCTCGCTACTAGAAGCTTGCCGAGGAGTACCACTAACTCATAGAAGAACATGGTTGTTTAAAGAAGGAGTGGATCGACGCTAACAAAGATCGGATCACCTTCAAGAAACAGGCCGAACAAGCTTCTGCCGAACTTAAGATGGTGCAGGCGGATTACAAAAAGAGAGACAAGGAGGTGACCGACCTCCAAAAGAAATTTGATATACAGTCCGTGAATCCATACAAGGCCAATGCAGAGGTCGAGGCACTCCAAGCCAAAGTGGCCAAGCTCAAGGCTAAGGAAGAGGTCATATTGAAGAAGGGTGAAGAAAGGGCGACTGACAGATTGGCTCTTGAGATGATAGATCTTAGCCGTGTCATCTTCCGCCAGGGCTAAAATGACGCCCTTCTTGTCGCTGGGGTGGACAAGTCCTCTGATGTATGGTGTTTGTGCCCTGATTATTTCGACACCACTAAGGAAAGTGTAGTCGACCCACAAAAGGTGATAGCCAATGCCGAGCATCAAAAGAAGCTTGCTTTGGAGGCTGTGGTTGAAAGGGAGAAGGAAGAGAAGGAGAAAGCTGTTGCTGAATTGTTTAAGGTTGCAGAATAGACCACTGATAAATCTGTTCAGCCAGGGGAGAAGTTGGCAGCTTGATTTGATTGTAGTTTTTTGGATCTTTTGTAATCAACCTTTATATTTCTAATGGAAGTTTCGTTCTGCCTTTATTTTTTTGTTACTTTCTCTTGGTAAACAGCTGTTCAGCTATACGTAATTGCTGAAATTCACTTTGCTTTAAGTTCTTATGACTCGTATATCTTTATTGGCCGATCTGTCTAATAGGGCCTATCTGTGATGCTTTGTTCTTTGTTGCCTTCGTTGGCCGACCTGCCTAACATGGACAGGACCAAGTTGTTACACTTGGTTTTTTGTGGCATTCTTTGGCCGACTTACCCAACTTGGACAGGACCAAGTTTTTACACTTGGTTTTTGTGGCCTTCTTTGGCCGACCTACCCAACTTGGACAGGACCAAATTTTTACACTTGGTTTTTGTGGCCTTCTTTGGCCGACCTACCCAACTTAGACAGGACCAAGTTTTTACACTTTGTTTTTGTGGCCTTCTATGACCAACCTGCCCAACTTGGACAGGACTAAGTTTTTACACTTGGTTTTTGTGGCTTTCTTTTGCTGACCTGCCCAACTTGGACAGGGCCAAGTTTTTACACTTGGTTTTTTTTGGCCTTTTTTGGCTGATCTGCCCAACTTGAACAAGACCAAGTTTTTACACTTGATTTTTGTAGCCTTCTTTGGCCGACCTACCCAACTTGGACAGGATCAAGTTTTTACACTTAGTTTTTTGTTTTAGTCCTACAGTGCTCTGAGAAGATTTGTTTGGACAACTCCATTTTCTATTGATTTTATAAAAGCTTTATACACTTGTTAAGTTGTTACATCATATAGGGCCTTACACTGCTGGTAGAACTTCTTCAGGTTGTTTGCATTCCAAGGCCGGGGCAACAGTTTTCTTTCCTCAACAGTTTCCAATCGATATATGCTGAAGCCGACCTGGGATGCCACTCTGTAGGGGCCCTCCCAGTTAGGGCTGAGCTTGTCATCTGCAAGGTTCTTTGTTGTCCCCAACACTCTTCATAAAACTAAGTCACCTGGAGTGAAGTTTCTTGGACGAACCCGTTTGTTGTAGGAGTGCTTTAACTGTCGCTGATATTCGGTGAGTCTGATCAAGGCAGTTTCCCTTTTCTCTTCGGCAAGATCCAGGTCTTTTGCAAGAGTCTGGTCATTAAGTTCAGTATTGAACACTGCCGATCTGATTGTTAGTAACCCAACCTCCAACGGTATGACTGCTTCCACCCCGTAGGACAAAGAAAATGGAGTTCATCTAGTAGATCGCCTTGGGGTAGTTCTATAAGACCACAGAACGCTGGGTAACTCCTCCACCCATTTTCCTTTAGCTCTCTCTAGCCGCTTTTTGATCCCATTGAGCATAGTTTTGTTCGAGATCTCGGCCTGCCCATTGCATTGTGGATAGACTGGTGTTGAATAATAGTTTCTGATCCCAAGCTCCTCGTAGAATGATCCGAATATGTTGCCATCGAACTGGGTGTTGTTATTTGAAACAATGGCACGAGGGACGTTGAACTTTGTCACTATGTTTTTTCATGTGAACCTTTTAGCGTTGACCTCTCTGATGCTTGACAAAGGCTCCACCTCTACCCATTTAGTGAAGTAGTCAGTCACCATAATGAGGAATCTCTTATTACCCGGAGCTCGAGGCAAAGGCCCGACTATGTCTAGTCCCGACTATGTCTAGTCGCGAGATCCTCAGCTGGCTGATAGATGATGGGAGAATACCTCTGACACTTGTCACATTTCAAGACATACTGGGCTGCGTCTTTTTGCATGTAGGGCCACTAGTATCCTTGTGATATAGCTCGGTGTGCTACTGATCTTCCGCTAACATGACTTCCACATATTCCTTCAAGGATTTCGTATAGGACCCCTTACACTTTACTCGGGTGGACATAGTGCAAATAGGGACCTGTGAAGGATCGCCTGTAAAATTCCTTGCTTGGTGACAGCCAGTATCTAAGAGCTGCATACTTAATTCGTTTGGCCTCATTTTTATCCTCTAATAGCTCCTCTTTGTCGAGATAGGAGATAATTAGATCCATCCAGGATGGTCCCAACTGTTCCATAGCCAGAGTTTGTTCCTCTTCATAAAATATGCTTGGTCTGGCTAAAGTCTCCACATTAATTGCCCTTTTTGACCTAGACTTCAAAACCGTTGCTAACATCACCAGAGTATCGACATGAGAGTTATTGTCCCGGTTGATCTGGCGGAGTTTGTAACTACTGAATTTGTTGAGCAATTCCTTAGCTTTAGCTAGGTATTGTGTCATCCTGTCATTCTTTGAGTTGACAACTAATAGGGAGTCCGAATAAATGACAATTTCAGAGATTTTGAGTTCGATGGTTCAGCGCAGTGGGGGAGTAAGGCCTCGTATTCAAATTCGTTGTTGGAGGCAGTGAACTCGAGCTTGATAGCTTGTTCGATGGTCAAACCATCTAATGTAACGAGCACTATGCTTGATCCTGCCCCCCGGTCATTGGAGGCACCGTCAACGTAAAGCTACCAATGATCAGTGTTCTCTCAAAGATCCAGGGGGAGGTCGTCGTGCTATTGAGCAAGAGGTGGTGGTTGGTAGGCTTCGGGTGGCAGTTCAACGAAGAATTCGGTAATGAAATCTATAAGGACCTGTCCTTTCACTGCCGATCTCGGATGAAACTTGATATCGAACTCCCCCAACTCCACAGCCTATTTTGCCAATCTGTCAGAGAAGTCAGCCCTTCTAAGGAGAGGTTTGAGCTGGTGGTCTGTGAGGATGTTGATGGTGTGAGCTCTGAAATAGTGCACCAATTTGTGGGATGTTACTACGAGTGCGAGTGCTAACTTCTCGAGGGGTAAGTATCTACTTTATGCTCCGAGAAAATTTTTGCTGACATAGTAAATTGGCAACTGTTGCCGATCTTGTTGTCTGAGTAGTACGGCGCTAATTACATGTTCCGACACCGCTAGGTCGAGGAAGAATTCCTCATGCTTGAGTGGGGTAGAAAGTAAAGGTGGCTGGGTCAAGTATTTCTTCAGATCTTTGAGGGCTTGGTCATATTCTGGGGTCTATTTGAATTGTTCCTCTCTTTTGAGAAGCTGGAAGAATGGTCGGCACTTATCCGATGATCAGTTGATAAACCGGTTGAGGGCTGCTGCTATTCCGGTTAGCTTCTGCACCTCCTTAGCATTCTTTGGGGCATGAATGCTCTGTATTGCACTGATCTGTCATGGATCCACCACAATGCCCCGATGTGTAACCAGGAACCCTAGAAATTTGCCCGAACTGACTCTGAACAGGCACTTCGAAGCATTTAGCCTCATTTTGTACTCCTTTAGGATGCTGAGTACCTCTTTTAGGTCTTTCAGATAAGAATGTTTGAGTTTGATTTTCACCACCATATCGTCGATGTAGACCTCCACAGTACTGCCGAGCTGCTTCTTGAACATCTTGGTGACCAACCGTTGATACGCAGCCCGGGCGTTCTTTAGACCAAAGGGTATAACCTTGTAGCAGAATATACCCCTTAGAGTGATGAAGGTCGTCTTCTCTTGATCGTCAAGATGGAGGGGAATCTGGTGATACCCCCAATAAGCATCCAAGAAACTCATCCTCCCGAAGCCAACTGTTGCATCCACGAGCTGGTCAATTTTGGGGAGGGGGAAAAGGTCCTTGGGGCATACTTTGTTCAGATCAGTGAAGTCCACACAGACCCTCCACTTGCCATCCTTTTTCTTCACTACCACTGTATTTGAAAGCCAGCTCGGGTAATTGATTTCCCAAATCGCCCCAGCTTCCAAGAGCTTCTTGGTTTCTTCAATAACAGTGTCCACATGTTGTGTCGCCACCATTCTCCCCTTTTGGATCACAGGTCAGCATTTTGGATCAACATTCAGCCTATGGCAGGCAACATTGGCATCAATTCTTGGCATATCATAAAGGGTCTAGACGAACACTTCCAGGTAACTTGTCAATAACTCGATGAGAGAACGTTCCTCCATTTTGGACAAAAAGGTGTCGATGATGAAGTACTTATCATTCTACCGATCAATGTGTATCTTCTTCAAGTCTTCTACAACCTTGTTCTTAGGCGTTTTTCCCACATCATCGATAGTGGGGGTGTCCTCGTGCAGTTCCATCATCTGCATATTCTCAGCCTTTGTCTTCGTTGTGCATGCCATCAAGAAACATTGTTTGGTAGCCACTTGGTCTCCCCTTATTTCCCCCACTCCACCGGGGATGGGAAATCTGATAAGCTGATGGTAGGATGAGGGGATAGTTTTCATGAGGTGTAGCCATGTTTATCCCATGATAACATTGTAGGGGGAAGGCACATTGACTACTAGGAATTCTGTCTGCAACGTAATTCCTCCAGCAATCATTGGAACCGTCACCTTCCCCATGGGCTAAACCGAGTCTAAGCTAAATCTGACCAATGGGTTGAGTGATGGCTGGAGGTCGGACTCCTTGAGCTCCAATTTTTTGAACAGGTTGTAATACATGACTTCGGGCGAACTTCCTTGGTCAATGAGCAATCTTTTCACGTCACAATCTGCTATTCTTAATGTTACCACCAAGGCATCATTATGTAGGGTCTACACCCCTACGAGATCTTTGTCAGTGAAGGTAATGGACGCATGGCCATCGCCGATCTTGACTTTCTTGCTGGGTGGTTGTATCTGCATGACTTTTCTCAAGTGTGTAGCTTTCTGTATTTCGGCCCTGTATCTATGTCGGTCGACTGTTCCTGATTCAGCTGAACCGTGCAACACATTGATTACTCAGACTGGTCTTGCTTCAACTTCCTTCTGGGGTGTCTCTTCCATTCGCGGTTGCTCGGCTTCGTTTTTCGTCTTATCATGTTCAATAAATTGGTCGAGATGGCCAGCCTTGGCCAAATCCTCCAGGTGGGTCTTGAGATGCCGACATTGCTCCGTCTTGTGCCCCTTCTTGCGGTGATAAGAACAGAACCTCTTTTGGTCCCGGGATGCTGGGTCCCTTCCCAACTTCGAGGGCCACTTAAAAAATGATTTGTCACTGATCTGGGGTAGGATTTTATAGATGGGGTCCTTAAAGACCGTATACACCCCCTCATTCACCTTTCTTCCCCGATTATTGTCTTTTTGTCAGGGTTTCTTGGCCTCCCTCTTGTTCGTCTTCTCAGAAGCAACGCCAACCTTTGTTGAACTCAGCTAAGGCATATCCTCATCTAGTATGGTGAGGGCCAGCTTCTTCATCAAAGACTGCTGCAAACGATGCTCCCTGGGAAGGCCGATTTTGAATTAAGTCACAGCCAGTTGTTTGCTGCACTCGTCAATTTCGTTGTAAGCCTCCCAATAGCATCGTACGTATGCCCGTAATCCTTCCCCTTCTTCTTTCCGCAAGGTGAGTAAAAAATCGACCTCCTTGGGCTGCAAGCTGTTAGCTATGAATCGAGTAATGAACAACTCGGCAAGCTATCTCCAGTTTGACACGGATCTAGACGGTAACTTGTCGAACCATCGTAAGGCTACGTCCCCCAGACTAGAGGGGAAGATTCAGCACATCAATGTTTAGTCTCCGCACCATACCACCATCAGCTGCTTGTAATACCGAACGTGGGTTACTAAGTCAGCTTTTCCGTCATATAGAGTGAACTTTAGTGGGGTGAACTTTCGAGGAATTGGGTAGGACTCAATCTCCTCTGTGAATGGTGATGATATGATATGGTCCAAGGCCTTTTTGACCAAGCCATGGGCTATGCGTTCCTTAGTTTGCTGCTTCTTATCCCCCAATTTTTCATTGCACCATTTTTCCCAATCCTCTCAATGCCAACCATGATCCACACTTTCCCCATTTGGCAGAGTCTTGGTCCTTCCTCTTCGCCAATCTTCTAGCCCGTTGTCATGGCGGTCGGTGCTAGAGGTGTAGCTTTCTCTTGCTCGCAGCGCTGGGATGTCCCTGCTTCTTGTAGTTCTTTCACGATTTGGAGACCCTTCTCTTCCACGCCCGTCTCTTCCGGATATTGCCTCTCTCATGACCCGAACTTGGGAGGTGAGGTAGGCAATCTCTTCCCCTTGCCGCTGAATTTCTCTTTCGGTCGAACGGAGCGTATCTTCACTTGGGACTCGTCCACTGAAGGGTGAGGGGGCAAGGTCCCGGTGGTGGTTTATACAGAAGTTTCGCTCCCTGGAATAGTCCGGGTTCCTCTGTAGCTCGTCTGGTGCTTCCTGGCGGTTTTCAGCTGAGGTCTATATTTTTAACCCTAGTGTTCTACCTCGGTGTCGATCTACTGGGGTAGATTGGTGGTGCGCCAAATTAGTCTGATCTTTGCTAGAGGAGGCTCTGTTACCTCGTTCGTCATAGTTCTGTCCTTTTCCTATTCAATCGTTCAGACTCATGGTTTTCTAAGCCTTCCCACAGACGGTGCCAATTGTAAGTGGGATTTTTCTGGAAGGCCAGGCCGAGCACCCAAGCCCACGTTGATAAGTCCAATCTCTCCGCAAGAAAGAGAAGTTAGAATGGGTTGACCCTTGTTGGGCTGATCACACTCCGATGATTAAGTTAGCAAGCCTAATCAAGAGTAGAATGAATAGAAGTTGTATATACTTGGAGTTAGTTGTCCATACCTGACTCTTGAGGGTTTGGATATTTATAGTGTGATCGATGGAGTGTTTCACTCCTTGCCTACTAGCAGATCATGATAGTTTGCTGGGTAGGCATCATTGCATACCGTCGACTGACCAAGTGCAAAGCCTGCCTTACCGCCGCTGAGAAATCTGGCTGTCCGGACGTGTATGTCGACGTCGCGTGGGAAGCCGTTGGCGCATTTAATGCGGATCAACTTCGCATTTAATGCTTAGAGACCGCTAGCAATTTAGGCTCGCCTTTCACGGTTTGGACCAAGGTCGGCATGAGGTCGGCGGCTTGAGCCTTACCATTCCTTAGTTCTAAATTTGGACCGCCAAGCAACCAAACTGTAATTCGTGTAGATTGAGCCTGACCAAATGGGTTGAGCCGTGTGTTATTCCCTCACAAATATATATTATTTTATATATTTTAGACCAGATCAAGCTTCTGACACTATTTCCAAGCCCATCATTAATCTAATCAGGCTTAAAAAAAAAAAAAAAAAAAGCTTCAAGCTCTATAAATAATTGAAGTGCTTGGGCAGGCCACCAGACCCTAATCACTTTTACTTTGATCCGAACAGAAATTTAGAAGAGCTCCGCATAAACTTATCCAAACGCTCAAAACAAAAAGATTATTTCGAATTTTTGTCAAACTAATTTGTGTACCGTGGCATCACACCTGGCTGCAGTCCATCGTCAAGCTTTCAAGACGAACAGAAGTCTATGTGCAGTGGCTCCACGAACAGTACCCACATGCTATGCCGTATCTTGTTAATTCATAGGTACAAAGAAAACTTAGTTTTGCAAAACTTTTCCTTACGCTTGGATCAAGTATTTTTTTTGGTTCCTTTTTCATCACATTTTTCTATTTTGTTACTTTGATTTTATAAATTTATATTCTAAATATAGCATTAAAATACCGGTAATTGGATTTCTCGATGAATTTTAAACTCCACACCGAACCCAAACGCATGCACAAATCTAAAAGTCATAAGGACTTGACAGAATCCAAGAAATACCTCTTTGAACCTGAGTTGTAGTAATTTTTACTACCCATAGCATGGCAGCATACAATTTTGCTATGTATTGGTATTTTTATTTTTTATTTGAATATCTTTTACAAGTATTATAATTTCATAAATAGTGTAAAAAATCTAAAAAGAGTAAAAGTGAATAAGAAATACAATTTTAATACATGAGCTGCCATTTATATAAGGCAACAGGAATTCCTTTCGTGATGAAGCTGAACTTGTACAGTGAGCTATGCCTCTCTTATTTTAATAAAATTTTATTTAAACCATATAAATTTTTAAATATTTATAATAATAAATAGTGTATTGGCCCCTTTGAGATTCAAAAAATATTAACTTCATCTTCCAAAATTCAATAAAAAAATTTACCTCGATCATTCAAAATTGGAAAAAAAATTACCTTAGTCCTCTCACAAAAAAAAATTCCTGATTCTATCGTTGTCGAAGGAAATCTCGTTCTACAAGGTGATTGAATTACACAAGTATAGTCGTGCGGTTGGTTAACAACTATTATTATAGGTTTATCTGTGGTTTGCGGAATATGGGATTGTAGATACATCATTTCAACCTGCAAATTTTTCAATGCCATTTTCTTCGACCGTTCTAGGCTCTCGCTGTCAAAGGAAATGTATCTCCTCTGTCGTCACATATATGTACAATTGTATTAGCCTCCAACGTCAGGTTGCAGTCTTCCCACTTGTGAACCATGAAAATAATCAAATGCTGATTTTTCAGTCTTGGCAGATCCAACAAAAGCTACAGCTAATACAGGGCTTTATTCCTACTCTCTCTCTCATGCAATGGAATATGCATCTCAATTTCTTCTTCGATCCAAAGATGCCAAAGTCCACCCATCCTTTTAACGTTTTTCCTCTGTTGCAGAAGAAAAATTTTGCATTCAACCATGAATGATGTGACACAGGACTCCAAGAAGAAATTATTTGGAAGGACTTCCATTCAAGTTTCACACCATTAGACTATTTTAAGTAAGAAACTTCAAATGATGTCGCACCTCTATAGGTCAATATACATATATAAGAACAGATCGAAGAGAGACGTTTTTGATGAGTTTTACTCGTTGAAAAATGGCTGGTGTACCTGTGCTTTTATTTTGAGGTATGTTGTTGCAAATTCCGACTTTGAACGAAGCTATTGATCCAAAAATGTCTTATATTGAGAGACGGACCGACCAAAGGTTAAGAGTAAGCAGGTGCCCCTGAAATTTATAAAAAAAATAAATTAACCCGACCCATTTTATACTTTACTCTGAATTTTATCTTAATAATTTTTTTTCATTTGAACTTATGATACTTGATAATCAACTTAAAATCTTATTTTAAATGTAAGCTGTAATAATCATTTTTTAGAAGTGATAAGAAATTGTGAGTTTGCTCAAAAATTATTTCTGACAAAAAAAGAATAGTATTTACCCATTAGTCTATTTACTTATAAAGTTGGCATTGATCTTACCGGTTGCAATTTTATCAATTGAGAGAGCTTTTACTGCATTAAAAATTATTAAGACTCTATTATGCAATTGCATAGGAGATGAGTGGATGAATAATTGTTTAGTGTCATATATCGAAAAAGACAAATTCAAAACTGTAGACAATAAAACTATTTTACAAATATTTCAAAATATGAAAAAACGAATAAGATTGTTGTAATTTGTCATTTACTTTTATTTAAACATTAATTTGTGTGAAAAATATTTGATATTAATATATAAAATCTTAAAAATTATTGTATTTGTTGTATTATTCTAAAATTCATCATCTTACTTATTAAAAATTTCCTGAGTCGGCCGCTTATTTTTGACCAGTTTTTCATCGTACGGTTTTGACGTCTATTTGTGTACGTTTCCATAGAAATTAGTCCTCCCTCAAAGTTTGAGTCTATGCACGTAATCTAATGGTATGTAAAAAATAAAAGAAAAGAAAAGTTAAATGAAATTGCTTATCCGGTATCTTTATTGATAACCAGAAAAAAAAAAACCTTTATTTATTCTCCTTTTATTTTCTAACCGGACTGAAAAAAAGGATTTCATTTGTTTTAATTCTTTATCATTTGTTTCTTCTTTTCATTCATAACTCCAAAATTCAAACATCGGGTATGGAACTATTCACCACTTGATTGAGCTGAGCAGTGTGTAATTTTAGATGGGGAAAATATGAAGTGTGAACCCTATAAAATATGGTAACAAAGATGATTAAATGAAATTAGATTTATAGATGTTTTAGTGGGCTTTCCATAATTTATTTGTCACCAACACAAAATTATTGCTAGCCTCTACTTTTCAGGTAGTTTCCATGGTTATAAAAGGTATATCCCAACAGGGGATTAATTTTGTGATTAAAGTTGGGATTTGTATTCTCTTCATTCTTTAATTTGAAATAGAGATTTTCATAAGATTACATCTAGTCCATTAATTATGGAATGAAAATTTTTATTCTAAATCATGAAATAGAGAGAATTCAAAACCTTAAAGTTGACATTCTTCCATTACTCAATTGGAAATTCTAGATTTTTCTAAATCTAACTGGATGATCCGATGGTGCAGAAATTAAGGACCTTCTCAATCTTTGACTCTCCATTTCAACCTATTACTAAAAAAAATGAAGAGGGGGAGAGGGTGGTTAATTAGACTCTCATCATGTAGTTTAGCCCAAAAATATATTATCTTGTGATTAAAGATTGCACAATTAATCACCGTTACGTTTAGACTAAATTGTAAAATAAATATCTAAAATTCCCTTACTCTTGTTTCTCCATTCTTATTTGTTGAGAAAGATGATGAAAATAGAACATTAAATGAAAATTTTTAAAAGAGGCACTAAGGTCATTTGGAGCCATCAAATTCAATTCCAATAGAGTCCAAACGCGTTTAGCCAGTGTGTGATATACACTAATTACCATTATCTTTAATGAATTATATCAATTTTGTACTTTAATCCAAATCACAAGGGTTTAACAGTATATTTTTTTAAGGATGTATATTCAAGCCAAACTACGAGGTAAAATGTACTTAACCAAAAAAAATAATAGTACTATCTCACTTTCCAATAACTACTAAGAAAATAGCGATGAAAGCATTGATGGTAATAATTAAAAAAAATTTAAGATTAATTTGTGAAATCTTTTTGAATTAATTTTAAGACCTTATATTTTCCAGGCAAATAAAAAGTCTTGCTAGTCTCTTTTTAATTTAAAAAATACGTTTTGCTGCAATGCAAAAACCAATTATTAAACTCTCTTATTTTGGTGTAGAATGGTAATGCGATGTATGAAGGTCCGTAAACTTTGACACTGCATTTTTTACGGGCACAAGAAAACTTAGGAATTAAAAATCATTGCTTTGGATGGAAAATGAATTTCAAGAGGCGCCTATTTTAATTTGTAACTGAAACAAGGACTTGATAGTAAAACAACTCTAATTGCTTTTCCATGAAATTCACAAATTTGTTTGCATTTGTTAAGCTATTTAGGAAAGATATTAAGATATTTAAGTTGTTTAAGACAAATCTTAGTATTGAAATTTGAAAATAAGATATGAATTTCTGCTTCTTTTTCTTGGGTAGGTGAAATACAGTTGACAAATTATTTTTCTGCGAAAGAACAACTAAACACGTGCCCTCCCCCTGCCCGGAGAAAAATTGGAAACAATAAAAAAATGAAACAAAGACTTACGGATAAATTATATTTTACACCTTTATACTTTACATTGTATTTTATTTTAGGATATATAATTTTAATTATAATAATTAAGTTTCTAAACTTTTAATTTGTTACAATATCACCTCCCATAAACCTCCGTTTGTATAATTGAAAGTCAAAAGCTCTGTGCATATCACGTGGCTCTTTTTCAAGGGCAAAAATTTATTTACCTACTATTTTGGCTTTCATACGCACTCATCCCTTCCTCACAAGAGACGATTGGGGAGGGGAAGTATTTTGTAACCCTCATTCTGTTTTATATATAGAATGACTTAATTTTTAGAGGTTTTGAAAGAGATTGGCAGAGATTAGGGCGTTTAGACACCAAAATGGTGTGAAAATATATTTTTACTCTTGAAAAAAGATCATGTGAGATATACAAGGCTTTTGGCCGTCAATTACACATACAAAAGCTTACAAGAGGATGACATTGTAACAAATTAAAAGTTTAGAAGCTTAATTATTACCATTAAAAATACAGGTCATAAAATGATATTTAGAATAAAGTACAACTAAGTGTAAAGTGTAATTTAACCAAAAATTAATTTTTATTTTTTTTACGTCCAGCCCTTTTTCAAACCATGATTCGTTAGCGTGAACGTTAACCACCCAGACTCTTTCCAAACTCGTGTCAGAAAAAAAGAAACAAGAAAAAGAACATCAAAAAGACCTCCTGAGTCTTCTTCTACCTGCTGTTATTTGAATTTTTAGTGGTCAATATCTCATTGCCTGTCACCTTCTTAATTGATGCTGTGCTACATTCAAACTTGCTGATTAATGTTGAAGAAAAAGCTAACAAATTCATACCAAATCAACTGCCCTGTCAAACATTCACATTACAGAATGATGCTATATAAGCAGCTGATCAGCTGGGCCCTTCCACCACCAGCACTGCATTGCTCTGGAAGGTCGGAAACATGGAGAAGCTAACAACCCAAATTTTGTCATGCATTTTCTTTGTTGTTCTTGTTCTCCTTTCAGTTTCATGCCCAGCAACGATTTCTCAGGAAGTTGGTAATTAGTCATTTCAATCTGTCAAAAGATCGTACTAGTTGTTTTCTTGTTTAAGTCTTGATATATATAACACTGTAATTGTTTTGTTTCATTTTTTTTCTCTTTAATTCCTTTGTTTCGTGGTGCAGAGGATGAGAGAGAATTTAATTACGACAAAGACAGTCCTTTCGGACCGGATCACTGGGGAGAGATTCACCCAGAGTGGAGCTTGTGTAGCAATGGAACAATGCAGTCTCCTATTGATATGTTGAATGAGAGGGTTGAAGTTGTGTCCAACTTGGGGAAGCTTAAGAGGGATTACAAGCCCTCTAATGCCACCCTTACTAACAGGGGCCATGATGTGATGGTAAGAGAGAGAGAGCGAGAGAGAGACTTCTTATGAGAGAGCGAGAGAGAGATTTCTTATTTCCTTCTCAACAATAGAACTTCATCACAATGGTTTGAGGTTTAAAGTGAAAATTTTAAATGAGATTTTTTATATTTTTAATATTTATATAAATTTTTTATTTAAATTTTAATTTTTCTTATTTTTTGAGATGTAAAATTATTAATTAAAATTTATTTTCATCGTTTTCTAATGGAACATTCACTGAGTCATAATGAATTTTACTAGCTACAAAAAAATTAGTTTGTGGTAAAATATTCACCGAGTGATTAAAATTTACATAATATAAAATTGATAATTCAACCAATAAAATAAATAATTAGCTTTTTAGTTTCACCGTAACAACTACTTGTAGACCTACAAACAATAAAAATATTACACTTTTTTTCAAAAGAGAAATCAAATAAATATCTATTTATATAAAAATATTACATCAACAAGCTTTTGATGATGACATCTGTAAGATTTACTAATTTATCTTTTAGTTTAAAATTTTGTCTTTGTCTCAGAGAGAGAGAGAGAGAGTTGTGAGGGTTTAGAGTCTTTATACTTCTAAATGTATAGAAGAGAGAGAGTTGTGAGAGTATAGAGTCTTTATACTTCTAAATATCTATACATTAGAGAGAGAAAGAGAGTTCTATAGGTTGGATTTTTTTTTATGTTTATTGTATTGATAAAAGTATATGTAATTATATTTTATTAAATAGTTTTTTCAAGTTAATAGAGTGATTAATCTGGGGCCTTTTTTATTCTTCTTATGAGTCTTTTTTTTCATTTGAAGTAGGCCTTTTTTATGGGTATTTTCTTATTTAAACTGAGACCCCTTTTTTCCCTTCTTTTCAGGGGCCTTTTTCTTATTTATATTTAGGATTTTTTTCACAAAATATGTCAAAATTATACAAAATTTTAACTATAATAAGTAAGATATTTAAAAATTAGAGATCTTAAAAAATTAAAGGCCTAAAGCAATTGCTTTGATCGCTTTAGGGTTGAGCCGCCTCTTGACACCATCCAAAAGTTTCTGGTTCAAGTTCAGATTGTCAGCCACCATGATACCATCCATTTCAATGATTCAACATATTAATGTAAGAATTCACTTGAAATGGATGATGGGTGATTAGAAGTGGGTTTCAATGGAGAAGTTCAGCCCTTAGAAATGATAAAAGCATCTCTTAAGAGCCCATTTGGTAAGGTTTTTTTGCTTAGTTTTTTTGCATATCTCTAGCTTATAAAAGAAAAAAGCAAAAAAAAAATTTAGCTTTTTTTTTGTTTATAAACTAAAAAACCAAAACCAATAAAGTTAAAAATAAACTGTACCAAATGGATCCTAAATGACATAACCCTGTTAGCAATTCGAGTCCATTACGAAAGAAAATTTTCGAGATTCTATTGGAGCATGAAACATCTCTTTCTTCTCTCCTAATATAGTGGGTTTCCGGGACTCATCAAATAATTAAGAGATAACCCACTACATCGTGAGAAAATTAAGAAGGGCTTAGAAAATATCCTAAGCAAAATATCACCTAAAAAGAAGAAAAAATTGAAGGAAAGAAAAGAGTAGCCAACTCAACATGCATCATTTGCACTGGTAATGTCCATACCAATATGCCTATTCTTCTATGTCACGTGACATGAAAATTCAAACTTTCATTTGTCAATGGTACCAAATCACGTTTATCTTACCTACCGCGGCCCCATCGATATTCAATAGTAATATGATTTTGATATCACAATCTAAAGCAGAAAGTAACATGGTCTGGTGTATTGAAAAGCACAGGGAACAAAAATGAAAAGAGCTTACAAAATTATTTATTTTGTTTTTTAAAACATTGTGAAGCTTTCTATATGTTCATCCTTGTCATGATACTAATATATGTTTAGGTTCTTTTTAACCTTGATTTATGTTTTATTGGTGAACGCAGTTGGAATGGGAAGGGTGTGCAGGATATATTGAGATAAATGGAACTCAGTATGAACTCAAACAGTGCCATTGGCACTCACCTTCTGAACACACTATCAATGGCAGAAGGTGCTTCTCCACTTTCTCATAAGCATTTGTGATATATATATATATATATAAAATACAAATCTGAATTAATTCTCCTCTTATTATCTATTAATTTATCATCATACAACTACAGGTTCGATCTGGAGGTTCACCTGGTTCATGAGAGCAAAACTAACAAGAGTGCTGTGCTTGGGATCATGTACAAAATTGGACGACCTGATTCTTTCTTGTCCAAGGTAAAAAGAAACCTCTCTCTCTCTCTCTCTCTCTCTCTCTCTCATGTTTACTGTTTCTTTTAGATGTACGAACACTTAGCAGCCATTGCATATACTGGAGAAGAGAAGAGGGTGGTGGGTGTGGTTGATCCAAAGGAAATAAAGATAGATAGTAGGAAGTACTACAGGTACATTGGCTCTCTTACGGTTCCTCCTTGCACTCAAAATGTTGTCTGGACCATTGTAAGAAAGGTATGCTTACAAACCTAAGTATCATATTATATTACCAATCATATAATTTTCTATCTAATGGTCACTGAATTCCTCAGGTGGGAACTGTCTCAAGGGAACAAGTCAAATTGCTGCGTGAAGCTGTTCATGATGTGAGTTGATGTTTTTTCTTTCTTTGGGAAACTGAAACTTGATGAAAATTTTAAAATATAGTCTTCTCATTTTTCAATTAGTGCTATCAAATTTCTTGATATTAATGATTCGAAAGGTCTTACAATCTTAAATACAATGAAGCAACAACTAGTACTAGAATCTTTGTTTTTTTTTTTTTCTTCCCATAGTACAATGAACAAAGTTTGTGATAACATGATATGTTTTCTCAAGCGATATGAAACCAATGCAAGACCAGTGCAACCACTAAACAGGCGCCGGGTGAAACTTCATCGGCCACGGGATCGTGAACATTGAAATTTATGATTTTTCAGCTACTTTCCTGCTACGATGGAGATCTCATCTTCACAGAACTGGATAGAGAATGTGACCTTGGATTGTCCAGATATGGCTGTTTCACCTTGATCTTCCCTGTAGTTTTGGTCGAAGAATTCCCTTGTTCATGTTGTTTTCTTTATACGAATACTTTACAGTATTAGAATAAAAACTCGATGCCATATGTACCGGCACATCATGTGTGCTTTTGTTGCACATATAGCAGGGTTCTGTAGTCATATTTATGGAGATATATTGAATAATGATCATTTTCACTTCTGTTACAAAAGCAAGAAATGGTTAGATATTAACCAAACCAGTATGCAGTTGAAGCATATTCTAGAGAACTTGTGAATTTGAGAAGCCTTTAGTCCCAGATGGACTTATAAAACTCAAGAGGATAAGGGTATTGTGTACATACAAGACAATGCAACAAATAACAGATAAAGCACCTGAGCTATCGAACAAGGCTCTCCGGATTTTATACTATTGTGGCAAGATGGTGCTAAGATTTCGAATATCATTTGGTAGATTACACTAATAATAGCATGGATTCTAACTACAAGACGTCCAACTACATATTTCCAAACTTTCACTAATCAATTATTGTTACTTGGCAATATAGCACCTATGCTAAGGGTCAAGTGAACAATAAAACCAGACCAAAATTGAAGACTGCCCTAGTAGTTCTTGCATATCAAGCACTTTCAGTTGCTTGGACTAGACCACCTGCAATAATTCATGCAAATCTGCAGATTGTGTTCTTTCAATATTCCCAAAGTAAAATCTTCCTTCACAAATATTCACTTCAAAACCTACAAATATAAGTTCCTTGACGTCAATAAGATTAATCTGTTGTACCAAATAATCAAGCTGAAAGAAGGAGAAAAGCAAGCAATATAAACAAATCGGGTAATATCTCTATCCCATGATTATACTATGAAATATTTCAATATAATAACTAACAAAGCATCATACTAATATACTATATACATCTTGATGATAATTAGAATCTGATAATGGATTCTAATTTTTTTTACTTGGGTGCAGTACTCATACCATCCTGGCAAGGACTTTCATGATATCATCTATACATGGACGATGCATTGGATCATCTTCCACACAGGCTTTAGCTAAAACAGCTAGACATAAGGCCTCTGCAAGAGGATAATCCTCCTTCAAACATGGATCCATGAAATTCCTCAATTGCTCAAAACAACCACCTTCACTAGCTTCCCCTCCCAAAAATCCAATGGATTCTCTAAACAGTTTCCCATCTATGTCCTCTCTTGCTGAGATAAGCTCAAGCAACACAACTCCAAATGCAAAAATGTCTACCTTTTCAGAAGCCGAGTCATTAACAAGGTGCTCCAGCACAACCCATCCTGCTGCAAGACTAACCCCAGCAAGACTAACCCCATCATCATTTTCTTTTGAGGATCCAACAGCAGGGGTGGTTCCGAAAACTGCCAGCTTTGCCCTCCAATTTGGTGTCAGGAAAATATTTCTACTATTTATGCTCATATGAGTATAAGGGGGAACCATACAATAGTGTAAATAGTGAAGCCCGGTTGCAATATCAAATGCTATTTGAGTCCTTCTGTGCCACCGGAGAGAACTAGATGAATTTGATAAGCAATCCCTTAGGCAGCCATTAGCAGGGAATTCGAAGACAAGATAAGACCAAGAAAATCCATTCTCTCCGTAACAAACGCCAAGTAATTTCGCTATATTGACATGGTTGATCTTCGAATGCACATCAATAACCAGCTTAGTATCTTCAAACCTCATCTGTCTGATAATCACTTCAACACTATCAATCAAACCTTTGGATATGAAACCACTTATCTTAGTATCTTCACTGAAATCTTTTGTTGCCTTTCTGAGCTCCTCTATGCTGTAATTGCACAAAGAATACTTTATTCCAACGAGAAGATCCGGAGATAAACATGAATTTGTGGAGCTTCTGGTCATGGGACCAGACAGAACTGGAGAGCTTCTGGGGGTTGAAAAAGAGGTGAGAGAGCTTCTCCGAGCTGACGACTGAATTCGGGAAGCCTTCCATTTGTTTAAGGCCTTTGCATATAAACCACATGCAACCAATGCAACTAGAACCAGAGAGAACCCTACAACTGATCCCACAATATACAATTTCTTCATTTCTGTGGTTTTTGTCTCCTGTTCTACAGGGATTGTGGGTAGAAAGCCCGGAATCGGAGGATCAGATTCAGGAATATTGACATTGATGAATGGCTTCCCTTTTACAGGAACTAAAACAGTTGTGTTTGGATAAACAGTGGGTGAAGGTTCTAAATTGTTAGCCTCATATATGTCTTCAGGAGGAATACCAAATTTCAGTCCCAATTTCTTTGGCTCATCTCCTTCTATAAAAGGGTATGTGACAAGGTACTTTACCCCATTGCTACCTGTGAAATTATCAGGACAAGCACATTTCAAAGGCAAATGAAGAACAGAACCAACCTTGGAATTGTTTTTCTGGGATGGGTTTTCCTCGGAAAGTGTGACTGATTTGAGTAAACCTTCAAAAACTCCACAGGCGACTTCTGTGAATGTTGTGCTTTCAGGAACCAAGTAGCTGAAATTTGCCTGGAAATACTTACCGATGCAAGAACAGTTAATGGGAACAAGAACTTCTCTACCTGGTTTGAGAGCCTCCGAAGCAGAAGTGAGGTTGTTCAAGGGAAGTAACTCACCGGAGTCCATGCCGAACAGGCCGGAGGTATTTGAAAGAGTCTGGAATCGTTGGCTGGCTCTATAGACCAAGAATGTCTGGCATGATCTCGGGAAGGAATCGCAGGCGTATCTTGTACCTCGGTTACTGGTCTTTGCAGAACATGGTGTCGAGTCATAGAATTGTTGAGCATAGCTTGAATTGAATCCTACCCAGAGGAGAAACCATAGACAAATCATGGTTTCTCAGATCAGAATTTGTGCATTCTAAGAGATGACTAGATTCCTTTGGAGTAGTAGCAGTGGGAGGGTGATGTCAAGGATAGCCACCTTATTGTAATTAACTCAGGTCCAGCCAAAGAATTAGCAATTATATAGAGGAGACCTGTGATGAAATTTGAAGGCATCATCAGGAGTCGGCCAACGTATTTACTAGCGTTCAACAATCTTTGAATGCTTCCTACTTGTATTTTTGCAATCAGAACCTTTAAAAACTACTATACTTTCTCACCTTCTAAATATTAAACAAAACTTCTCAAAACTTAGATACGTTACGGTGAGTCCATCGGTAGATTAAGCTATGGGTTTAGGCTGAAGCTAATCAATCGAATGGTCCAGGCACCATGGTATGGTGTGCATGGGCTTCAACAATTCAGGTAGAACTCAAACCAAATATAGAAGAAATAAAGAATATTATTATTTTCCTTTCATTTCTCTTTCCTTCCAAACAGAGTGCTGAGGTAGAACTCAAGCTTCCACCACCTGTACAAATGCGCACTGAGAGTGTCTTGTGTCTTGTATATGGCCTAGTTGTGGCCCATCATCATAACTCGAACACAAAAAAAGTTCTTACCTTCAATCAATGTTTTCACCCTTTAAATCAATATTTTCCTCCAACCATAGATAGTTTACGGATTCTGGATTTATGGTGGAAAAACAAAAAGTGATGAGAAATGAAATTACACTTTTTGTTTAGTTGTTAAGGGAAAGTGGTAGGTAAAAAAAAAGTAATTACAACAACAATTCCTAAACTATGATTCAGTATTACTAAACTCTCTCAAACTCTAAAACGTAATATTTTGACCTTTTAAACTAATAATTTGTATCAATTAAAACTTTATATTAACAATAGATTAGCAATTCTTGTTAGGAGAGTAGATGAAAAATTATCATTTTACTTACACATGCTTACAAAAATAAGGCTTTAATTTTAAATTGACTTTCTCTTTTTGTAATAATTGTTTTATGATTGAAATACTCCTTGAATTGCTCATATATTTATATATCATTCTAAGGGATATTTTAGTCATTGAACACTTATTATTATAAAAGAATATCAATTTAGGTATTGTGAATATGTGCAAGTGACATAGCAATTTTTCATCCATATTCCTAACCAATTGCTAATAGAATTTATTAATTTATACAAATTGATAGTTAATGAGGTCAATATGTTACGTTTTAGAGTTTAGGGGCGTTTAGTGATACTGAGTCTTAGTGATATTGAGTCATAGTTCAAGGATGCTGCAATTATCCCTAAAAAAAACTAAAAGAGAAATGAGTAAACTGTATTCTCTCATTTTTCTTATGACCGAGTTTTCAAGCTAGCTTGCGCACACCACGACTAATCTCGGGACCTGTGTGATCCCATGTCCAACATAAATCGGATAATCATTGGGCCAAAGACCTTGGGGGTAGTCCTAAGTAGTTGATAGCACCTAAAAGGTTTAAAACCTAATACGTTAAAAGGAGCAGACTCTCAGGCTCCAAGCCTTGACCATCAACATAGAATTTACTTTTACATTATTATTGATAAGTGCTTATTCATTTCTTCTTACTTACTCAATGTAATCAAACCATAGCATAGAATTGGGGTTGTTACATTCTTTTTCTTTTTTGTTTACTTTTCCTTTTCTTCTTTTTTTCATTTTTTTCAATAAATTTGAATTTAAAACACAACAGCAATAACTCTAGATCTATTAGCTAGAACGGTAGTACATACTAATGACAAGAAAAGGCCTTGAAAACCATCATCATGCGTGCTTGTTAACTTATACCCGATTTGGTAAAGTTTAAAGATGAGTTTTTTGTTTTAACTCAACTTTTTCCGTCTTTTGAAAATATTTTAATTAAAATTTATTTATTTTTACTTTTATGACCTTTTTGTTTGAACCTTTTAATTACGCTCTATCACCAATAATTTTTTCTCAATTTGATTTGGTTTTGTTTATTGATTGATTAATGGTTGTTGTTGATAGGGATTTTGGTTTTGGGAGGGTGGGGGTTTGGTTTGGTGTTGTGTAAGGTACGGTGTTGTTTAAGAAGTGAAATAAGTGAGTGATTTTACTTTAAACAGTACAAATCGGAGTTCCTAATTATAAGTTATTTTTAATAATTATTTATTATTTTAATAAAAAAAATTAGTTTTATTTTATGTTTTTGTGTTTTGTGCAGATTTATAGTTAAAACCAAGCAAAATAAGCCGATGTGCACATAGACATCTATTTGGATGTTAACTAGATATATATTGTCTATGTTCAGATTGTGAGAATTTAAACACCTAAGTGCAAGTGTGGCGAAATAGCAGCTAAAATAACCTAGAAGAACAGGGTCTATCCACAGGGAACAGAGTTCTAAATTATATGAAATGTCACAATTATCGATGGTAGGTATCAGAATTCATCCTAGGTAATAAGTTAGATACCGACTAAGTCATGCTAGACACATAAGCATCACAAACACCTTAAGTTATAAGCTAAATCAACTGGTTTGAATTTCACCTCTTACTGACAAAATTTGGACAAAAAATGCAAAAATAGTAACCAAAGAAAAAAATATTTTATTTTTGAGATGTTTGATGATTGTTAAATTAGACTGCAAAATAAACAGATTAAAAATAGCCTTAGATTCAATTGATCCGATCACGTAATTTTCTTGGGGTTGATCAATACATGTTTACCATCTGTTAATTGTAGAAATAGGATTTTTATAGTTTAAAACATAACTTGTGTCATACATGACTGATCACTCCAAAATATTGCGATTGATATCCGCCAGTGTGCGGTTGTGATGTAACAATTCGTCTGTAAGAAAACTAATAATCCTATAAAAATGAAGTAGAAATAAACCAAAAATTGAGGAGTCGAGAGATAAATATCAACTGAACAAAAATATAAACTAGACTTGTATTGATGAATGGAAAGCTTGAAGTCAATTGATCCGGATGTCAATATCCTTAGTGTTTCATTAAGATTCCTTTTTGTAACTCAAACAATCGACTTTGTCATAGCCTTTGATTCGGAAGATGAAGCTTTGAAACCCTAGCTCTTGATTCTAGAACCTTATTTTGCAATCTCTTGCTTCAAGGGTTCATACCATCAATTCAAGTAACTATAATCCCAAACCCTAGTTTGTATATTACAACTCAAGAACATAGTTAAGAACCTCTTGCTTTCAATAGATCAAGGTTATAAAGAATCAACAACTTTCAATTTAACAAAAGATTTAAACATTTAAAACCATAAAATCTTAATGATTCACCAAGATTACATCAAGCATCCATCACAATTCAATCCAATATTAGGTTTAGTAAAACATCACAATGAAGAACATGTTTGAATTCATGATTGGAATTGTTAGTAAATTCATAAAGATTGAAGGAAAACCTTTACAAGCCTTCAAAAAACTTCAAAATCTCCTTCTAAGTACTCCAAAAAGGAACCCCATTCCCCCCCCCCCCTCGGGGGATAATTACAAGTATTTGTTGACTCTATACCTTGATTTTGATGATAACTAAACCTTGTGTTAAATTTACTAATGCATTTAATTAGTGTGCAGATTAACAAAGATCAAAATTTAGACTTAAAGTTTGACTTAAAGTCTAATTCATATCGAAATGGATACACAACACTTATAAGTTCAAGCAATGCACCAAAAGTCAAGCCATGCACCAAAACAAAGTAATTGCACCCACTCAAACTTTAAATAGATGATTTGCATTTGAAAAGATTGAAGGTGCTCAAAGAAAGACTTCATTAAGTGTGAAAATACTAAATAAAGATGATTCGAATTCGAAGAGATTGAAGGTGTTTAAGAAAAGGATTCATCGTGTCTGCAAAATCTTTACAAAGAATTCATAAGAGGACTACATCAGAGTTGTGAAGATTCAAGAAAGTTCATACTTATTGAGAGTACTTAAAAATAGACTTCATCCAGCCTCTAATGAAGTGATTCTGAAGAAAACGATATTGGCATCATGTATGTGAAGCTCTACATGGAAGAAAAGAACATTAACAACAATTGAAAAGAGCTCAGAAATGAATAAGAGAAGCTCACCTTTAATGAATAGAAATTTGGCAGCTCGGCAACAAAGAAAATATGATAATCAAAAGAAAAATTCATTCCAAATTGAATGGAAGACATCTCTGAAGGATTGAAGACTTGGAACTATTATCATACCCCAAAGAGAAGACTCCTTGAAGATCTCAAGTGTTTTGAAGAACATCATACCCTAAAAAGAAGATCCATTAAAGAACATCCGCAGATTAGTTGAAGCTAAACTGATCAAGAAAAGTATGAAGGACAGTTTCTGGGTGATGTGTCGACACATGAATTTGATGTGTCAACACATAAAGACAGTAGACACATTCTGCAAAATACAGACTTGATGTATTGACACATGGGTTTGATGTGTCGACACATGAAGACAATAGACAAAATCTGGATAATGCAAACTTGATGTGTCGACACGTGGAAGGCAAGTATCGACACCTGGGGACTAACAGCTATATTTTTAAACGTTATATTGAAGTGAGCGCGCATTTAATGAAGCTCTAACAACCTCTAATGGGTGAAATCAATTCAGTGCTTTATATATAAGCCTTCAATTGCATTTATGGAAAAAAAAAAAAAAACCAACATTCACTGATTGATTGAGCTGAAAAATCTAAAAATTCTCTTTGTCCTCAAGTTGGTAGTTGTGAGCTATTCAATTCCCATTTACTCTACTTAGAGAGCTTGTATTTTGTTTGTATATCCTTCATATACTTGTAAATGAGAGTTGGGGTGTACTCTTACAAAAGAAAAACATTTATAAGTTGAAGTGGATCTTGAACAAAATCACTTGGTAGCTGAAAAGAACTTGGGAAGGAGTTCTTGTGTAAACTGAGCTAAGCACTTTGGAAATCAGCATCTACTTTGTAATTGGAGATTACATAGTAGAAGGAGACTTCAAGAAGATCTTGGGGTGAGGACATAGACCACGAATTGTGATTAAACCTAGGTAATTCTTGGTGTGCTTTCTTATGCTCTATTTTCACTCCATTGTTGTCTACATTGCATTGCATATATCTTGAACTACTGTTTCATTGATTAGATTAATTTTAATTGATCTTAATTGCTTTAATTTTTTAATAAATCTAAGTCACCCCCCCTCTTGGGTTGCCTTTTGGGCCAACAGTATTTATATGTTGATCTCGAGTTCTAAACCAAAAAGGAAACAACAAAGTTCGAAGTTGGGCTGGGTTATCGTCCAGACGACCAAAATAGTGCGATTCTTAACGTCTAAACAGCAAGTCTTTAATCCTAAAAAATCCTTCGTTGGTCGTCCGAACAACGTCCGGACGACCATCCTTCAACATCCGGACAGTGTCTAAACGATCATTGCACGTCCGTAACAACTCTTTGAATCTCTGGTCATCGTCCGAATCGTGTTCAAACGTTGGCTTTAGTTGTCAACTTCAGCAAGCTTATCTCCTCGTTGCAACTAACGTTCAAACGGCGTCCGAACGACTGCAACAATAATCTATGCTTTCAGCATTCTTTTCAGCTCTATTTTCTATAAAAATCAAAATAAACTTAATTAGTACTATAACATAACTAAAAAGGTATCTACAATCCTAAACTAAAGGTAACAAAAAACAAGTTAAAGTCTTGTAATTGCAGTTTTGGAGCTCAATCACAACCCCCAACTAGCTTTTTGCTAGTCCTTAGCAAAATACTAAAAGACCAAAAAGATAATGTCCATTTTTGTAGGAGTCATGAGTGCATTTAACCTATACACCAAGCCTTTAAACCCCTAAGTTACCCTTAGTGGACGAGTATAGTCTCGTGAGGGTTTACAATGATAACAGCCACAAACATTATTTGCACGGCTGTGATTTCGGGAATAAATAGTAAATAGCATCATTTGTAAGCAACAAGTAATAAACCCCACTTATTCCTCAAGTACTAACATTAAAACACAACAATGGACATATCCTTGGAACCAGTTGTTCCCTGTCAGTTGGCATAACAAAGACACTGAAATTTCAATTCAACGGAGTTCAGAAAATTACATCATACAGCTTTGACTCAAAACCTCACCTGGATATCACTCCTAAAGATTGAGACTCATAGGGTTCCACGTAAGTTATGCATTTAAAGAGTAAATGCAGTGATCAAACAACACAACTTTCTAATTGAAAAACGCACATGAAACAATGGAAGTGATTTGGCATAGCTCTATGAAAGATACTTAACTGCAATAAATCTCCAAAACATATATACAGGAACCTAAGAATGCAATCACCCAAGACTGTACCTATAAGGTCACCAAGAACTTGTTCGGGTTGAAAATTGGTCGAAAGAGGAAGGGATAATCGAAACTGAACTTCAAAATGTTACCTTTAAGTTGCATGAGTTCCCCATTCGAGTTAAGATACAAAACTTTCTCCAATTCACAATTCTCTTTCCTTTTTTTTTTTTTAATTCCACATTCTTTTAACTTTTTCATTCTTTTCCTCTTTTCTTTTGTTTCACCATTCTTAGGAAGAGTATATATTCCCAAGATTAACAACTTTATTTACTATTAACTCATCCCAATATCACATGCATTCCCTCTTTTTTTTTATATATACACCACGTCTACCCAATAAATGATCAAGAAGTAAAAGATAACACATTCCAGCTCAAATTAGTTTCAAAAGTAATACATTATGAACAATTATGTGGCTCAAAAATCAAAGATGGACTCGGCTCATTCCTAAGTCTGTACGGTCTCGAGTTCAAAATAAGAGTTTGAATTTATCCATATTCCTTACAACTCAAGCAATCAAATCAAAACTAAAGAGTAATAAAGCTACTGAGCAAATATGAGCAAAGAAATATAAAGAGTAAGCATAGAACACTCCAAGCAAGATAAGGCGCTAATCACAAGGTAAAGTCACCACTGTCAAGAAACACAATAACCAAACTTCAGATAAATAAAATAGTAAGTTATCAATTCTGATTCAACATCCAGGTCATTTGAACCAATTCTTAATACTCCCTCCGTTCCAAATTGCTGGTCACTTTTGGAGAATCCAACTTTTTAAGGAGTCAAAGAATTCCATATTAATTTATGTTCACTTTTCTAATTTGCCCCTCTTTTGGGTTACAAGGTTCAACAATAAATGATCAATGTATTTAATTAGATTCCAAACCCCTATCCATATTGAATTGCCGCAATTACTGTGAATTATTACCACCTGTGTAGAAGAATTTGTTTTCATATCTCTATAACGTTAAATTTTTTACTGCCAAGGTTGTCTCCTAAAAATTAGACACCAAATTTGTGGTAAAATTTGTTTAGTTACCTCCTAAAAAGTAGAGGCCATATCAAATTCGTGGAGATCGAATTTTACCAAAACTCATTAGGTGATTGTCTCCAAAATTTCCTCCTAAAAATTAGGCGCAATATCAATGTGAAATCGAATTTCACCAAAACTCATTAATGATTGCCTCCAAAATTTCCTCCTAAAATTTCCTCCTATTTTTCTCCCCATAAACGTAATGTGTTGAAAAAAAATTTTTGTCACTCATCAATATCTTCCTCCCAAATTTTCTCTGCTTCTCCTTCTTTCATCAGTTACCTTTTTCTAAATCAAAATGGACTCCGTATTCAAAAATTCATCTATCCACTATAGATCAAAATGAAATCTCAGCAATCAACAACGTCAAGTGATTTTTGATGCACTATTGATAGAAAGTAAAGAGGGAAAACTAAAGAGAGGTATCATATCTAAGCTTGCTGCACTTTTCTTCGTTAATCGAATAATAATTCAGTGGATTTAGAAACGTGAAAAAACATGTTTTGCCAATGTGTTGGTGGCTGATGTATCTTCTAAGCACCCAACAAATGTTGGTCACAAGTGAGTGTAAATTGAGCTCAGCCAAATAAATGAAATTGATCTTCGTCGCCAAACCAATCTTCGGTCATTATCATCAGCATTGAAGGTATCAAAAACCACACTCTATCGGTGACTTAAAGAAGGTGAGATTCAGCCACATACAAATGCATTGAAGCCATGTCTGTCCGACGACACTAAAAGAGCACGACTTCAATTTTGTTTGTCGATGCTCGATGCATTTGATCATGGCAACCAACCAATTTTCAAAAGTATGTACGATTATGTGCACATTGATGAGAAATGATTTTTCATGACCAAAAAAGTAGAGCAATGTTATCTACTTCCGGAGGAATGAGATCATTTGCGCGTTTGCAAAAGCAAACGGTTCATTAACAAGGTGATGTTTTTGGCTACAGTAGCTCGGCCCCAGTTTGACAAAGCTCGAAATCAATTTTTTTCTGACAAGATTGTGATTTTTCCATTCATATTCAAGGAAGCTATCAAACGCAATAGCAAGAATCAGGCAACAGGTACGTTGGAAATAAAGGCAATAATTTCTGTAACCAAAGATATTATTCGTTCTTGTTTAATTAAGAAAGGTTTACCTGCAATTCGTGCAAAATAGCCACATTGCAATGAAACTGAGACTATCTATGTCCAACAAGACAATGCAAGGCCACATATTCAACAATCAGATCCTAATTTATTGAAGCTGCATCTTTGGATGGATTTGATATTCCTTTATCGAGTCAACTGCCAAATAGTCCAAACTTAAATGTATTGGATCTTGGATTTTTTCAAGCAATTCAATCTTTGCAATATCAAGAAGTGCCAAAAACAATTAATGAGTTTATTTCTGCTGGAGAAAAGTCTTTTGAATAATTATCATCTGAAAGTCTAAACCGAGTGTTTTTAAGTATGCAAGATTGTATGATTGAGATTATAAAGGATCATGAGGGAAACCATTACAAGTTGCCATATATAGGAAAAAATAAACTGATGAGAGATGGAAATCTTCCTACTCAACTCTAATGTGACCGTGACCTTATGGAAAAAATAGTGGATCATATACAACAAATAAATCAATCTAGTGGAGTTTAGTCAAAGGTATACCCTTTTTTTCTTTTGTTGAACCTTCCTTCTTTTTTTGGTTAGTACTCTCTATTTCCAATAAAAACAAAAGAACCTCTTTTTCTTTTGCTTAATTGGGTAGGAGCATTAAGTTTTTTTCATTGATTCTATGCAGGTGAAATTTTCGGAGTTGGTGGAGGAATAATTTTGGAAGCATGAAAGAGCTCTTTTTTTTTTCTTTGAAATTCCTTAGAGTTTTTGTATGAACCTGAGAGAAAAAGTAGGAGTATATGGATTCTATATTGTCCTTAATTATGCTTTGAATTTGCGGCAGTTAGTTTGGATTTACAATGGAGGTTTACTAATCTCAATGTAATTTGGTTCATAATTATGGTTTGAATTGAAGTGGTTAAACGTACTAAATAAGGGCATGATTGGAATAGTCTCAAAATTTGATTGTCTAACTTTAGAAATGAAACATGCATTTTGGAACAACCTAAAATAGAATAAGTGACCTGTAATTTGGAACGGAGGGAGTATGTCCCAAAGCTGTACAAGAATTCAGAACATCTAAGAAATTAGTGAAGGTTATTACCTGTCAATTCGCAACTCAAGTACTTACAATTATCAAGGTTAACCTAATGCATTCTTTATATGAATAAGCAATTAAAGTCAAATGCAAATCCCATACCATATTCCTGTATACCTGTATACCTATCAAGTTTACCTGCTCAAAGCTGTGCCGATATTGAAATTCCAAGAAAAATCTGGAATAGATATGAATACCCAAAACAAAAGGACAGACAAGCCCCCACATGTATATATAATTAAACCAACAAGATAAGCACAAATATCCACGACCTAATGCTTCAGACTACCACAGTGCGACTAACAATCCGAGCCACTAAACACAAATGTATCCAAATATCCAGAACTCCATAATTAAATATTTGTCAAAGATAAACAAATAAACTAAACAAAGTTTTAGATCACTAATAGACATGATAAGCACAACAAATTGCAAAATCATCTAAACTCCAACTCCACCATCCACTCGTCATCCATAGCATCATCATCGCCGTCATCATCATCCCAGTTGTCATCCTTCTTCTGTCCTACCACATGGTCGAGGATCTCCTCCATCAGCACTAACTGATGATGCATGATAGTCAACTAGTCCTTCTAAACCGCCTCCACCCTTGTCATCCTCTCAACCATACGTGCCTCAAACTCCCTGCACTCCTTCACATGAGCCTCCCACACCTCTTTAGACAACAAAAACTCCCCCTCCAGAACCGGTTGCCTAGTATACTGCCCCTTAGACCGAGAAATAGGCCTAAGGGTGATTTTACTCTTAGATTTTTCTTGGATGGCATTGCTAAGGATTTTAATTTTGGATACCCGAAACAACCTAGTCAAAAGGCAACCATGTGGGATACTGGCCAAAGGTGACGAGTTAGTGTATAGGGTGTACAGGTGCATGAACAAGTAATGGGGCAAATCAATGGTCAGGCCTGTCCTAATAGCCCACAACAACTGAGCTCACATCAATGAAATCTCGGCTAAATGGGACAACGGCAAGAGGTTGTGACAGGACCAAATAAACATGGGCAAGTATCTCTCATTCAAAAACTTCTTCTTGGTTTGGGTCTATCCGGGTCTCGGTGCTCCAGGTTTAAGCACCTCATTACAAACAGTCTTAGTTGCCTCCGATCCTAGTCCCGGCCAAGCAAACTAAGTATTCTCTATCCTAGGGATGCCATAGTGTTGGACAAAAGTGTCTGGGGTGAGAACAACTGGAGTCCCTATAACCCAAGACTCCAAACGCTCCTGACTCGGAGTATCTTCGGCCTTATGAGTGTTGGCCATGAATTCCCTACACAAGGTAATGATAGCCAACCATGAGTATTTTGCAAACTTCCCCTTACCCCTTCTCTCAAATTCCCCAGCCCAATTAAAGGGTGGTCCTCTGAAATTCTCAGGGTCTATGGGTCACTCAACAGCCACCCCCTGTTTTGTAAAGACCATTTGGTAAAATTGTTCGACCTTAAAGGTTTTGAAACGAGTTTGGTCAAAGGTTTGGGACTAGGTTTGGGCTGCAATAGCAGCCAAGTGATGGGTTCTCACCTCTAACGGGGTAGGCATATGGCTCGATTTCGATGGTGGGGTGCACTCGAAGTTGGTGCCGCCTTGGTAGTACCCTTCGAAGTTTTAGTGCTTTTCTTTGGGGCCATGGCTGGCTTCGGGGCCATAACTGTTTAACTTCCTAATCACACCACCCAACTTCAAAATTCAACAAAACCTTGCAAGCCAGCAGTCCCACTCCAACAATCACCACCCTCTTTATCATTCAACCTAACAACAATACAAAAACAAAGAAATAACCACAATGAATAGTGCAAGAGCGAAATCAATCGATAGAAAATGAAGAATGCGATGAGAAGTTGACAAATACCTAGTGCTAGATTAGGAATCTAGCAAGAATCACCCACAAACATGTAGAAGATGATGATCCCCACTTTTTCTCTCTAAAATCGCTCTCTCTTTCTCTCTAGAAGTTTGTAGTTATAAAGCACGGGAATGAAAATAGAAGGTTCGGCCAAAGTTTAGGTGCCCAGGGCTTGATTGTCCAGATGACCATTTTAGTACATTTTCGATTGCCAAGATGACGATCTCACTTAGCGCATGTTTAACTTGGCCGCCATTTTAACCGTGGTTGTCGTCCGAACGACACTTTTAGTGCTTTTTTGGTCGTTCGAATGACGAATGGGTTTCTTGGGAATCCTAAGAAACTTCAAAATTCAAAACTTCAGAGGCTATATTTTCCTCTACATTAAACGTCTAAATGGCATCCGAGCGATGGGTGCAGTTATGCACTTTGCATTGGTAGTCCGAACGGCATTCAAATGACTGTTGCAAAACACCTAAATGTTCAAAATTTTCCCAAAGTATAACATCTTATGAACCATTCCTCCCCTCCCCCCCCCCCCCCCCCCCCCCGCGCCCAAACTCGAAATGTGCAATGACCTCAATGCACGAAAAACAAAACACCATGAAAACAGGAATGCAATGACAAATTAATGATCCAAAAGAATATTAACAGTGTAAAGTACCGAAAACAAAAACTGGCCCACCAAAGTATAACTCCAAGTCATAAAATAACAAATGTAAAAAATAAAGACCAGAAAAGATAAACTGGTTCCCAATACATTATAGACCTAGGAAAGAACTAACAGTCCAGGCTAAGTTGGAGCATGAGTCTTCAGTAACTCGATCTCGGCCTTCAAATCTTGGATTTGAGAGTGCAAGTCCTCAAGAGACAGAGACGGGGTAGCAGCTTTCGGTGGAGTACTCAGTAACAAAGATTGCTCAAAGGAAATATCCAACCCAGATATCGGTCTGCCAAAGTACTGAATCATGTCTGAAGGTAAAGTAGGGACTCAGGCTGTTTTTAGAAAATGATAGATTAACAAACCGAATGGCAGAGGGTCATAAGAGGATCGGGATTCGACAACGGCCCTTAGAATAAGGTCAACAAGGTCTATAGCATACCCCTTACCAATGGTGTATAACCACAAGTAATGAGACCGGTGTATTGTAGTGCTAGAGCTTATCTCAGGAATGATATTAGTGGCAACAATCAAGTTTAGCATTTGGTATTTACGCTTCAAAGATGCTATAAGAATTGTGAACTGATGCTAAAGGGTAGGGGTGGTTTGAAGCTCAGCAATGAGTTCCTCACTAATAGGTGAACATGGCGGGAATGGTAGATAATCAGGGTGATAGATGCGTGGCAGCTAGAGGAGTTGGCAGACATCCTCTTTACAGATGGTTACTGAGCATCCCCTCACAGTAGAGGTCAAGATAAACTCAAAATGAAGGGTATGGGTTAAATAAGAATAAAATTCATGGACCATGTCAACATTAACGGACCCCTCACACCGAAGCACATGAAATCATCCCCTATGTATGAAATCAGATTTCAAAAGGTTGTCAGCAAATTCTGATAATTGCACGTGACGTTCTACGAGGACGTGGCAACCATTGAAATTAGCCATGAGCATCTCTGTCTCCCTCGAATTTGCAAAACACTCAATCTCCTTTCGGCTCCGTTTACGGCTCCTTTTGGATAACATGGTTCCAAGAGGTGCTAGTAGACTTGCGTAAAAAATGCAAAGGGAATCGGACAAGAAAAAATCTAAAAGAGAAAAACAAACAAAACAAACTCAAAAAGAAAATAAAGAAAAGCAAAAGAAGTGGTAAAAAATAAAAAAAAAACCATATACAAAAAATGAAATAAAATAAAATACAAGGATTACAACCCCCTATCTAGAATCAAATTAAGGATCAAAAGGTTGTGGATCCTCGAGATCCACACTTTTTATCTCACCCACCAAATTCTTAATGTAGGGCTTTACTATTTGCCCATTGACTTTGAATTATACACCAGAGACCAGATTCTCTATTTCAATTGTCCCATGCATTGAGACTTCAATCACCACATATGGTTTTGCCCATTTACTTTTAAGCTTTCTTAAAAAAGGTGTAATTGAAAATATTATAAGAGGACTTTCTGACCAACAATGAATGATTTCCCAGAGATGTGGTGGTCATGAATAGTTTTCATTTTAGCTTTTGAGATTTTGGCATTCTCATAAGCATCATTCCGGAGCTCTTTGAGCTCGGTGAGTTGGAGTTTTTTAGCAAGATTGGCTTCATCTAAATTCTCATTGAGTTGGCGTATAGCCCAATAATCTTTATGTTCAATCTCTACCGGAAGGTGGCATTCTTTTCCATACACAAACCTGTAGGGCGACGCACCTAGTGTTGTTTTGAATACAATTTTATATGCCCAAAATACATCTACTAACCTTAAAGACCAATCCTTTCGGTTTGGATTGACTGACTTTTCTAAAATGCACTTGATCTCTTTGTTGCTAATTCCACTTGGCCACAAGTTTGAGAGTGGTAAGATGTTCCCACCTTATTCACAACCCCATATTCATGTATTAACAATCCTACAGGTCGGTTGCAGAAGTGTGTGCCACCATCACTGATGATGGCACATGGCACCCTAAAACGAGCAAAAATGTATTATTTGAGAAACTTGACTACCGATCGGTGATCATTGGTTCGGGAAGCTATAGCCTCGACCTACTAGGACACATAATTTATTTCCACAAGTATATAGAGGTAACCAAATGAACTTGGGAAGGGTCCATAAAGTCTATATCCTAACAATCAAATACTTCTAAGATAATAATAGGGTTGAGGGGCATCATGTGCCACCTTGACAGACTACCTAACCTTTGACACTAATCACACGACACGCAGAATAGGTGAGCATCATGAAACATAGTTGGGCAATATAAGCCGCATTGCAAGATTTTTGCAACGGTCTTTTTGGAACTGAAATGCCCACCACATAATTGTGAATGAAAAAACTCCATTACACTCCTAAATTCATCATTAGGGATGCATCTACGAATGACCTGATCAGGATAATATTTAAACAAATACGGCCCATCCCAAGAAAAATTTCTAACATTCCTTAAAAACTTCTTTCTATTTAGATTAGACCAACGTGCAAGAATCTGGCCAATAGCTAAAAAGTTAGCTATGTCAGCATACCAAGGAGTGGTATTTTAAGGAAGAGAGTGCACATACATTAAATGTTTATTTGGAAAGTGTTCATTAATAGGGAGTGACTCATGGACTTCCCCATTAGTAGGGAGTCGAGATAGATGGTCAACGACAACATTTTTCACTCTCCTTTTGTCTCGAATCTCGATGTGAAACTCTTGAAGTAAGAGAATCTATCAAATCAAACGTGGCTTTGCATTCGTTTTGGTTAATAAATATTTGAGTGCAGCATGATCTGTATATATGATAATCAAGGATCTTATTAGATATGAACGAAATTTGTCTAATCAAAAACTACGGCAAGGAGCTCCTTCTCAATGGTGGTATAGTTTGTCTGGGCATCGTTAAGGGTTTTACTAGCATAACGAATCACATGTGATTTCTTATCAACCCACTATCCCAACACTACCCCAATAGCATAATCACTGGTCTCACACATTAATTCAAACGGCAACGACCAATTTGGAGATTGTATGATAGGGGCAGTTGTCAATTTTTCTCTAAGTGTGTCAAACGCTTCCTGACATTCTGATGTCCATTGAACTGCACATTGGAAGCACCCCTTTTTTACCGCTCGGCAATCTACAGTCCGTCCAGACTTGTACTCAAGTCAATATGGACGTATTTCAACCGAAATCAACTCTCTAAGTCTAATCCCGTCTATCCATTGCTTCGCGGGCCGCCAGGCCCAAATAGAGGCAAAATAACCAAAATGCCATTAAGGGCATTGTCCTTTCCAATATTCTCATAGGCACGTCTTTCCGAAGATGGTAAGTCCCCTTTTCAATTCCAAATCAGGCACGTCTTTCCAAAGACGGTAAGTCCCCTTTCCAATTCCAAATCAGGCACGTCTTTCTGAAGACGGTAAGTCCCCTTTCTAATTCCAAATCAGGTATGTCTTTCCGAAGACGGTAAGTCCCCTTTCAACCTGTCGACCGAGATGAGACCCCAAGTCCCTTAGATGATAGAACGGTTCACCTTTGGCGCCTACAAGCCCGCCAATGCAGAAATGTCTGTTTCGGCACGCCTTTCGAGAAAGTTAACTTCTCAGGTGCTAAGTCCCTTTAGTAGCTTCCCGAGATCAGACAATCCCAAGAATGACGATGAACCGTCAGAGTAGCGGAAGTACTCGTAAACATCACAACCGTTAGAGTAGCGAAAATACTCACAAGCAGGTCGATATAGGGAATTGCCAACAAACCCTTGTATCACGAGACCACCGTCAAAGTGGCAGAAACACTCAAAACCCAAGTCAACACCAGTGCTTGCTACTCCACTTTGGTAAAAAATGATCAAACTGCCCCTAGGGCCATTTTGCGATACGTTTCTCGAGAACACACCTAAGTCCTCAAAATGGTAAGTCCACCCTTCCAAGATTGTCTTAAAATCAATCTGGCATGATTAGGTGCCTTCTAGTCAATTTCGGGCCAATTCTGAGACTTTCCGGTCAAGATGACCATTTAGTCCCTAGGCATCCGAACGTCCCGGGGACCACACCGGCTCTAGGTATCAAACCGGTATCTTCCCAAGAATGCTTCTTATAGTGTTCTCAACCTTCTATTATGTTTCCAGATCATTCCGAGTCAGTTCCGGCAAACCCGGTGCAAAATGACCGTTTTGCCCCTGGTGGGCCGGTCGCCTTTTTTCTGAACACACCGGCTCTGGGTATCAAATCGGTAATCTTCTGAGAATGCTTCTTATAGTATTCCCGACCTTCCTTTATCTTTTCGGATCATTTCGAGTCAGTTCCGGTAAACCCGATGCAAAATGACCGTTTTGCCCCTAATGGGCCGGTCGCCTTTTCCGACCACACCGGCTCTGGTTATCAAGCCGATAACCTTTGAGAACATTCTAAATGATGTTTCTAAATCTTAAGTCTTCTTCCGGGACATTCCGAGTCTGTCCCGACAGCTTTTCGGTTCAATTGACCGTTTTGCCCCTAATAGCCCGGTCAACCCTTCCAACAAATCTTGTCATCCTTTTTCACGTCCATTATATCCAGGACTCTATTCTAAGGGTTCTTGCTCTTTTCCAGCCTTCCGGGCCCTTCCTGGTCCCTTAAGTCCTTCCCAGACTTTCCGGAGTCACTCCTAGTAAAACCAGGCTAAAAATTCCATGGTAGTCACTAGTACAGGCGCCCAAATCTTCTCAAGATACGTTGTTTGCCACTTAATGAACTTTCCTAATTTGCTAGTGCCACTCCTAGTGGCACCAAGAGGAATTTTGCCTTGGCGCCACTGCAATAGGCGTTAGGTGATTCCCTTATCTATAAATACAGAACCTCCTCCAACGTGAAAGGGGTCCGCAAACTCAGTTTAAAAGTCTTACTTTTCGATATATAGAGCTCGTAGCCTCTCTAAACCGTAGTCTCTTTAGGTTTTCCAAACCCTAGCCTCCATACACAAATCCTAGCTTCCTATACACTCACATACACTTCTATACACTCATACACTAGCCTCCAAAGCCTCCTTTGAAGATTTGAAAAGTTGCAATCTAAAGCTTTGAAGATTGAAGACAAACTCTTGAACATTGAAGTGAAGACCGAAGCAAAATAAGCAAAACAAAGCGCGCAAAACTAAGCAAAATAAAGAAGACACAAGGTAGGCTTTCTCTTTAAGTTTACGCATCTTCCCCCTCTCTTCTCTCTCCTAACCCACTTGGGTTTTCTTCTATTTTAATCCCCCATCTTCTCCCCCCCCCCCCCCCCCCCCTTCTTACATGCTTGAAACAAGAGAATTCCCATTCCATGTGTAGGATTAGGTTATTGGAGAGTCACCGTGTCGGGGGCTTTCATTTAGTCTAACCGGAGACCACGTGGGTTCGGCCCCCTTGATTATGTGGTGAAGCCTTTAATCTTGTATGTTCACGATCCTCTTTGCATTGTGCATATCATGATCTTGCATTCTTCTAAAATTCGTTTTCAAACTCGTTTTCAAAACTTGCATTAACATCGTTTTCAAACTTGCATTAAAATCTTCTTTTTCAAAACTTGTTTTCAAAATCACAATCCTAGGGTGATTCTAGCCTTTTCATTGTTAGGGTTGCTTTAGGAAAGTATTACATTCAAAGTGACCAATATGGTCCATATTTTCAAAACATTGTTGTTTTCAAAACCACTATCTTAAAGTGGTTCTAATCCTCTTATGGTAAGAATCGCTTTAGGAAAGTGAGATATTTTATATACTTTCTAAAAATTCTTCTTTTCAAATATCTCCTTCTAAAAACCTCTCTTTCAACATACTTTCTAAAAACTCTTTCCAATCTCCTTCTTCAAATTTTTTTCCAAAATTGTTTTCCAAAAACTCCCTCCAAAAAGACTGTTTTCAAAAACTTCCTTTTCAACTCCTTTTCAAAACACTCTCCTTAAAATTCATTTCCTAAAAACACTCCCTGAGTTTCCTTCTTAGAAAACTCTCTCCCTAAATCTCTTTCCTAAAAACTCTTCCCAATGATCTCCTTCCAAAAATCCCCTTCCAAAAACTCTTTTAAAGTGTTACTTTCCAAAAACTCACTTTCCAAAATCTCCTTCCTTAGAGTCTAAGTCAAATCCTAGAACCCACAATTAGGAAACCATAATTTTCCTTCTCAAAAATATGATTTTCAATCCTTTATTTTGGCCTCAAAACCTAAGTTTCTAAAACCTCTTGTTTTCTACATCAAAACTATACATATTTCCAAAATCTATTTTTTACATCAAAACTATAGTCTTCCAAATCTAGGGTTTCTAAAAACTTCCATTCCAAATCCATGTCAAATCCTATCTTCCCTTTGGAAAACCAAATCCAATCTCCCATTTAGGAAACTAGATTCTATCCTTCGTTTTTGGAAACAAAATCAAAATATCTCTTTTTAGAAAAAAAAAATCCAAACCCTTGCTTTAGGAAATAGGAATCTCAATCCTTCCAAACCCAAATCTTTCCTAATTCAACTCCTTCCTAATCTAGTACTTTCCTAAACCTTAAGTCTCCTAAACTTAAACTTTAAGCTTTCAAACATTTCTTAATTCCATCCCTGTCCAAATCTTAACTTTCCAAATCTAAGTTTTCAAATCTTTCTTAAACTCAAACCTTTTCTAACTTCAAGAATTTTTTAAATTCTAAAATTTCCAACTTTCAAAACTTCCCTAGTTTAAAACTTTCTAACTTTCAAAACTTCCCCATTTTAAAACATTCTAAATTCAAAACTTTTCAATTTCAATACTTTCTTAAAACGAAACCTTTCCTAATTTCAAAATCTTTCCTAATTTCAAAACTTTTCTAATTCGAAAGCTTTCCTAAAACGAAACTTTCCAAAAATAACACTTCCCTATTTTGAAACTTTCCTAAATCAGACCTTTTCTAATTCGAACCTATCCTAAATCCAATCTTTCTTCAATCTTCCAAGTCCAACATTCGAGTCAAGTCTTTCTTAATCTCGAGTCCTTTCTAAATCCTACTTCCTAGGTCTAGGGTCTCTATTCTTCCAATCTTCTATTCTAAATTCAAATCAAATCCAAATTCCAATTCAATTTCTTTTCAAACCTTCTATTTTCTATCGTACTCTTGTCCGAACTACGACTGACCTGATTCCTCAAAAAGGATATGTAGGCAACCCTCATGGGTGCGGTCACAACCTTTTTCAAATCTCCAATTCCATAATCTATTTTTCTAATTCCAAGTTTCTATTTCCAAATCTCTATTTCCAATTTCCGAAACTTTCCAATTTCAATTCTATCTTTTCAAATCTCTTTCTAAAAACAAATCTATTTCTTTTCAAATCTATTTCTAAATCTATTTTTCAACTCTCTTTTCTTACACTTACATATCATGTATCATTCTTTTTTTTTAAACATTCCTTTTCTAAAGTGGATTGGATTGAACATTTGTTAGTTGAAGACTCTCATAGGTGAATCTAGGATAGATAGACATGTAGGTACCGCAAGGGCGGGGTAGGGTGATGGCTTAGTGCGTTTTCCCTACACGTAACCAACCTCCGAACCTAGATCACTGTTTTCGAAAGACCAAAATGGAGTTTATTTTCAAAAAGGACTTAATTATTTTCTAAAGGTTGCCAAACAACCTGTTTTCCTAAAAACCTTCTCTTGAGGAAGTATTTTCAAAATCGTTTTCAAATACCCTAAGTGTAGTCTTCGGATTATGCTTAGTTTTAGGTGACCTAACTCACCTTAATCAAGTTAGGTAGCGACTCCAAATGTTTTCCAAAAGCCCTTTATTCAAATCAATTTTTAATTCAAACATAATCGCACTCATTCTTCTAGTAGGGTGAGTTCTAACGAGAGAGTACAGTATTTTTCCCGCTAGTGTTTGTATTCCTCGAGTGCAAAAAATCTGGGCGCGACACACATCTTGAGATAATAAATGATAGAGGGGGCTAGAGATTAAACTAAACCTTTCAATAAATCGCCGATACAAATTGGCATGCCCAAGAAAAGATCTAATATCTTTGACTGTCCTAGAGATTTGGAGTTTTTGAATGAGCTCAACTTTAGCCTTGTTTACCTCAATCCCTTTTTGGGATACAATGTGACCCAACACTATACCTTATGTCACTATAAAGTGACACTTTTCTCAATTAAGCACTAAGTGGCTCTCCTCACACCTTTCTAGCACTTTCTCTAAGTGCTCTAGACAACTATCGAAAGTATCTCTATAAACAGAAAAATCATCCATGAAGACTTCCAAATACCTCTTTACAATATCACTAAACAAGCTTATCATGCACCTCTAAAAGGTGGTTGGTGCATTGCAAAGGCCAAAGGGCATTTGCTTATATGCATAAATTCCAAATGGACAAGTGAAAGTGGTTTTAGCCTGGTCCTCCAAGGCAATCTCAATCTGATTATATCTCAAGTATCCATTGAGAAAACAATAAAAAGCTCGCCCGACCACTCGTTCAAGAACTTGGTCCAAGAATGGAAGTGTGAAGTGATCTTTCCTAGTTATAGCATTAAAGCATCGGTAATTAATATACATACGCCATCCCATTTGGATTCTAGTGGGTATCAACTCATTCTTTTCATTGGTGACTACTGTGACACCTGATTTTTTTGGAACCACTTAGGTTGGACTAACCCATTTAGAGTTAGAGATGGGATATATAATACCCGCATCGAGAAGCTTCAATACTTCTTCTCTAACCACTTTCATGTTTAAGTTGAGACGTCTTTGCATTTGCCACACTGGCTTAGCTTCTTCTCTTAAATAGATGCAATGAGTACAAACTAGAGAGCCAATACTATATAAATCTCCTATGGCTATAGCTTTTCTATGCTTTGCTAGCACTCTCAAAAGGCTTTCCTCTTGGTAGTTATACAGACTTGATGAGATCACAACAGGATAAGCCTCCCCTACCCTAAGGAATGCATATTTTAAAGCGGGTAGCCATGGTTTCTAATCGGGTGTTGGAGGCTTAAGCTCAAATGGCTCAGGTCGAATGGGACTAAAGGAAAGAGATTCAAAAATAGGGGTCCATTGACTCACAGCATAAACATCCATGACTTCTAAATCCTCAACAGTACAACTCTCTAACTCTTTCCCGCCACTTACTGACTCTAATCCCTCACTAAACGTCAACGCTCTTTCCAGCATGTCATCAACAAGTGCTCTCTTTATATATTCTTGCACCACTATGTCAATAAGATTTACTTCCCTGATATCTTCAACTTCAACCGGTTGTTTACTTATATTGAAAATGTTTAACTCTGCAGTCATGTTACCAAAGAAAAGTTTCAGAACCCCATTTCTACAATTGATTAGAGCATTAGATGTAGCAAGAAAGGGTCTTCCTAAAATGACTTAAATGGAAGTATTGGCACTAGAACTCATAATAGGTTGAGTGTCAATCACAACAAAATTAACTAGGAAGTAGAACTTATTAACTTGAATTAACACATCCTCTACCATACCCCTAGGAACCCTAATAGATCTATCAACTAGCTGAAGGGTGATTCTATTGGGGCAGAGTTTGCCCAGCCATAACTACTGATAAACTGAATAAGGGAGCAAGTTCACACTCGTTCCCAAGTCAAGTAAAGCTTGATCTATATGATAGTTTCTTATGACACATGAAATCATGGGGCATCCCAGATCCTTATTTTTCGGTGGGGTGTTGGATTGTAAAATTGCACTCTTCTGAGTGGCTAAGAAGGATGTTTCTTTCATATGCAGTTTTCTCTTAACAGTGCACAAATCTTTCAAAAAATTGGCATAAGAAGGAATCTACTTAATAGCATCAAGAAGAGGTATATTGAGTTTCACTTGCTTGAACACCTCATAGATGTCAGGGTTATGAAGTTCGTGTTTAGGTTTGGTTAACCTATGAGGGAAATGAGCATACTTCAGCACTCCTTGGTCATCATCTCTAGACACGCTGACTGGGGTGACAACCGGTTCATCCACTTTGCATGGATTTTCTATTTCTACTCTTTCTTGCTCAATCTTTTCACTCTCTAGCATTACTGGTTGAGTTTCAACTTTTTTTTTTCTTTTTCAGACCTCTTAGGCTTCATATCCCTAAGTGGCATGGCTTTACCTATGATTTTCCCACTCCTAAGAGTCATGATAAACTGGACTTGCTCATGACTCAATGAGGTGTTATTTGAGGGCTCAGTAATGATCACACTCCATACAGTTGGGTTCGGTTGAGGTCGAGTAGAGAACCTCCCCGCTACTTACCGGGTTAAAGCCTGTGTTATTAAAGACATTTGCTTTTGTAGGTCCTCAAGCATATAAGTGTTTCGTTCAAAAAGTTTGTCATCCTTATCAGTCTTACAACTTATTACCCTTATGTTATTGGTCAATTGCAAACATTATCTTCAAAAGGTCTCTTATGAGGTGGTTGATATGGCCCTTGTTGGTTTTGGAGAGGTTGTGCTTAGTATGACTGAGTGTTCTGATACCCTCCCTGGAATAGTTGAGGATTCAACTAACACTCATTCCTTCACCCAAAATTTGGGTGGTTTCGCCATCCCTGGTTATATGTATTGGAATAAGGATTTCCTCCACTCACTTAACCATTTACACCCCTCTTGAACTGGCCAATGGCATTTGCTTGCCCATGCAATGCCTCTCGTACTCCCGGTATAACTAGACATGCCACAATGTCATGCTCTGAAGTATCACAAACTAGACAACATGACAATGGTTCAACCCCTACTGTATGGATCTTAGAAGTTTTTAAAGCCTCTAACTTGAGTAAAAGGATGTAACTGTAGCTTAAAAGTCTTCAACTTTTCAAAGTTAATGTTTACCCCCTACTTGTGGTGTAGGTCTATTGGTGGGATTTTGAGTTCCCGTGGTAGCCCAATCTCTAGCCAAGTTAGCCAGATAATTAAAGTAATTATACGCTTCGGTGGGGCTTTTATCAGGGTACGTGCTTGCACACAAAGACTCTACGAACATCTTTACTTGAGGAGTCAATAAAGAATAAAAAGTACTTATAACCAACCAGTCATCAAAAGCGTGATGGGAGCAAGCATGTAACAATTCTTTAAACCTCTCCCAACATTGTAATGGAGCAAATTGTGAAATGGTGCGACGTATCACCTTAGTCCGATTCTCAGGGAAAAACTTTTTCAAAAATTTTCCTTGTAGTGTATTTCAAGAGTGGATAGACATAAGCCTCAATAAATTAAACCATATCTTGGCCTTGTCTTTAAAAATGAAAATAAACAGTTTTAAAAGTAAAACTTCCCTAGGACACGAATTATCTGGAAATATTGAGCATGTATCCTCAAAATCCTTAAGGAACATGTATGGCATCTCCGAGTCTAAACCATAGAAAGTAGGTAAAGCTTGTAACATTCCTGGCTTAAGATTCATTGTAGCCTAATGTGTGTCGCGCCCAGATTTTTTGCACTCGAGGAATACTCACACAAGCGGGAAAAATGTTGTACTCTCTCATTAAAACTCACCCTCCTAGAAGAATGAGTGCGACTAAGTTTGAATTGAAAATAGATTTGAATTAAGGGCTTTTGAAAAACATTTGGAGTCGCCATCTAACTTGATTAAGGTGAGTTAGGTCACCTAAATACCAAGCATAATCCGAAGACTACACTTAGGGTTTTTGGAAAAAGGTTTTTTAAAATACCACCTCAAGAGAGGGTTTTAAAGAAAACAGGTTGTTTGGCAACCTTTGGAAAATATTTAGCCCTTTTTGAAAAATAACTCCTTTTTGGTCTTTGAAATCAGTGATTCTAGGTTCGGAGGTTGGTTACGTGTAGGGAAGACGCACTAAGCCATCACCCTACCCCGCCCTTTCGGTACCTACATGTCAATCTACCCTAGATTCACCTATGAGAGTCTTCGACTAACTATCGTTCAATCCTATTCACTTTGAAAAATATTGTTTGAAAAGAAACTAACATGATGCATGATATGCAAGTAAGAGAATTGAAAATTAGATTTGAAAAGAGATTGATTTGATTTGAAAATAGATTTGAAGAGATGGAATTGAATTTGGAAAGTTTGAAAATTTGGAAATAGGAATTTGAAGATAGAAATTTTGAAATTAGAATTTTGAAAATAGATTAGAATTTGAGATTTGAAAGATGTGAAGACCGCACCCATGAGGGTGGAATTGAAAGTTTAAAAAGTGTTGTGACCGCACCTATGAAGGTTGCCTACGTATCCCTTTAGGGGAATCAGGTCAATCGTAGTTCGGACCGGAGTCCGATTGAAAATAAAAGAGTTGATTGAATTGGAAATTGAATTTGAAAGATTGAGAGATTGAACTTTGAATAGAGGATTGAAAATTGGAATTTTGAAATTGAAAAGATTGAATTTTGATTTGAAAAGATCGAACTTGGAAGAGAGAGATTTAGACTTATTTTGAAAAGACGAATGTTTAGGAAACCTAGACTTAAGAAAGAGAAGAGACTTAGGAAAGATTTGGCTCGGCCTGGAAGATTTAGGAAATTAGGAAGAATTGGATTTAGGAAATGTTCAAATTAGGAAAGTTCTAAATTAGGAAAGCTTTGAATTAGGAAAGTTTCATTTTTGGAAAGTTTCAAATTAAGAAAGTTTTGAATTTAGGAAAGTTTTAGGTTTAGGAAAGTTTTCACTTTAGGAAAGTTTTGAAATAGGAAAGTATTAAATTTAGAAATGTTTTGAATTAGGAAAAGTTTAGTTTAAGAAAGGCTTAGAATTTAGAAAGTTTCAAGCTAAGAAAGTTTTGAATTTTAGAATGTTTTGAAAAAAAAGGGAAGTTTTGAAAGTGGAAAAGTTTAGAAAACAAGGAAACTTTAAAAATAAGAATGTTTTGAGTTTAGAAAATTTTAGATTTAGAAAGATTTGAAGTTTAGGAAAGTTTAGAATCTAGAAAGTTTTTAGATTTAGAAAGTCTTAACTTAAGAAAGTTTTGAATTTGGAAAGCTTTGAATTTTGAAAAGATTTGAAATTTGAAAAGTTTAAGATTTGGAGAGTTTTAGAGTTTGAGTTTTAGAAAATCTTGAAATTAGGAAAGGCTTGAATTTAGGAAAGGTTTGAAAAATTAGATTTGGAAAGTTGAGATTTGGAAAGGGGTAGATTTGAAAGAGATTTTTTAGGAAGAGATTTGAAAAGAAAGTTTTTGGAAGGTATGAAAACGGCTCATTGTCCTAAAGCGATTCTAACCATAAGAAGACTAGAACCACTTTAAGAAAGTGGTTTTGAAAACAACAAGGGTTGAAAATATGGACCGTATTGGTCACTTTAAATGTAACACTTTTCTAAAGCAATCCTAGCCATGGAAAAGCTAGAATCACCCTAGGATTGTGATTCTGAAAACATGTTTTGAAAAAGAGATTTTGATGCAATTTTGAAAACAAGTTTGAAAACGATTTTGAAAAACAACTTTGAAAACGGTTTTTGGAAGATGCAAGATCATGATATGCACAATGCAATTTTGGGGTCGTGAACATACAAGGCTAAGGTTTCACCACATAATCAAGGGGGCCGGACCCACGTGATCTCTGGTTAGACTAGAAGAAAGCCCTCGACACGGTGACTCTCCAATAGCCCAATCCTACACATGGACCGGGAATCCCCTTGTTTCAAGCATGCAAAGAAAGGGGGGGAAAGAGATGGGGGATTAAAATAGAGAAAACCCAAGTGGGTTAGGAGAGAGAAGAGAGAAGGGGGAAGTGCGGAAATTTAAATAGGGAGCCTACCGTATGTTTTGTTATTTTGCGCGCCTTGCTTTCTTCGGTCTTCGGTCTTCGTCTTGATCTTCACCTTCAGTCTTTAAGAGTTGTCTTCAAGCTTCAAACTTTAGATTACAACTCTTCAAGTCTTCGAATGAGGGTTGAAGGTTAGTGTATGAGTGTATGAGGATATATAGGAGGCTAGGGTTTGTGTAGGGTGGCTAGGGTTTGGAAAACCTAGGGAAGCTAGGGTTTTGGAGGTGCTCGAGCTCTGTATATCGAAATATAAGATTTTTAGGTTGAATTTGCAGACCTTTTTCACGTTGGAAGATACTCTGTATTTATAGAGGTTGGACAACACTGGCGCCTGTTGCAGTGGCGCCAGGCCAAAGTTTACACTGGCGCCAGGTCATTTTTTGGCTTGGCGCCACTACTAGTGGCGCCAGCCATTTAGGAAATGTTTAAGGTCAGCAAGCAACGTATCTTTGACTAGATTTGGGCGCCTGTACTAGTGACTACCATGCAATTTTTAGCCTGGTTTCACTAGGAATGGCTCCGGAAAGTCCGGGAATGATTTGAAGGAGCCCAGAATGACCCGGAAGGCCGAAAAGGAGCAGGAACACTTAAAATAGTGTCCTAGAGGTATTTGACTTGAAAAGTGAGGATAAGATGTGTCGGAAAGGTTGATCGGACCTTTAGGGGCAAAACGGTCAATCGGACCGGGAAACTGCCGGGACAAACTCGGATTGTCCCGGAAGAAGACTTGGGATCTGGAAACATTATTCAAAATGTTTCCGGAGGTTGCCGATTTGATTTCCAGAGCCGGCGTGGTCAGAAAAGGAGACCGGCCCACTAGGGGGAAAACGGTCATTTTGTACCGGGTTGGCCGGAACTGACTCGGAATGATCCGGAAAGGTAAAGGAAGGTTGAGAATACTATAAGAAGCAATCTCAGAGGGTTAACGGTTTGATACCCAGAGCCGGTGTGGTTCCCGGGGCATTCAGATGCCTAGGGGCAAAATGGTCATCTTGACCGGAAAGTCTCGGAAAAGGTCCAAAGGGCAGTTTGGTCATTTTTCACCTAAGTGGGCTAACAGACACTGGCATTGACCTGGGTTTTGAGTGTTTCCGCCACTCTAACGGCGGTCGTCGTGACACAGGGGTTTGTTGGCAATTCCCTGTATCGACCTATTTGTGAGTATTTCCGCTACTCTAATGGTTTTGTGAGTAGTTTGCTACTCAGACCGTCTCGAGGAATAAACTGTCTCGAGAGAGGGATTGGAAAGGGGACTTATCGTCTCCGAAGAGACATGCCTGAGTTGGAACCGTCTCGAGGAATAAACTGTCTCGAGAGTAGGATTGGAAAGGGGACTTATCGCCTCCGAAAAGATGTGCCTAGGATTAGAACCGTCTCGAGAAATAAACTGTCTCGAGAGAGGGGTGGGAAAGGGGTCTTACCGCCTTCGAAAAGACGTGCCTGGGTTGGAACCATCTCGAGGAATAAACTGTCTCGAGAGTGGGATTGGAAAAGGGTCTTACCGTCTTCGAAAAGACGTGCCTGGGTTAGAACCGTCTCGAGGAATAAACTGTCTCGAGAGTGGGATTGGAAAGGGGTCTTACCATCTTCGAAAAGACGTGCCTGGGTTGGAACCATCTCGAAGAATAAACTGTCTCGAGAGTGGGATTGGAAAGGGGACTTATCATCTCCGAAGAGACGTGCCTAGGATTGGAACCGTCTCGAGGAATAAACTGTCTCGAGAGAGGGGTTGGAATCGGAAAGGAAAGGACAATGCCCCTAAGGGCATTTTGGTCATTTTGCCTCTATTTGGGCCTGACAGGCCCGCGAAGCGATGGACAGACAGGATTTGGACCTAGAGAATTGGTTTCGATAGGAATATGCCCACAATGACTTAAACACAAGTCTGGACGGAGTGTAGACTGCCGAGCGGTCAAAAAAGGGGTGCTTACAATGTGTAGGGAGTAATATGCATGATGTAGGTGTTTACCTTACAGGATTCATGTAATCCTGCATGGTGCAGATCGAAGCTCCTACGTCTCCTAAGTTACTCTATCTCTCAACATTATCATTGTTGGCAAGGTCCTGTAGATTCGCATCATCGTGGATGTTAGCCATTGGAATAGGCCCTAAATCTATGACTAAGGAGAAGCGCGGTAAATCGGTCGGTGTAGATTGTGTGGGTGATGGGGTCAGGTAGCCAGGCGGAAGATTCCGTAATGGATCGATTCTAACAAGACGTTTGCGAATATCTCTAAAGTACAATGTCATACATATGCAATGCACACATAACAGACAATTCAATGTCTCAGTTAACAAGAAAATGCACAAAATTCCCTTCCACCAATTTTTCGTCCTTCCAAACCCTCCAATCTCCACATAAATATCCACCGATTCACGTAGACTTATAAAGTCTTTTTCCTTACCTCCAATCTCCTTATGCAAAGCAAAATCACCAATAAATATGTATCACAAAAATCCTAGTCTCCTCCATATCCCCCTCCTTCCTAAAAATAAAATAAATGAGTCTAATGCAACTATCCTAAAAACACGTAGAAAAGAAAAGAAAAGAAAAATCTAAATATAACATGCACACAACTACAAGAGATACGCGAAATTACCAATGGCCTTAGCCGATGCTTTTCTTGCTCTCTCTGTGTTTTTACGGAGTATTTATTTATTTTCTTGCAATTTCAAGATTGCTTGCTTACCAAGTTTCGTCTTTCAAGGTCCCGGCAATGGCACCAAAAACTTATCACTCCAAAGTATTGCGATTGATATTCACCAGTTTGCAGTTGTGATGCAGTAACGACTCGGTGAAGTCCGAGATTGATCCACATGGACTTGAATTGAATTAACCTAGTAGATAAAACAATGATTCATCTGCAATAAAACTAATAAACCTACCAAAATGAAGTAGAAGTAAACCAAAAATTGAGGAGTTGAGAGATGAGTATCAACTGAACAAAAATATAAACTAGACTTGTATTGATGAATGGAAAGCTTGGAGTCAATTGATCCAAATGTCAATGTCCATAGTGTTTCATTGAGATTCCTTTTTATAATTCAAACCATCGGCTTTGTTGTAGCCTTTGATTCAGAAGATAAAGCTTCAAACCCTAGCTCTTGATTCTCAAACCTTATTTTGCAATCTCTTGCTTCAAGGGTTCATACCATCTATTCTATAATCCCAAACCCTATTTTATGTATTACAACTCAAGAACATAGTTAAGAACCTTTTGCTTTCAATAGATCAAGATTATAGAGAATCAACAACTTTCAATTTAACAAAAGATTTAAACATTTAAAACCATAAAATCTTAATGATTCACTAAGATTACGTTAGGCATCCATAACAATTGAATCTAAGGTTAGGTTTAATGAAACATCACTATGAAGAACATGTTTGAATTCATGATTGGAATTGTTAGTAAATTCATAAAGATTGAAAGAAAACCTTTACAAGCCTTCAAGAACCTTCAAAATCTCCTTCTAAGTACTCCAAAAATGAAGCCCCCCCTTTGGAGATAATTATAAGTATTTATATGTTGATCTAGAGTCCTAAACCAAAAAAGAAACAACAAAGTTCGAAGCTGGGCTGGGTCATCGTCTGGACAACCAAAATAGTGCAATTCTTAATGTTCGAACAGTGTTTAGACGACCATCCTTCAACTTCCAGACGGCGTCTAAACGATCATTGTTGGTCCGTAACAACTCTCTAAATCCCTAGTCATCATTTGAATGGCGCTCGAACATTGGCTTCAGTTGTCAACTTCTGCAAGCTTCTCTTCTCGCTGCAACTAACATCCGAACAGCATCCAGACGATCACAACAGTAATCTATGCTTTCAGCATCTTTTTCAGCTCCATTTTCTATAAAAATCAAAATAAAATTAATTAGTACTAAAATATAACTAAAGAAGTATCTACAATCCTAAACTAAAGGTAACAAAACACAAGTCTTGCAATTATACTTTTGGAGCACAATCAATGGCAAAATTGTGTCTAATCCAAAACATAAACATACATATGGGCCTATTCGAGGCCGTCATGGTTATATCATTTATAATATTACAAAACATTAGAGTCCAGCCCAAATACACATAACGTAATATAGGCCCGTGGGTTGTAGCTCAAAATTCACATATAGCCTCCTCCCAAGGCTTCTCGGATTTGCTACCTGAAAACATTTGAGAAAACGTAAGCTAATGCTTACTAAATAACAAAGATGCACGAGCATGAAAATACCATGTACTAGTATTTATATCTAGTGTACCAACATAGATAAACATTTATGTATATAGAGCATGAACTTGAAAACGTAAAGGCATGGGCTTGAAATCATAAGTAGCATGAGCATCATATTGAAACATTCTATCATTTCAAAACATAGTATCGTAAAAGAGAGATGCGACATATCTTTGTTCATGATAAATTATTTGAACATATCTTGATTCTTATTCTAAAAGCATAAGTGTGCTACAACTTGACATATGAGTTAGGTTCCATAATAACCCTCTTAGGTCACACAAAGGCTCTTTAGGCCAAGAGACGTCTCCTAACATGTCGATAGTTTATTTCATATCCCCTGCCATAAGATTATCAGGCGAGTTTAAGGTCTTGCCATGAAAAAACCTCGAGTTGACACCATACATTGAAAATCTTGCATCTCTTTGATGTAAATATTCTAATCCATGGGTTTCTATTCATAACATAAGTATAACTTGCATACATTTAAAAGTATAATATTTATAATTGAGCATAAATATTAATGCATTGAAATCATATTAAAAACATTGCATGAAATATAACTGGACTTAAAACATTTAGAAAGTAATAAGGTTCTACTCATGGCATGTCGTTACTCACCTCTATCCTTGAGAATTAGTGCTAAACAAGGGTGTTCTTACATATAGAGTACATAGAAGAATCAAACACAAGACTCAAATGCAATGCAAGAACATAAAAGTTGAGGTTTAACATATTGATCCTGTCACGCCCCAAAACCCGGCCTATACGGATTTAGGGTACATGACCGGCCAGTAGCAAGGCTACCTAAGGCCGCATTACATAAACTGGTTGATCACCTGTGCATAATCATTTATAATGATGCATAATCGCGGAAAATAGAACTTTTAATTACTTGAGAACATGATCTGTGTCATACATGGTAGAGCTGTGCCTAATCCCAAACATAACATATATAAGGACCCAATCAAAGTCCACCACAGGTATAACAATATATCATTACAAAACATTGAGTCCAGCCCTCAAACATTACACAAATCATAGGCCTGTGGGCCGTAGCTTAAAATCCACATATGGCCTCGCTTTAAGGCCTCCCGGATTGGCTACCTGAAAATCATTTGAGAAAACGTAAACTAATGCTTAGTGAATAACAATGATGCATGAGCGAGAAAATATCATGGACTAGCAACTATATCCAACATACAAGGATAGATAATCATTTATGCATAAGGAAATGAGCTTTTGAACGTTAAGGCGTAAGCTTGGAACTCATAAATAACGTAAACGTCATTTGAAACGGTTCAACATTTCAAACCATAGTATCATAAGAAGAGATGCAACATAACATTATTCTTATGATAACATTTCATATCTTTTCATAAGACATGTGAACATATCATAGTTCTCAATTCAAAACATAAGTGTGCTACAACTCGACATATGAGCTAGGCTCCATAGTAATCGTATAGGTCACGCTAAGGCTCTTTAGGCCAGGGACATCTCCCAACATAGATAGTTTATTTCTGGTCCCCTATCGTAGGACTATATAGTTTATTTTCCATCCCCTATCGTAGGACTATCGGGCTAGATTAAGGTCTTGCCACGAGAAGACCCGAGTTGGCACCATACATTGGAAACTTAGCATCTCTTTTCATTAAACTTTATAGTCCATGATTTTCATTCATAACATAAATATAACTTGCATGCATTTGAAATATGACATTTGTAATTGAACGTATCATTAATGCATTGAAATGTATGGAAAACATTCATGATATGGTGGTGAGCTTAAAACATTTAGAAAATACTAGAGTTTTACTCATAGCATATCGTTACTCACCTCTCTCCGATTGAATGGGTGATAAACAAGGTGTTCCTACACAAAATGCACGTAGAAACATAGAAACATCAATACAAGGTTCCAAGGCAAAGCAGTAACACATAAGTCAAGACTAAGCACATAAACCCCTCGACCCCGACTCAACAACACCTCATTCTCACAATGGGAGAGCGAGGCTAAATTCTGGGGCAAGACCCCGATGTGGAATAAGATCATGAAGTTGAGATTTGAACATGAAAGCCGGAACGTGGACTCTATCATTGAGTCCCAACCACCTCTCAAAGATAAGTTCACACCCAAGGCTAGTTGCATTTGAAAATAGGCTTAAAGGCCTTTATTTTGATAGGTCATAAGCCAAAAACACATTTCGGGTGAAGAAGTAATGCTTCATGGAAGGTGGACTAAAATTTTGGAAAACAATGTTGTTGGCATGGATTTTGGGTCAACTTCAAACCCCTACATCTCTCAATATATAAGGAATTAGGAAATAAACTTTATATGGGTACAAAGGTCTATGAATCTAGTTTCTAATGCTTCAAACGGTGCATCAATCTGAGTTTTCTAGTGAAAGTTATGCCCATTTTACTAAGTAGTGCCGAATCTGGCAGACCGTTCCAACGCCCAACTGGGCCGTTGGAATGCCCCAGGCCAAAATACCCAACCGTTAGAACGCCCAAAATGGCCGTTCCAACGATAGACAAAAGTGGAAAACCCTCTCTCTGACCATTCCAACGCCCGGGAGGGCCGTTGGAATGCTAGGCAAAAATGGGAACTCTGCTCTCGGGTCGTTCGAACGACCCTGTCGGGCGTTCCAACGACCCCGCATGCGCAGCAACCATTCTCAACCCAAAACTCCTCCAAACACAACCAAACCTTTCCAACACTCCTAGGGCTCAAAGATTAGCCCACAAGGATGACAATAACTCAAAATGGGGGAGAAAGAATAATCAAAACAAAGGGATCAAATGAAGGAATCAAAACCCTAACATTTCTCATATTTTGAGATTTTTCAAACCACCACTTCCAATCCTCCAATATTGAGCTACAAGCTCTCAATTTCAACTAATTGGGACTTAAGGAGTCCCTCAAGACAAACCCAACTCATATATATGCATACATACAAAGACCCAATACATTTACACATGATAGATACATATACATATGTAATTGTAGAGAGAGAGAGAAATAAAATCTTACCTTCTTCAAGCTTGGTGAGGTCTTCAATGGCTTCAATCCTCTTGCTTCAAGCCTTTCTTCTCTCAATCTTCCTTTCCTTCTCCCCTTTCTCTCTTCCTCTCTTTACCAATCAGTTGTGAGAGTTGTGTATATGTGTGTGTGTGTTTTGTGTGTGTTAGTAGAAGACACATATGAGAAATAATCCCATGTGTCTCACACCTCCAACACCAACTACAACACAAGTTCTTATTGGTTAATTTTGACCCAAAAGAAGAAATAATTAATATCAAATATTGCATAAACTAAAAATTCTCATTAATAAGGTTAAATAGAGGTTTGGGATATCACAAATCCCTTAACATCGATTCATTCAATGAATCTCATTCTCATAAAAAAAAACAAATGAGACTATATTCTAGGTCAATTTCACTTAAAAATAGGCTTAAAGACCTTTAATTTGATAGGTTATCGATTAAAAATACATTTCAGATAAAGAATTTATATCCCATGAAAAATTGACTAAAATTCTGAAGAACAAAGTTACTGACAGAAATTTTGGGTCAACTTTAAAATTCAATATCTCACAATCTATAAGGAATTAGAGTACAAACTTTATATGGGTAGAAAGTTCTATGAGTCTACTTTCCAATGCTTTAAACGGTGCATCAATCTGAGTTTTTTTTAGCGTAAGTGATGCCCATTTTACTAAACAGTGTCGAAGTTAGCCAGTGACCCGCACCATTAGGCGCGCATTGGCACGCCAGGCCTGCGACTGGTGCAAGAAAATAGGTTTTTCCCAACCAAAATTCAATCAAACCTCTCATAAACTCTACCAATGCTTCTAGAATTCAAAGATTAACCCAAAAAGACTATAATATCTCAAAATGGGGCAAAATAAACAAGGCAATCAAAAGGATCTAGGGTTTGAAATCTCAATCCCAACATGCACAAATTTTAGAGTTTTCAACCCCAACTCCCAATCCATCTATGGAAGCTTACAAACTATCAAAATCTAACTAATTGGGACTCAAAGGAGTCATCCAACATGACTACAAGACACATACACACAAGCATACACAAGGTTTTGAGTTCATACCTTTCGAGCTCCAACAATGGCTTCTAAGCTTGTGCTGAGTTTTTCAACCTTTTCTCTTTTCTTCCTTCTTCTTCTTCTCCTCTTCCTCTTCTACGGCAGGTGTGTGTGTATATTACGGGTGTGTGTAATTAAGAAATATATATGGGAATTAATCCCATGCGTCTCACACTAAGAGCACATATTACAACATACATTACCATTGGTCATCTTGACCCAAAGACACATTAGAATAATATAGGAAAATTCACATTAATTCAGATAATAGAGATTCAGGATATTACAATTAGTCATCATCTATACTGATCATTCTGTGCTAAAGTACTTGTTAACCAAGACTAATGCAAAACCACGCCTTATCCATTGGATTATTTTGTTATAAGAATTTCACATTGAAATTCGAGATAAAAAGGGGATAGAGAATGTTATTGCTGACCATTTGTCACGGCTCCTTACTGATGGAGACGCCAAAGACACTCTTCTTATCAATGAGCATTTTTCAGATGAGCATCTTTTTCAAATCCAAGCACTTTCTCACGCAACCACTCCATGGTTAGCTGACATTGGAAACCTTTTGGCTACCAGAAAAAATCATCACATTAGTCTTATTTGGATAAAAAGAAAACTTTTCAGAAATGTGAGATATTTTTCCTGGGATGATCCATACTTGTCCAAGTACTGTCCTGATCAAATAATTTGTTGGTGTGTTCCCAACAATGAGTTTCATTCTGTCATGGAGTTTCGTCACTCCTAAGAGTGCAGTGGCCATTTTATTTCCAAAAAGACAGTTGCAAAGATTCTATAATCTAGTTTATATTGGTCTACCATGTTTCGTGATGTTCATACCTTTTGCACAATTTGTGATAGATGTCAACGACTAGGGAGTCTATCTAGAAGAAATATGATGCCCTTTACTCTCATTCTTATTCTTGAGATATTTGATTGTTGGGGTATCGATTTCATGGGACCATATCCTAGTTCATTTGGTTACCTTTATATTCTTGTGGCCATAGACTATGTCTAAATGGGCTGAGGCCATTGCCTCGTATACTAATGATCACCGTGTAGTAGTCCGGTTCTTAAAAGAGCATATCTTTTCACGCTTTGGTATGACACGTGCTATCATTAGCGATGGAGGTTTCTATTTTTGCAACAAACCTTTTGGAATGTTAATGAGAAACTATGGGATTGTTCATAAGATTAGTACACTTTATCATCCCTAAACTAGTGGCCAAGTTGAGTTAGCTAATCGGGAGATTAAGCGCATACTTGATAAAACTATCAATCCTAACCGAAAGGACTAATCCTTAAGGTTAGTTGATACACTCTAGGATTATCGAAAGTCGTGTCATCTTTCGATGAAAATTAAGCACAAAGCCTATAGGGCCATTCTGTAGTTCACTGAAAGTCTGGATGAGGCGAGCCTAGTAAGAAAGTTACAACTTAATAAATTTGAGGAACTTTGAAATGATGCCTATGAGAATACAAAAATCTCTAAGGCCAAGATGAAAACATTCCATGATCAACGCATTGTACGTAAATCCTTTTTCATTTGTCAAAAAGTTTTGCTCTATAATACCCGATTACACTTGTTTTCAGGTAAGTTGAATAGTAAATGGTCTGGATCCTATCTGGCAAAGGATGTGTCGCCACACAGGGCAATAGAAATTAATTATCCTAGCAATGATAGTATCTTCAAAGTCAATGGGCGTCATCTCAAGCCTTACCTTGGGAACTTTGTCAGTCTAGTTGGAAGTGTGGATCTCATGGATCCATTATTGCTTGAATAGAAGTAACACTTATCATTTGTATAGTTAGGATAATTTTTTGTAGTTGGGGGGAATACTTTGTTCCCACTCGTGTTTGTTTCTTCCCACCCTTTATTTCCTTTTACACCTCGAGACGTGGCCATTCTCTATTTTTTTTGGGGAGGGGGGGTAACATTCGCTTTCTGATAGTTGTGTTATTAATTTCTATAGTTTTGTCTTTGTGACCAGCAGACGTTAAAGAACTGGATAGTATCATGTCTTCTCATATAGATGGTCGAGTGCTTACGTTTGTATGTTGTATCTTTCGGATATTTTCATTTAGTATCAGGGGGGAGATAATTCATCGTGCAAAGATGGTGAGGAGAGTTGAGCTCCAAGAGTAACAACATCAACTTTTACTGGTCGCAGAACTCTAGTTTATAAGAGAAGAACAAAGAGACTAAATAGGTGTCACCATTGTGCTAGACACACATATGTAGAAAAATATTGAAAAGGGAGTAACCAATTAATGTCAGGGAATCAAATAGTTTACCTAGATATTATTAAAGGGCAAGTAAATGTTGAGGCATTGAGATGTCTTGGAATCACCAAAACGGTAGACTATCTTAATTTTGATGTCAAAAGTCTGGCTTGACTTTGTAATGATTATTTTTCTTAGGGCATGTTATGTTTGAGTGTTTTATTTGCGTGTTTATCTTTATTTGTAAATATGATTAACATTTATTTTGCAGATATTTTATATTTTTCAACAAATAAGAAAAAAAATGCGTAATGCTGATAAGCGTACAATTTGAATGCATTTGAAATCTACAAAAGAGATTTGTGTATCTTTTATAATTTTGTATAGTTTTATGTGAAATGCAATGTGAATTTTGGAGATTTGTTGAAACATGTTTTCATTCACCTTTGCACAATTTTTGTTTTATCTTTTCTTTTTAATACAGTTGCAAGATTTTATTTTAACACATAGAAAGAGGCTATTTTACATCACTTATTATCATATCATGATTAAGTTTAGTATTTTTTCGTATTGTACAATCATCCTTATAAAAGTGGAGATTTTTCACCAAGTGAACTTTAAAGTCAATCACGCCTTTCAGAGTGTTTCCATTTACTCTTGATGAATTTATTCCAAATTACTCTTTCAAGAGCTTTATCATATTTGTATTTGACTCAATTGTTTGAATTGTTATGGTAATTGAATTTGTTGAATTTTTAGAACTTTGAGTTATTTTACACTTTTAAAAATGAATCGAAACAATCTTTGATCTTTTGTGCCATAGATTTCTTTGTTGATATAATTCTCTTGGAACCATCATTAAGTCTATTTCTTTGTCTCTTGACATATATCATTACTAACGTTTCATCCTTAAATATGACAACACAAGTATCTTCACTTGTACAAGTTGAATTGAAAAGGGGGATCTATTTGCAATACGAAAAAAAAGAACTAGAAAAGAAAGTAAGAAAGAAGGGAAGTATAAAAAATAAAAAATAATAAAAAAAGAAAAACAAGAAGAAAAAGAAAAAAAAACATTCATAGCAAATCAAATGAAATTGAAAATTTGAAGGTATGTATTCAGTGATCAATTCATGTCCTGATCACACATGTTTTGAGCTATTTATCCTTTCTTTCTCCCTACTTTAAACCTCATGGCTAAGTTATAATTTGAACAAAATATCTGTGTTTTAATATTGTAATACTTTTCTTATCATGTAATGATTATGCATACACAAAATTCTCTGATATGTTGTTTTAAGACATTATTTTACTTGTGTATTGAAGAGTAGGATAGACAGAATATGCTTGTGTTTTGATACATGTCATACTTTATCTTCCTAATATTAGTTGTAGGCCCATTTTGATATTTGTAGATACCATCACTAGATACTCTTACGAGACATCACTCATCCATTAGGGGAAATCTAAGGGTTTAACGGCTTGCTGTATATGCTAAATGCACTCGTGATCTCTATGAAAACGGAGCCTATCTTTTTAAGTGTGTTTATTATTTTACTAGGAACTAGCAAAAGTTTAGTTGAGGGGTGTAATTGTACTCTAAAAAGTACAAATCGAAATCCCTAATTATATATTGTTAGTAATTATTTATTATTTTAATATAAAATTAGTTTTCTTTTATGTTTTTATGTTTTGTGCAGATTCATAATTAAAACCGAGCAAAATAAGCCGACGTGCACATAGACATTTATCTAGCTGTTAATTGGATATATATTATATTATATATATATATGTGTGTGTGTGTGTGTGTGTGTACGGGTGTGTTGTGTGATGTGTGTTATATTATTTATATAATATATATAATGTGTGTGGAGATTATTTATATAATATATATAATGTGTGTGGAGATTATTTATATAAATGCGTGTGCAATTTATGATTAAAATATATATTAAATATATATATGTGTGGTGTATTGTATATATATAATTTATAAGTATGAAAACAAACATGAAGCAGCCGACACAAAACAACAAAAGAAGAAAAGAAGAGTGACCGACAAAAAAAAATAAAAATAAAAGAGCAAAAGAAGAAAGCCACTTGCATTTATCATCTATTGTCCATTCAAAAAAAAAAAACAATGATGAAAGTCACCTGCAATACTTATAAATTGTAGAGTCCGGAGGAGGAAGAAAATGGGAGAGCTTCAGTGAGAAGCCAGAGAGCTCAATTGGTAGTCAGTGGCAGTAAAAAGTTGTAAGAGCTCTTTCAGTTTATTTTTTGTTTAGATTCTAGTTAATTTGCTAGTATTTTTCAGTCAGTTAATTTTCTGTTTCAATATTTTCTTTACCTTTATTCTACTGTAATAAACATTTTTATTTATGAAGTCATTTTTTTTAAATTATGTCTTTTTATTATCATAAGTAGCTAGTTTTATTCTTGAAAACAATTATGAAGATCATATAATGGTATTAAGATGATCAATTAAGGTTTACCTTTTCATTCTAGATTTATTTGAAAACTTAGTATTTTTATACACGTACAGTATATTGCATACACGGGCACGAGCATGTATACTTTATGTATGTAATGGTTTTGTGTTTTATAAATAAGTTTAAGTTTAGGAGTATCGTAATTAATATAGGAGTAGTATAAAGTAAAGTAAATGCTAGTTTACTCTACACTTTTCGAAGACTTGTATATTTTATACGAGTCTTCTGTCTGGTATATTTTTATGTTCAAACCTCTGGTATAGACCTAAAGCTCTTAATCATAATTTGGAATGGATTACTTTTATATTCTTGGTAATTAAAATCTAGATCCTTTTGAAAATTTAAACTTTTAATTATGTTTGTAATACTTTCTGCCTTAACAAAACAACCAGTATATGCAAATCGATGGTGAGGGTCTTCGATAATAATTTAATAAGTATCTAGCTAGAACATTTGAAAACATGTGGCTTTAATTATGCTTGTTACACTTATGCTCTGACAAAGAATTACTTAGTGTTTATGAGTTGATGGTAAGGGTCCATAATTTTAACATAATATTCTAGTATTAGGTTATCATTGAATATTTTCGTTTGTTGGTTTATGAGGCTCGAGGGAGCCAAATAATTGACAGATGGTAGACCTATATTGATCAACCCCAATAAAGTCACGTGATTTGATCAATTAGATTCAAAGCCGTTTTTAATCGGTTTATTTTGTAGTCTAATTTAACAATCATCAAACGTCTCAAAAACAAAATATTTTTTCTTTGGTTACTGTTTTAGCATTTTTTGTCCAAATCTTATCAGCAAGAGGTGAAATTCATAACGGTTGGTTTAGCTTCCAACTCAAGCTGTCTGTTATGCTTATATGTCTAGCATGGTTTAGTTGGTATCTAACCCATTACCTGAGGTGAATTCTGATACCTACCATCGGCAACTGTGATATTTTACATAATTTAGAACTCTGTTTTCTGTGGATCAACATCGTTCTTACCAGATTATTTTAACTGCTATTTCACTGCACTTGCACTTGGGTGTTTAAATTCCCACAAGTTGGGCATAAACAAGCAATCTTTAGCACTGTGGTTGGAAAAGACAAGCAGTGAGAGTACCCATAAATATTATGGGAACTCACCCAAAGGGCTACCCAAGGATTATTGTTCATACTCATATATATAAGTTTCCATAGGCAAAATGTTAATGTGAAACTCAAAACACACCGACACATGTTGAGTTTGTTACAATCTCCCCTTTTTATCCCTTTTATGTCTTACCAAGATTGGACACGTGCAGTCCCACAACAAATTAGTAACCCTCGCATTATACTCCGAACCACATGGATAGGTGTATAGGTTGGCTTTAATACCTTAACAACCATGGAAACTCACTCGAAAGGGCTAGCCAATGCTATATCATTTAGGTTCATCATATGCCTAAGATCCCTTGTGCAAACTTTTAATGCGGGGATCGACATACAACAAAGTGGGTTAGGGTTAGGGACGGAACTACAGCCAGACTATGGGAGGCCATGCCCCCCCAACTTTGACAAAATTGTATTTATGCCCTATAAGTTTTTAAATATTTAGATAATAAAGTGTATATTGGCCCCCCAAAATTAAGAAAATTTTTCTTTGACCTTTGAAATTCAAATTTTTATAGCTTTAACTCTTAACAAAATTAAAAAAATTTTACATTGACTTTCCAAAATTGAAGAGTTTTTGTTTTACCTTGACTTTCCAAAATTGACCTTTCAAAATACAAGAAATTTTAACTTAGCACATCAACAAAATTTAAATTTTTTTACATTAGCTTTTCAAGGCCCCCTGGCAAAATTCCTAGTTTCGTCCCTGGTTAGGGTCTCTACAAAAGTGATACAAGTAGTGTGTATGGTGGCAACTAGGGGTGTTCACGGGTCGGTTTAGATCAGGTTGGGTAGTCACCCGTCACCCGAATCGAAAAAAATCGGGTTGAAATTTTTGAAACCACTTTCAACTCAATGGGTGATTAGGTTGGTTCGGTCGGGTTGGGTGTAAAAATTATTTTTTAAGTATAAAATGTTCGGTTCTGTTCAGGTTTGGTTGGGTGGATAAGAGTATCAACGGACCGACATCCGAACCGAATAAGATCAGGTTGGTCAAAATTCACCCGTTATCCACCCACAAGGTGATCGGGTTAGGTCGGTTTGGTGTCGGGTCCGTCGAGTTGGTTGGCCTGGTTGAATTTTTATACATCCCTAGTGGGAACAACCTCCATAGAGAGAGATACACATTTTTATAACTATTTTAGACATTCACATTAGTCATTACATATTCTACTTATTCCCCTTTATTCTTTTTATCTTTATATATATATATATACATATATATGCATATGTACAAACTAGTTTATCATCCAATAATTTTTTTGTCGTTGTTATTACCAATGCATTAGTTTGATTGTAAATTAATTTAGAGATAAATGGGGCCATAGAGAGATAGAGCCTGTGCAATGGTGGTTATACAAATATGATAATTGATCTAAGAGGGAAATAACAGTGGAGAAGGAGGATAATGTGGGTTGTGGCTACTGGCGGGGTTGGGAGAGAGAAAGGAAGTCAAGTGGGTAGGAATGGGGACAGGGACGAAACCAAGAATTTTGTTGAGGGGGGCTATGGAAGACCAAAATAAAATGTTTGAATTTTTTTGAAAAGTTAAGATAAATATCCTTAAATTTTATAAGGTCAGGGTAAAGTTTTTTGAATCTTATTGAGAGGCAAATCGAAGATTCTTGAATTTTTCAAAAGTTAAGGTAAATAAAATTTCAATTTTGTTGCAGCTAAGAATTTTTTTTTTTGAATTTTAGATTTTCAAAAGACAAAATTTTAAAATTTTAGAGGGTCAATATACCCTCTTAGTGTAAAAATATTCAACATGAATGAGAATTATTTAAAATTTTATCAAAATAGGATAGCTATGACCCCATCATCCATTGGTAGTTTGGTCTCTAAATGGGGATGATAGGAGAGGTAGACAAGAGTTAGTGAACTTAAGGGCCGGTGGTGGTGGTGGATAGCCAATGTCCAAGGAGGTTTGTGATAATCATGGTGGTGGTGATGCAATTTGTAAAGAGAGGGAGCATCAACTTTTTTATATTTGATGCAAGGAAAGATTGACATTTTATGTATAACCAATAAACTTGTCACTTGCAATTTCCAAAATCGCATGAGCTGAAGTGTATTTGACTGAAACTTTATGGGAGATAATGTAATTTAGCTTGATATTTATGACCGGTCTTACGTATTTTTCCAAATATTCAAATCGCAGTGGGCTGTCACACTTGTAACGTGTTTTCAGGTGGACTCTTAGCCGTTGGATTGCCTTCTCCGGCGATAAAACCCCAGAGAATCGCTGCAATGCTCTCTTTACCTTCTCTCTCCTCTGTCACCATCAACCGTCGAACCCTAAGCTCGATCTCGCTCAACCCCACCACTGACTCATCACCGTCCATTTCCGAAGTATCCAGCACCCTTTCCCGAAGAAGGTCAGTTTCCTCTCTTCCCATTTCATGCATTTATCTATGTATGTATATACAAAATATGGATATTTACGTAACTATATATCTGTATATAAGTGCCCGTGTGTACATATTTATGTGTATGTGCATTTTGTGGGAAGTGTGTGAATGGTGTATATATGCATTTGTGCTTTTGTTTGAAAGACAACTCTCTTCTTCCCTATTTTCATACTATGATCTGAAATTATTTATATTTTGTGTATTTATATGTTTTAATTTTGAGAACGTTCTGTAATTTTTGTTTACTATCCTATTTGGGTATTGCAAATTGTAATTGTATACGAATTAGTGATTGAATTCTACGATTCTTTGCGGTTTCTATTGTGGGTTGTATGGCCCTTAAAATGCAATTTAGGTTTTTCTTATATTTAGTGTATTTTATACCATATTTATCTATCAATTATAATTTTTAGAGGCCCAACTCTAGGGCTTTTGGCTTTGTATCTTAGAGTTTTGTGCTTAAATAGCTTGTGCGGTGATGCTTGTGGTGTTGGCAAATGAGTTCATCATGATTACTCACTTACATTGCCTCAAACAGTACGCTTTCTTTGCCACTGCTGGTAAAACCTTGTTGTATGTATGAAGTGATGGATCCTTTGAATTATTGACAGGCATCGTTTTGATAATGATCCAATCCTTCAAAGTATATGCATTATCTGCCCATGAATATTTAGCATTTGGGTTGTTGTGCGTTCAGTTTTTTTGTGGGACGGTATATTATCCAACGCTTTATTGGTAGAATTTAGATGAAAATTCAATACATCTAGCTGAATGGATTCTTATCACTTCTGGCTGTAAACTAAGGGTTTTTATTTCTCATTTCCTGCAATTGCTTTCTTATAGTTTAATTTGAATTTCCTAATAGTGGAATATTTAATTTATTCTTTTCCTTACTGATATCAGGGAGGAGAGCTCTAAGTTCTCACCTCAATCTGAAAGGATGGCAAACGACACAGGATCTAGCCACAAAAGTAAGGATGAAGAGAGTAATAGTTCAAGAAAGAAGGCTGTTATCAGCAAAGGGTCGTCTAGTTCAGGCTCTGCAACAACAGATGCCTCTGGTTTAAGAAGGTCAACTAGGGAGACACCATCACGGAAACAAATAAGCTCAAGCCCTTCAACTACATGGAAGTCTGAGCGGCTTGAGAAAAGGACACCAAGAACGACTCCAGTTAAGAGGAAATTTGAGATAGTTGAGAAACCGAAGATGCCTAGTCCTTTGAGGAGTTCTGATAGGGGTAAGAAACATGCATCATCGAGCTCTTCGGGTTCGAAGTATTCTGACAAAGGGTTTGGTTCATCAGATGTTAAAAGGAAAAAGTTAAAAAGAGAGAGGAGTATGAAACAGTTGACTTTGGAAGCTATGGGAATTAGCAGAAGAGAAAAGCAAGATCCAAAACCTGTTGGTGTGAAAAAGAAGAGAATGGATGCTCGTACTTACAAGTCTCTGTTTAAGAAACAACGAAAAAGAGATACGCCAGGTAGCTGAGTTTTTCTCCGTGCCTCTTTCCCCCTCTTTTTTAGATTATTCACTGTCTATTATCAGATTCTCATGGAGTGAAAGTATTCACAATTTCACTTGCAATTTATCTGTTTCAAATTTGAGAGATGGAAGGGGAAAATGAAACACCATGAGTTCTCCATAGTTCATAGTATGGCCGGAAGGATTCATGTTCATTCTGTACAACGGCTATATTCTTATAATCAAATAGTAGGATTGGATTCTCAGTTTTATTAATCTTTCCAGTCCCAGTTTTGTTAATCTTGCCTCCGTTTCTGATTTTATATCAAATGTTGTTATTCTCTTTTTATGTAATAGATATCAATGAGGATCTGGAAAGGCCAGATAAATTGTCTCAAGTTGACAGCAACTGTTGTGGAGGTAGTGTTTCCAAGCAAGTGGAAGATGAAAAGGATGGGGTTGAGAAGTGCAGTGAGAGGATGGGAGAAGAATTGAGAGAAATGTGCACTGAGGGAGCTTGTGAAGGAGGTATGGAGAGATTGAATTCTATGTTAAGAAAATTTGATGCAGAAGCATTTGGAAATAATGATGAAGTAGAAATTCCATGCTCAAGCCAGAAGCATAGTTCAAGGGAAGAACCTGATAAGCCTTCAGAAGATGGCTTAAATGCCTCCAAGAGTGGTCAAAGGGTCAAAGAAACTCTTGATGATGCTGAAATGGTGCAGGTGGATTACTCTGCTGTGGAGAAGTTGCAAACTCCAGAGTTTTTAGGTTCTGTTTGTATGGGAACATTGCCTGGTGAGAGAGTGGCATCTAAAAGAGAGAGGTATGTAGTGGAGATGGATAGTAAAGGTTCCGCAGCATTTGCAAGTAAACATATATGCATCACTAATGTGGATGCTGTTTCTCCACCATCATCTGGGTGTAAAAGGGATAATTTTGTTCGAACTTGTCTAAGATGTTCCAAAAGGCGAAGGTATTTGTATTATCTTGTTCTAGTTTTTTTTTTTTTTTTTTTTTTTGTTATGAAGGTATTTGTGACTTGTTTTTGTGGTCTTTCTTTCTACTGTACTATTGCAGAGCCAAGCATGCAAGTCTGCCACTTTTTACTAAATGTCAGACTGGATCCTTTAGTTGTTTCACATTTGTAGGGGCGTGCAGGTGTTAAATTTCGTAATGATATAAGAGGTGTAGAAATTAAGTGCCATCCAAGACTACTGTTGCGTTTATCAATTTGTTGTGAGCTACTTATATGTAAATTGCTCCATAGCCATCATGTTTTCATAAGTAATTGTATTGAAGAAATGCCTAAGGGTGCAACCTGTGTAAACAGGCTGTATGGAAAGAGAAGAACTATACCTTACCAATGAAACTAGGCTCTCCTATAAAATTACACAAAGTAAAAGCAGATTCATAAACTTCCTCGGAAGCCAAGATTGAAAGGAACAATTAAAGACATCTTTAACTTAGAAACCAGTGTCTCTACAACCTCAAAAGATACACCAATTCCTCTCCCTCCAAATACACCACATTAAACACACAGTGCCACTGTCCAAGCCTTCCACAACCTTTTCGAATAGCGGCCTCCTGCCATTTCTTTATATGGAGCACTGAAGCAGGTATAACCCACAAAACTCCTAAAATGGAGAAAAGCATACTCCATAACTCTCTGCAAAATTGCAAGGAAAAAGTAAATGATTCAACCACTCCTGTGCCATACAACACATGCAACGCCAATTAGGAAGGAACCACCCTCTCTTACCCAAGTTGTCACTAATAAGGATAGAGTCTAAAACCTAGTCTGTATGAAGAAGGATTATGGAGATCTGTAGATTAAAGCAACAAAAGGTTGAAGAGAAGTTATTGGTTTTATGGATTGTAAAGAATTGGAGTTCTGCTTGGTTTCAATTGTGATTTGTCCATTGATTTTCAGAAAACTAGTTCTTGAATATTTTGGACCATTCTATAATAAGTAAAGACTACCCATGAAGATTTAAAGCATAACTAACCCTTAAATACTATTCATAGATCTCAACAAGATCCCATTTATTGCAAATCTTGAAATTACCAAAACAGGCTCGGCTCTTCAAACATAAGAAAACATAGATTAAACTATACCAGCAACTTATAGTTTGAATTGAACATAGAATAGGCTTCACATCAAAGATCAAAATTTCATTTTAGTGCATTGTTCCAGTCGGCTCAAAAATGGAAATATTTCGAAAACATGATGAAAATGGAGAAAAATTGGAAACGTAAGGAAACATTTGGAAACATGAATTGAAGTCCATCATATTTCTAAAAACCAACTTGCTTTAGTCTATTTGGCCAGAGCCCTTGTTCTTCCTTTGGGAGGTTAATGGTTCTATACCTACCACCAGTAAGAATGCTCAATTCCAGGTTACTCAGTTGAGAAGGAGCGTAAAGTTGGAGTGTAGTGCTTGCGCAATGTTAGAGCTACCTGAGTTTGAGTCCTTTGCATTGCATGAAGCATTCTTGGGAGGAAACTGTTGGATTAGTGTCAGTCACTTTGAGGGCTGCCTGCTTGCGTGGGTGATCCTTGCTTTATTCGAGGATGGTAGATTGTGGGTAGTTGCTAGCCTTTGGTACTCGAAACCAACACATGTGGGTAGGTAGAGAATACCTAGGGGCACGAGACAACTCTTTAAGGAACTTGGCAAAATAGCCCCGTAACGTCGGGAGAAGGGGTGCCTCCTCAAATTGGATGTTGAACCTATTTTATATGATGGGAGTTGCTGGTGTATTAGGCGCGGCTTTGCTATGCGCTATTCATGGTGCTATTGTACAAAATACTTTTCTCCTTTCAAAATGCCCCAAATGATACTCCTTATGCATGAAAGGGCTTCCTATTGATTGAGATGGGGTACCCGCTAGGAGTTTATTCGCTAGGCGTGTGTCTGAAGGGCCCTACCTTGTACAGGTTCTCTCGCTCATAAAAAAAAGTATATTTCTAAGGTTTATAAATTAATAATTGAACATATTTGAGGGCTATAAAGTCATTTATATTGGATAAAACTATGATAGCATTAAATGGTAAATGCTAATATATGTATAAAAAAAGTTAGAAATTAATTTTAGTAATTTCATTGATCATTAAGTAATTGAGTTTGAGAGTTATATATTATTTTTATAAATTGATACTAACTTAATGTTGATCATATGATATTTGAGAGTTAATGCATTTCTTTAATGCATTAGTTTTCAAACAAGTATCTGGAAATTTTGGACTAAATTAATTAGGATAATTGTGATACTTGTAATAGTAATAACAAGAAAAAAAGCAAGGCACAAGCAATGATCACAATTGTCTAATACGTGTTGAAAACCTCATTGTTTCGATATGTTTTAGTAAATTTTCGTGGGAACATGGGAATTTTAGTATTCTACTAATGTTTCATGTCAAAAGCATACAAAACGGAAACAATTTAGTTGTTTCGATGGAAACAAAAGGAAATTTTGTTCCTTGCTTCACATTAAACTAGTAATTGATTGTATAAGGTCCTAAGTGGGCATGTATGAAATTACGAAAATTGCAGCTCTTCTTCGGCTATATCACTTTTTACTGATGTAGAAAAACCAACTGATATTTATTCATAAATAGGACAATGTATCAAATATTTCTTCCCAAGGATTGGGCAAAAGAGTTGGAAGCCACCCAATGCAGTACCAAATCAGATTCTTCCTCCACCAAGCATGATTAAACCCTATAAAGATGCTTCTATTAGGCTATCTGATAACTACAATGTCCAACTGTAACAGCACAACTGAGTTCTTTTATTTTGAAGTGTGAAACAAGTTTTCCTTTACGATTTCTATATCCCTCTAATTCCCTGTTGATCCTTTTTATGATCTCTAAAGGTGGACTATTTTGCATATATTGAACTTGTGTGTGACAGGAATGTATCTATGTGGTACTGGCTGGGTATGATTATTACTAGATCTGTCTGTAGACCCTTGTTAAACTTGGCAATTGGTATTTTGTATACCACTTAGGTTCTCCCAAAGGTCTTGATGTTGTTGTTTAATATAAAAAAAAATTGGCATACAGGTCTATAACAGAATCTGTTGAATAAAAAAAAATGGGTATTCTGTTGAATAAAAATATTTCAGGTGTCAATATTTCTTTGCACAGAATCTGTTTCCTGATCTCTTAGAACCATGTCTAAATATTGTGGAAGTGGTCGAGAAACCTAAATACAAAGCATCTGCATCATCTCGAATTTTGTGGAACGTACTACATCTAGGACGTTGTCTGCTGAAGAATGTTGCCTTCCAATGCAAACAGTTTTAAGTGTTTTTGGTAGTTGATACAAGTCGTAAGTTATGCTGCCTCTGTGAATGGGGGAACTCGGTCCTTTCCTTAACGCTTGATTATGCCTTGTTGATGCTCTTATGTAGTTTAGACAACAAATGTACTCGAAAGTCTGAACTTGTAATTTAAGCGGAGCCTCTTTCTTTCTTTCTCTCCCTCCCCTCAGTTTCTTTAAGAAATATCATGAATGTAATTTTTATGCTAGGATTTGTGACATAGTGTTGATATTTGGCTTGTCAGTTATGGAATAGTCCTTTTTTTTCATCTTGGTTTATGTTTAATTATATCCAGCATTAAGGAAATGTATGGTCATTTGTTGTTCGTATCTTTCAGGGTAGATTATGATTCGCCAGTACAAGAGCTTTGCCTTTGCGACATTAAGCTTAACAAGGACCTACATGACGCATCTATTCCTAAGGTTGGTTTTTTTTGCTTTCTGTCACACTTTGTCCTCATCTTTTGACACGGTTGCTGCTTCTATTTCTTTACATATTCTCGCTGAATAAGTCACATTTTGAGGTAGCTTATTGGAAAAAAATCTTGGTCTTTATCACCTCAGCCTCAAAAGAAAGATCCTTATTTTATTAAAATTTTCTTTACAATGAATCTGTAGTGGTCTTTGCTGATCTTTGTTGGCATTGCTTATTGACACCCTTGGCCCCTATATTGATGTCTGAACATAGGGCTCTAAGGTAAAACAACCTACTTGAGCTTGGCTCGCTGGTGGCTTCCTTGAGTTAGTTCATAATAAAGATGAGACAAGCTTAGTAGTAATTTGGAGTTTGGTGATTTATTGAGCTAATCCCAAACTTAACTATCATATTGATGTCTGAAAATTGTGGAAAACTTATTGGTCACTTTAAACGAGGGGTGGGCTTGGTAAGATTTAAAGGAAAGACCTGGCCTAGCCCCACTCCATTTATAACCAGAACCAAGGCTCTGTATTCTTGCGTTTCTAGGATCAGAAAGTATAACATCTCTCTTTGCTAGAACATTTTATTTTATTGTTTGGGGAAGGATCGAAATTATGCTTCCAAATCTTTTACTGATAATGGAAAAGGCTTCCAAATGTTGGACAGACAAGCAGAACTGGGTTATCATTTGAATGTTTAACTTTATGGCTCTGTGGGCATTTTGAAGTATCTATTGTTGATTCACAAATAGGGTGACAGTAGTTGAGGAAACATCAAATTCTGAGATTATTTGGTATGCTGGATGGAAGGTTGAGAAAGGAAGCTTGCATCACAAACCTGTCATGAACTTTGATTGGGGCAGGCACAAAAATTAATTTGCACGTGGATTACTCCACTTCTTTTGTTTTAACTTTTAATTCCAGTCTATTTTTTCCAGGACCTGACTTAAATTATATTTAGTGTGAAATGACATGGAATATGAAATTCCATGAATTAAAAATATAAAGACAAGGTATAAGTTGTTTCCTCTTGATGATTAGCATCTACAGCCAATAGATTTGCACAGCCATTGCTCTCACACCATCCAAAAGCAAGTTCACAAAGCCAAGAATGACTCATGAGATGTTTGATCTGATTTGAATGGTGCAGTTAGGATCAGAGGGGGCGCCAGATTTGATAAGCTCCAAGGGCCCGTTTAGAATCAGATTCAATTAAGACCCTGCCAAACTGAATTGAATTTCTTCTAGTAATAGTTTTGGAATATTATGCTTTTCTTTTTTTTAATGGAGATTTGAAGTACTTCAATGACAATTGTAAACCACTACAAACAAATCCAAGAATATTAGTTGGTTAATGCTAATTGTAAACTATTGATTAATTTTCCAGTAATTTATTCTGTTACAATCAAAATACAAGCCAATTTTGACTTTTTTCTATTTATTAAAGATAAATATACTTTTTCCACTTTCATAGTCGTTAACCAAATTCTTTATATTTTAGAAATAGGTGTAGATGTAGCCTTAATCCGAGTTGAGTGGGTTGGGGTGGGGGAGGGTCTTTCAATGTTCTAGAAGACACAATTTTGTGTGCAGTAATGTGTGTATTCTTGTACATTATGAAAAATAACTTGCTGTTTAATAAGGTATATATATATTTTTTGGATTTTATAGATAATGCATTTATTGATACTACTCAAATAAGATCGAGAAACTGGAACATTCCTGGATTCATTTGTACATGAAGGAAGGAGCAAGGTTATTAAAATTGGGATCCTACTTTGGACCGATAAGTGGACCTTCAAGATTGGATCAAGGTTTGAAAGATCCTGCAAAATGATAAAATAATACCCTATAATGTATACATGAAAAAACTTCCTAGAAGTTTATTAAAAAGAAATTCGGAATTCAAGAAAATTATAGAAAACTAATCACCTCACATAAATTTCACCCTTACAAATTGGAGGAAATAGCTCAAAAGCCCTCAAAAAACATAATATGCAAAAGAAGCAAGAAAAGATAAGCAGGCATATGTTCAATGCATGATTCATGGACGAGCAAAACAATAGAAACCTTAAAATTAACTCATCAGGTATCTTTCATTTTCAAATTGGGATATCCTAATCCTCGAACATTGTAAACTTGCATTAATCATTACTAATCAAATAATAGGATGAGACCACAAAATGAATTGAATTTAATCAATAATAAAGCATTGGTATACATCTTTTCAAAATAGTTTTGTTTTGAGAGAAACAAGTAAAACAGAATTACAATATAATAGGGCACATTTGGCTACTTGACAAGTATATAATGAAGGAAAAAATATGTTGGAAAACTTTTTTGGTCATATGCTCTATTTTAATAGCCATCAAAGCCATAAAATGGAGTAATAGATATTGAAATCGATAATAAATGGGGGACCTTTCTTTGGGGGGTTGGGGGGCGTTAGGCAGAATCAATTGCTTTGAAGCATCTTCAGTCAAATGACTAAAAAATTCAAATAAAAATAAAAATAAGAATCAAGGTGACAAAAGTTGAAAACCAAAACCTTGGTTGATTGATTTACAGTGTTTACTGAGTTCTTAGCTTTGCTTATTATGGTTTTTTAAGCTAGAAGGTTCAACAAATTGGAAAGATCCATAAAAAATCTACAAAAGTAGTTTGAATTGTACAATCATACGATCCTACGACTGGATCCACAATTCTATGATCCTAATGGTCCAATTGTGATCCTACAATGATTCTACCCTGGCTATGATTTATAAATCGATCCATATCGATTTTCCATTTTTGGATTTTAGGGTCGTATGATCCTATGATCTGGATCACAATTTTCACAATTATGGGAACTGTCAAAATGTTTCCTTTCATAGCATAACTTGATTGAGTGGAATCAGAGAACTTCTAGAGAAATGCACACCAAAAATCTTTTGATGAAACTTGAAAGGGTATGTCAGAGAGTAAAGACCATTATAACTACAATATTTTAGTGATGTTTATATAGAAAAAGGGCATTAGTCATTGGAGTGTTCAATGTGTGAGAGAATGAGGCGCCATTTGATGTATTATTACCACATTCGAGAGCGATAGAAGTCCTTTCTATATATTATAACATGGCCTAAATCATTTGTAATAAATATTAACTTTTTATAATCTTAGAAATATCAGGAACAATAATTGTTGGCTAAATATTAGTTATCTAGAAAAAATAGGTAACTACTTTACTCTTGATAAGTTAGAAAATAGTTAAGTACTATAACTTAGTTATGGTCATTCAGTATTTTAATGGGATTAGTTTTTTCAAGGAAATGTTTTAGAACTTTCAACTAATTTTCTAGCTGTCTAGATATATGGGAGGTGAAAGGAGTTAAGGCAGGGCAATTGATGTCCTCACCATGCTAGACCTGACTCAGATAGTCATGTAAATCCCATTAAGCATGTTTCCTCCACACTGCAATTGGAGTTGAGGGGGTTCTGTAACCTAGTAGCTGTCACCTTTCTATATGTATTTAAGGCTAATAATATAGTAGTTTTTTTTTTTTTTAAATTTTTCTCAACTTTTTCATCAATCGTACTAGAGATCCTAACTTCCACAGAATAGAGCCATTTTTTTGTAAACAAATCCCTATTTATGCATGTCAAGTAATTCTTATGTGGTTTTCTATATAACTTTATAGTAAGTTCTAGAACGTTCTGATTTATTCTAGATGAGTTATTGATCATATAATAAATATTGTCATTTTTGTAATGCCTTGGATTAGGATAGAGGGAAACTTGAAGCCAGTGTTCAAGGATTGGTTGAAAAAAATGATGGCACTGCACAACGGAAGGAGTCTCCTTTAGATGTTCAAATTGATGGCCATCAAACTATTTGTGTCATTTGCAAGCTTGGTGGAGAGCTCCTGTGGGTAATCCTTTTTTTTATGTGCATTTACTGTTTTAAATGTCTTTTAAGTATGTACAAAATTAAGCCTGTATTAATTAATATTCCATAACTTAAAAGAGTCTCTTGATTGGAGGAATTATTTTTTTTATGGAAGTAGAGGGTAACAGAGGAAGTGAAAAGGAGGATGAAAAATTAGATTGGAAGTGCAAAAAGAATTTGCCATGCAATTAAAGACAAGTTTCCTTGAGTCCCTATCCAAAATATAATGCCGAAATCTTCGCCCTAGAATTATATACTTAGAATACCAGACTGGTAAAATCTTATGGAGCTGAGCTCTAAACCAAGGTAATAATAACCCAAAACATATCTCAAGGAACCTACTCAACTTCCACAGATTAAACAGGAATGGACATCCCTTTTCTTCTTCTAGTTTTAAGATATCTGATGTAAAGGATCCACTAATTGTGGCAATCATAGAGCATAATTTCTATAAAGCCAATTGTAAGTGGAGATAATGGATTATAATTTGAAGTAGGAAATCTGGAAAAAAATGTTTAAGCTGCCATGGCTGTGATACCAAATCTGCAACCACTGAGGAGGTACAACAACAAAGGAGGAAACATGATCAAGAGATATACATGAGTAGATTTTGATTTAAAGCTCTGGATATAACATGGGTTCAATCTATAGTTGTTCTGCCCAAAGTCATCTTTACCTTTTCTCTGCTTTGTGAATTTGGGGGCTAATCATATCTTTATGTGTAATTTCAGTTGCTGTGATGGAAAGGGTTGCAAGAGAAGATATCATCTCTCATGTTTAGATCCACTTTTTGATGATGTTCCACTGGGAGTTTGGCACTGTTTCTCATGTGTGAAGAAGAAGATAGAATCAGGTGTCTATTCAGTGTCTGAAGGAGTAGAGTCAATTTGCGATGCTAGAGAAGTAGAGGTGCAAGATGCTGAAGGTATAAACAAATTAGTATATTTCAATGTACCATCAAGAAAAACAATGCGCATTATATACTTCTGATATTGATGTGAATTCTGTGCTTAAATTGTGCACTGCATATCTATTTTCTACATACTGATTGTTCTTGCTTTTTGTTTTCTTTTGGTAATTTGGATTTTCGTTACAGGAACACGAAAACAGAAGCAGTATTTTGTTAAATATAAAGGTCTTGCCCATATTTACAACCATTGGGTACCAGAAACTCAATTGCTTCTTGAAGCTCCCTTGCTTGTTTCGAAGTTAAATCAAAATAATCAGGTGAAGCAATTCTTAAACACTGTAATGCCAGAGTAAATTATGCATTTGATTCCTTTGCACCACAAAATTCAGGATCCTACCTGTAACAAGTCTTTTGCTCTCCAGGTCATGAAGTGGAGGGAACAGTGGAGAGTGCCACATTGTTTGCTAAAGAAAAGGTTGTTAAGGTCTCCCAAGCAGCAAGATGACTATCACAACGAGCATGCTGGTGATATTTCAGATTGCCACTATGAATGGCTTGTTAAATGGTGCGGCCTTGGTTATGAGTATGTTACATGGGAGTTGGAGAATGCTTCTTTTCTACATTCACCTCAAGCTCAAAGCCTAATAAGGAAGTATGAAAATCGTCGTCAGAGGGCAAAGAGAGCTGCTTCTTTTTCTCTAGTAGATAAGGTGCCTCCGGAGACAGATTATGCAAAATCAATATGTGTTCTTAGTTCATTGTCTTGTTTGAATTTCTTTCATAGTATTTTTTATGTGAATCTGGTAAGGTGAATCCTTCAAAACTGATTTGACAACCCTTTCTACACAAGTGTTCAGAAATATTATTTCTACTGGTTGTTAAATTATAGAATTGTTAAGCAGTATGCAGCTGTTTTGGATATCAAAGCATTGATGTTAGACGGTGATCTGGCATAGTTAGTGATTTTGTTGGTTTTCTTTCTTTTCTTTCCTACTTACTCTTCAACTGAAAGAAAGTTCTCACTTCCAAATTTGAGCTAGACCTGGTTTAGCCCTTCTAGAGCTTCCAAAATTATGTAAAATCTGAAGTTCCACTGGAAGTCAAATCTCCTAGGCTTGTAAACACGGAAAGCTAAATTTTGCTTCATGCTTTGGCATGTGTTGGATATCTGGGGGGTACAATTGCTCCTTTCATGTTTTGAACCTATTTTTGGTTTATCCAAAACTTTCTCAATGGTGTTGGAATTGTTTTATGTCCATCAGTTGTCAAGGATATGGCTTAAACATCCATGATGACTGGTCTTGGCATTGAGATGATCCTGGGTTTCCTTGGATTCATTGTGTTCAGATGGTATATAGCATCTGAACTTCATTTAGGAGTCACACTCGTTGCAGTTATGAATCACCTCTAACTTTGGAGGTAGTTTGGTGAGGTCCATTATTCCTTAAACAGTTGGTCATGTCAAATGCATTAGTTTCCTTCTCTATTGTTATGCTAATTAATGGTGACATTATTCTTGTACTGGTTTATGATATTTTATATGTGAATACTGCAGAATAAGAAAGGATCCCTTGTCAAACTTTCGAAGCTGCCAGCTGGAGTCGTACCTGGAATTGATAATAATCAACTAAGCTCTGTTAACAAGCTACGTGAGTATTGGCACAAAGGCCAGAATGCTGTTGTTATAGATGACCAGGTGATGTAATACGATCAGTTTTTATATCATTCCTCCATTTTTTTTATGAGTTTATTACTGATAAAAGCTTATAATTGAGTGATCATTTACTGATTGTTTTCAAGGAATGGAGCAGAATATCTAATAAACCATTTGAGGTGCTTTTGTGTATTTTGTTTCTTTATATTTGTAGAGTTGAAGATTTAACAAGAATGGCGTACATATTAGGAGCAAGGATCAAAATTTCGTTTCGAAGGGTCGTTCGGTGGGCTCGGAAAATGGAAACGTTTCGGAAACATGATGGAACAGAGAAAAAATGGGAAAACATAAAGAAACATTTGGAAACATAACTTAATGTTCATTAATTTGTAATTTTAATGCTAATATAGCAATATTGCAACATGTTTGAGGGGTATATATTCATTTGGACAAGAGAAATTGAAACATACTTGAATAGCAGATAATATAAATAGAAAATAGACAGTAAATATAAATTATGTTTATGCTTTCTAATATTGGAGTTACTTAAATTGTCACTTCTGGAGGTGCCAAACATTTTTATAACATAATTAGTATATTTTACTCTAATTAAATTTAGATTAATATATATAATATTAATTTATGCAACTAATTCACACTGTTTATATCTATTATTATAATGTAAGAATGTTTATAACATATTAACATTTAATATATATAACTATTATACTTATTATACCTATTATAACATTATATAGATATTTTTTTCACTAAAAGTTAGAAAGGGCCAAAGCCCCAATATTATATTTCAAACAAATAAAAAATAATAGTTTTAAGACTAACAACCCACTTTCTTTTGATGAAGAGAGAGAGAGAGAGAGAGAGAGAGAGAGAGAGAGAGAAGAAGAAGAAGAAGAAGAGAGAGAGATGGAGGAAGAATAAGATGTTACCTGGACCGTTGGACGGCTGGCACTAGAGGAGCCTGGGTCGACTTGGAGAATTTCTAGAGATGCCTAGAATCCCTAGATCTGAATTAGAGAGTTGGAGATGGAGACGACTAGGTACTTCTCTATGTTTTCTCCCTTTTCAGCTTAGATTCTCTGTGTGTTTTGACCCACCACTTCTTTTCGATTGAAATGATGCAATTTCGGTCGAAACACACATAAACGGCATTGCTTCAATCGAAACCTGGGAATTTCGGTAGTGAGGCTCTGTTTCGCTTTAGTGTCTAACGAAACCAAAAAGTTTCGGCCGTTTTGACCGAAACGAAACGGAATTTAGTTCCTTGATTAGGAGTGCACAAATGAACCATATGACCTGTGAACCAAACCAGCTTGACCTTCATGTGTTGGGTTGGTTTGGTTCTGGTAGAAGATTGGTTGGTTCTGTGTTCAAAACACCCTATAAGTAACCAATTCGTTTAAGTTCTTGGTTTGGTGATTGGGTAACCCAAACTGATCCCTTGGCATATTTCTTACAAAATCTTATATTTAGTATAATCGTCACACTTAATAAGTACTTACAATTTACCATTATAGATTTTTAATGAATGGGTGTAGTCTTGTATAATACATCTACCTTTGCAAGGCCAACCCAAACCAACTGAATTTTTGTTGAGTTAGGTTGGTTTGGTTTCACACCTTGACTGGTTCAATTCTGGGTCCAAAAATTGGGAACTGGCCAAGTTTGGTTTGGTAACTTAAAACTGAACTGACCCCTGCCCATCCCTTGTACATATGGAGGATGTCTCCTTAGGGGTTAATTTCAAATAAATAGAGGCAACCCAATACAAAATAAAACCTACTCTGATATTGCCCAATGTAACAAAGCCTAGTGGTAGCTCTCCTCTTAAATAATGGCCTCTAGCTTGGCACATGTTAATTGAAGTGGTGGCAGTGCCTTTTTCCTTGTAAGGTCCAAGATCTCCATTAGAAATATCTCTGCGGGCCACATTTGTTTGCCTCAGTGTCAATTGCAAACATGTAGCTCCCAAACAGTGAAAGACTTTGACGTTAGTGAATGGATTAATATGCTCCCCACAATTGGTGGCTCTTATATTAAGGTCAATGATCTTCTTGGAATTGGGTCGTGGTATCTTTGGTGCTAATTTTCTTTTATTTCAGATGTATATAAATTTTCATTTTGTGGTTTGCCATTTTCATTAGATGCAATGGATATATAAGTAAAATCCTCTGTAAGGTACTGTTATTTAGAATTTTTCATCATTACCCCTTCCCCCCTTCCCCTAGCATTCCATATTCAGTCACTGTGGTGTCTTGTATTTCATGGTTAGTACCTTAGTGAAACATGCTTTGCCAGCGCCTTCATAAGAAATAGAATATTTCAACTTCTTTTCTGGTTCATATAGTTATGCGAATTCCATTTCCTCATGCAGCTAGATTTGGTTGAGCTTCTATGCCTTATTATGTCTATTATGGGTATAACTGAAATCTATTCAAAAAGATTTAAGTACAAAGCATCATATGCCATTTTTGATGTTTGGTTTTTTGGATACTTAAAACTTTTTGGAATCTCTTCCCATTTAAAAGCTTTGAATGAGCTGAAAATGATTGGGTTACTCGTTTAGTTCTTTTATATAAGTTCTCATATGACCAGTTGAACTTTAAACCATTTTATTGCATTAACTACTCATTTTATGCATGCGCAATCATCGAATCCATTATACCAAGCATGGACAAAACAAAATTGAGTCATGGCAATGTTCAAAATGTATTGATGACAAATAATTGTTGGACACCCTGGGATACGAGTCGGATACGCTATGTGGTGTGCTAAAATTTTTAATTATTTTTCTGTAGCATACACTTCATCGGCACGCGTGTCCTTGGTTGAGAGACACCCCAGACCCAATTGGGTTTGCGTCATAATTTGGAAAATATATTTTTTCTCCATTCATGTTGCTGTTTGAGGTGCGGGAGTAATTATTGGAGTTTTGGGAAAAGTCTCAGGAGCATGGATGTTTCCTAGTCACATAAGGCCATTGAAGTGGCACAATATTTCCTACTTGGCTTATGTTGGGATATTGATTCCTCTATAAGCAATTTGCTTCTTGTGTGTATGAATTGGAAGAGATGTTAATGGGCAACTGCAATGCTCCTAGGTGTAGGTATGTGGGTCAGGCCCACATGACCACAGACACCACGTCACATCTTCCACTAATTGGGTAATGAGCAGAGCCCAAGGATTCACCCCCCTCGTGATGTTACATGATCATTGCATTTTCAGACAGTCATGACCCCATGCGGGACCATCTGGGACTTGTGGTTTGGAGACTAAAGTTAATAGGTTTGTCAAGGTGCTAGTCCCCCCTAGAGTGACCGGCCCCTTGACCCGTCACACGAGAGAGAGACCCCCCATCCAATACACCAAGACAGATATTATGAAGAAGACAAAGGGCATTTAATGTGGGATCAACTTTGCAGTGTTGAGTTGCATGTCACCTACCTTTGTGAATCCTAGATGCAGCATTGACGCCCTTGTGGTCGAGTTGAACAAGCCATTGCACCCATCACAGGTTGGCTCCCTCTCCTATGCTCCATTGTCTGTACAAAGGATGGCCTCATTCCCTTCAGATCAGAACACAATTGACCCAATGGACTCTCTGGTTCATTGCTCTCCCTCTCTCTATGGCTGCCCCATTAACTCTCTCTCTCTTCTGCTTGGTTCGGAAATCGGTAAGTGTCTATCATATTTGCCGGAGGGTACACATACACCCACGCCTAGATTTCTGCTTCCATTTTTTGAAATGGCGTCCTCAGTTTTTCAACATAAAGGCTCCTGATTCTTAGTTTTATTAGTTTTTGGTTTTACTAAAATTTCAATTTATAGAGTTGACAATTCTGTGTAGCTTAACAACTTCTTGTAGTAACAAATATTGACAATTCTGTGTAGCTTAACAATTACTCGTAGTAATTTGACAATTGGTCCATCCTCACTGTCGTTTCAGATTAAAAATCAGTTATATTAGGTAAGTGTTGTAAATGATGGGAAATCATTGAAATTAGTACAATGTGATTGGTGAGTGAACAAGAAATGATGAATCAAATTTGGTTAATAAGTTTATAAGAATCTCAACCTTATGTAGGACTAGTGCAAGAAATACAAGCTACAATGCCAAAATTGATGGAGAGTCATAAAAGGGTTTTAGGTCTGATTATAACTTCTTCTTCTTTAATCTTTTATTATTATGGTCACTGTAGTTGTTGAGAGGCTGACAAAGATTTTGGATTTTAGGATTGTAAAAGGTATGAGAAAGCAGAAGGGTTTTTGGGGCTTCAATTAGGCAATAAAATAGAAAGTTTAGGAGCTCTGAATAGTACACATAAATAATAAAAAGGGCTGTTTGGTGTTCTTTACAGTACTATGGTTGAATGATTGATGGACCTAGTTTAAAGCAAATAGAGAAGGGTAAACCCTAAACACAATTGTGCACGTTTGCTTGCCGGATAGAATGGTTGGTATTGGGAAAACAATCCCTGGGGCCTAAAATCCTTCATTTGGCTTGCCAAAAAGGGGTATTGTATGTGGGATAAAGTTGTTCCACAGTGGGGGGTGATTAGTTATCCTAGGATATGATGGATGGAGGGATAGGGCTGCCATAATATCCAACAGTAGTAAATGCGGAGGACCTGCCTTATTCCATCTCTTATACCTTCCCAACCAAACAATGGATACTTGAACACGTTGCCATGAAATTTTTAGATGAGTGAGACAAGAAGCTCATAAACAAGGCAACTATTTGAACTATTGCTGGAGAAGTGTTGTAGCCTATTAGACCGTCTCACGCCTAGACCTTGGATGTGTTTTCAAGAGTTGTCATTCTTACTTTTGGTAGTTTAGGAGCCAAATTTAGAGAAGGAAAGGATGGGTTGTTGAAATTTGATTTGATTTGATTTGTGTTATAATTTTATTTGATCCTGTTGTATTTGGTAAATTTCATTAGGCATTTTTCAAGTGATGATGCAACAGTTGTGAAAGAAAGAAAGAAAAGAAGAAAACAGAAGAGTAAAGATGAGAAGAGAAGAGCAGAAAGGGGAAGAAGAATAGAAGAGAGAAGAAGGGGGGAAGAGAGGGGGGGGGGGGGGGGGGGGGGGGGGGGGGGGGGGGTGGGGGGGGGGCTGAAGATTGTGCGTGTGTGTGAGAGAGAGAGAGAGAGAATAGCATCCCATTATTTGAACAAGAACTGAAATTCTTAATTTTAGGCCTATTATTTATAGGAAAATCCAAAGTGGAGATAAATAAAAGGGAAAACCGTCTACTAATTAAAGCCTAAAATAAGAAAATTTAAAAATTTAAGACATATTCTTGAAATTCCGCCCTGGTATACACCTAAAATAAGTGCATGGCTCAGCTTGATCAAAATTCCCATCACTATATCAGTATTTTGAAATTTTATTAGCCTAGCTTATGAAAAGAATGGCAATGAACTGGGCAAGTCACTTGGCCCAATGGTTGGGGCCTTGTACATCTTAGCTCATGGTCTAGGGTTTAAGCCTTAGTAGCCCCTCCCCCTTCACAAATAAAAGAAAGTCTTACCTATCGAAGAAAAAAGAGTGGCAATGAACTATGCAAGATGGATGTTTGATAAACACTACTGTAGAGTTGCTCTTTTCTTTCGTCCTTGTCGTACAAGGAAACTGTCAAGTGGATCCTAGGGTTTACCCAAGTTTGAAGACTTCAGCTTCCTCCTAGCCCATGCTACATCACAATTTTTTGGAGGTAATTGGAGTTTGATGGTGAAATTACTCTTTATGTTCTTGGTATATTGCAAATGGAACTATTAGCTGGATATACTTTTTTGTTTCCTCTCTTTCTTTTTATGCTAGATACATGGAATTTACGATTTTTTCCCCTTAAATTCGACAATCATGCTGATCTATGTAATGTTTTGCTAAGGTGGACATGCTTCATTTTTATATGGCTAACTTATGTGAAGTTGTGGAAAATACTTTTTGTGGAAAAGGTTAGAGGTCCTTTGTGGACCTATTCTTTATATTCACTTTTGGTCCACCAGTTTTTGAGAATAGCCATGCACCTTGCCCTACCATTGTCCCTGTTAGAGTGTTATTTTATATAAGAGCTTTGTCTTATTGGTACTTAGTTCTCTAAATATATATATGATGAGGAGTAAGGATAAAAATACGTAACCCTAAACATTTTCTCCTTATTCTTCAATTTATTTGTCTCTTCTTCCTATTGTCTTTCTGACCCTAGTTTTTACTTCAACTTGGTATTAGAGCACCTCGATACCTTAAATATTTTCTTGCTTGAGATTAGGGCTAACGTTATAATCCGTACGGATGACGTCAGCATTATGTACAGTCGCTGGAGGTTGAAACCCCCTTTGCCTGAATTGTCATCATATGCTGAGAATTATGGTGATTTTTTCATAATTTTTTGAAAATGTCTAATGCGCCTTTCTATTTTTTGGATTTTTTTTAGAATTTTAGCCCTATTTTTTTCGATCTGCTCTTCTGTGCATTACTCAGACTTTTTTGATGCTTGAATATGCTCCTATGGGTGCCGATAAACACCTCTGGGCCTTTATCTCTTGGATTTTGCTCAGTTTGATCCTCCTTGGTGGTTCGTTTGGCGTTTGTGGTTGTTCAGTTGTGGTCCTGCCTTTCGGGTTTGCTCAGTTTTGCCTCTCTTGTCACTTATTTGGTGCTTTGGTCAGCCTATTACACTCCTAGAGTGCTCTTTGCTTCAAGTTTGTTAGATTTCACTATCTGGTTTGTTGGTTTCTCTTACCTGGCTGTTTCCGGTGCTTTCAGGTTTCAGTACTTTTGGTGCTTCTAGTATTTGTTTTTTTCTGTTTCTCATGGCTGCCTCTGAGGCTACTTTTACCTCCACTCATTCTAAACCTCCCTTGAGTAAGGAGGATGGCTTGCCATGCTCCATTATTTCTGAACGGTTGGATGGTTTCAATTACCTGGCCACATGCGGTGAAGTTTTCCTTCATGGGCAACGAAAACTGAAGCACCTCACCGCTTTACCTCCTTTTGTTGATGATTCTCTGTCTGATGATTGGTTGAGTGAGGATTCAGTTGTTATGGGCTAGTTATGGCATATTGTGGAGCCTCATATTGCGACTATCGTTGAGTTCTGTGACTCCTCTAAGAAGATTTGGGATTCTCTACCTGAATTTTTTTCCCAACAGAGTAATGTATCTTGTGTGTTTGAGTTATATGAGCAGATCTTTACTATCAATCAGTCTACGAAGATTGGTTCGGGGCATGAGAAGGATGGCTTGTATCTCCTGAATTCGAATACTTTTCCTCCTATCACTTCCTTTGCATTGAGTGCTACAGTCTCTCATCTTCAGTGATATTTTCGATTGGGTCATTCATCATTGGCCAAACTTAAATTAGTTGTTCCTCATTTAAGTCTTGTGTCTAGCTTAGATTGTGAAGCTTGTTAGCTTAGAAAGCATCATCGTAGTTCTTTTTCGAGTCGTAATCTTAGTCGTCAGTCCATGTCATTTGATTTAGTCCATACGTACATTTGGGGTCCTTTCCGAACATATATTATTTATGAATTTTTTTATTTTGTGATATTTGTTGATGACTATTCTTGCATGATTTGATTGTTTTTTTTATGAAACAGCGATCTGAGTTGCCTTTTATTGTTTTCAAATTCTATAAAGAGATCTTTACTCAATTTGATAAACGTATAACATTTTTGCGCTCTGATAATGCCTTAGAATATACTCAGTCTGTTCTTCATTCATTTTATGCTGATCGTGGCATTCTTCATGAAACTAGTTATGTTCATACTTCTCAGCAACATGGTGTTGCTGAACACAAATATTGTCGCCTCTTGGATGTGGCTCGCACTATGATGTTTAATATGCATGTTCCTAAACCATTTTGGGGAGATGCAGTTCTTACTGTGTGTTACCTTATCAATTGCATGCCTTCTGTTGTCTTGTCTCAACAAGTCTCTTTTTTCTATCTCATATCCTGGCACTACTATCTTCTCGATTACTCCTTGTATGTTGGGTTGTGTTGCATTTGTTCATAACCTTGATCTTGATTTGGACAAATTATTTCCTCGGGCTTCTAAGTGTGTTTTTCTTGGGTATTCTCTTACTCAAAAAGGTTATTGGTGTTATTTTCCTCCCTTGTGGCAATACTTTGTCAGTACTGATATTATGTTTTTTGAGTCCACTTCCTTCTTCTCTACTCCTGGTCAGCAACTGTTGTTCGATCTCATATGTTGTCGTGAGAGGGAGCCATCCTTTCTGTCTTCTACTCCTACTCTTCCTATACCCATGTCTTCTTCCTCTCCATCTTCTTCTCCTATGACTAATCCTCCTTTGCAGTTTTATCAGCGCTCCAGGATCCACTCGGTTGTCCCTTATGGTCCGACTCTAGCTTCTCCTTTGTTTGAGGTACCTCTCGTTGCTCCTTCGCTTTCATCTTCTACTGATTTACCAATTGTTTTATGCCGAGGTAAACGTACTTGTACTCAACATTCTATCGGTCATTTTTTTTATCTTATGCTCGTGCCTTGTTGTATCTCCATTCCTTTGTTTGTGCCTTGTGTTCTGTTTCTATTCCCTCTACTAACCGATAGGCTTTATCCTCGATTGGCTGGAAATATACTATGGATGAGGAAATGAGCGCTCTTCATTCTAATCAGACTTGAAAACTTACTCCTCTTCTTTATGGAAAACACACAGTGGGTTATCGTTGGGTTTGTACTATTAAATATCTTCCCGATGGCTCTATCAAGCAACTTAAGGCTCAACTAGTTGCTAAAGGATACACTTGGACGTATGGTGTTGATTATCTTAAGATCTTCTCTCTTGTCAATTGTCTTAATTCTGTCCGCATCTTTTTGGCAGTTGCTATTACTCGATCTTGGTCTTTGTATCAGCTTGATATAAAGAATGCATTTATTCATGGCGATCTACAGGAAGAAGTATACATGGCGGCTACATTGTTTCTGGTAGTGACCATCTTGTTTGTCGTCTTTGCAACCGTCTGGCTACGTTGCTTCCGGTAGTGATCATCTTGTTTGTCATCTTCACAAGGCTTTATATGATTTGAAGCAATCTCCTCGTGCTTGGTTTGATAGTGCTGTTGTGATTGATTATGACTTTTGACATTCTACTTCTGATCATTGTGTCTTTACTCATCATTCTTTCGATGACACCATTGTCTTCATCGTTTATGTAGATGAGATTATCATTTTTGGGATCGACTCTACTGGTATTGCAGCCTTGAAGTGCACTTGGGTACACAATTTCATACAAAAGATTTAGGCTTTCTTTGGTATTTCCTTGGGATTGAGGTTGCCCGCTCCTCATAGGACATTTATCTTTTTAACGAAAACATGTGCTTGATCTTTGTCTGAGACCGGTCTCTTAGGTTCTTGATTAGTTGATACTCCAATGGATCCGATTGTTAAGCTTGATGCTGAAAATGGGAATCTCTTTTCTGATGTTAGTTGTTATTAATGCTTGTTTGGTAAATTGATTTATTTGACTATCACTCGGCCGAATGTTACTTATGCTGTTGGCGTTGTGAGTCAATTTATGCATGCTCTTCGTGATTCACACTTTGCTGCTATCTGTTGGATCTTGCACTATTTAAAGGGTGCACTGGGCAGGTGTTTGTTATATCGGCCCTCTACTTTGTTATCAGTTAGTAGGTTTAATGATACTGATTGAGCTGGTAGTCACTTTGATCGTCATTCCACTTCTGGTTATTGTACCTTTGTTGGTGACAATCTTGTTACGTGGTGAAATAATAAACAAAATGTTGTTGCTCGTTTTAGTGTTGAAGCTGAGTATCATGCTATGCCTCGTACTATTTCTGAGATGATCTAGGTCCAGTCGTTATTTCAGGATTTTGGCATTTCTGTTCCTACTCCGATGTCCATGTTTTGTGACAATCAAGTTGCTATTTTAATTGCCAATAATCCAGGTTTTCAAGAGCGCACTAAACATATTGAAGTTGATTATCACTTTATTTGAGATTTTCTGCTCTGCAAACACATTTGTACCCCTTATGTTTGTTCCGACTCTCAGTTGGGTGATATCCTTATGAAGCTGTTGGCTCGCTCTCCTTTTTGATCTTTAAGTTCTAAGTTGGGCATGTTGATTTGTATGCTCCAGCTTGAGGGGGAGTGTTAGTGTTATTTTTTATATAAGGGGTATTTTTGTCTTATTGGTACTTAGTTCTCTAAATATATACATAATGAGGAGTAGGGATAAAGATATGTAACCCTAAATATTTTCTCCTTATTCTTCAATTAATCTCTGTCTCTTCTTCCTGTTTGTTTTTCTAACCCTAGTTTTTACTTCAACTGTCCCATTCCTTTCCACTTGGCCTATAAGCTGGAAAAAAATTAAAAAATCCTACTTATCCATGGTGGTATGCCTTCTAGGTGAGCATAACCTATTATCTTCCGTCTTTTGTTGACTCCTGTATTCCGCACAAGGTACCCTTGTTGATGCGATATGACAAGGGCAAGGGTATAGGATGTGTCCAGTCCTGTATCCAAATCAAATACTCAGAATTTCTAACATCTTGTCACGGAAGAAGAGGAAGAAGCTCATAGTTGGTAGTAAAGAATGCTTTCTTACTTCTCACACTAGGAAGCACGGTCACTCCGTTGAAGGTGCCGTATGCATGTCGGACACTCATTGGACACGGACACGCGTTGGACACGTGTCCGACACGCCTAACAACGTGTCCAATTTTTTTTAATTTCGGACACTCCGTGGACACGGCACTGGACACGCGTGTCTACTTTTAGACACTTTGTGGATACGGCAGGGATTCAAGTAAGAATATGAAAAATTAAAAATAGGGTATTTTTTGTAATTTTAAAACTTGAATAAGAAAAATTAAAAAGAAAAAAAAAAGATTTCAGTTCGTCGATCACTTCGTCGATTACGGAGAGAGAGAGAGAGAGGGAGAGAGAGAGAGGGAAACAGAGAAACGAAAACCCTATCGGAACCGAGAGAGAGAGAGACGACAACGAAGAAGAAGAAGAAGCAGCAACTGCGAAGAAGAAGAACCTGGGTGATTATCTGAAGACTGAAATTCATCTCTCCTTGAAGGTGATTCTGAAAGCCTAGCTTTTTCTAGGTGTTGATTCTATTTTTGGGTGGTGATTCTAAAACTCTAGCTACATAATCCATCTCAGCTTGCTTTGAATTTCTGCTTCCTTCAGATAATTCATGGTTTCTGGGTGTTGATTTTATTTTTGATTTTCCTTCTGATTCTCATATCCGATGCTCTGCTTAGCCCCGTTTTCTGATTTTATTGATGAGTATTGATTATTTCTGGATGTTGATTTTATTTATAATTTCTGATTTTATTTTTGCTTTTCCTTCTGATTCTCATATCTTATTATTTTGTATCTTTTATTAGGTTTGAATAATATATTTATATATATTACAAAAAAAAATATTTTAAATTTATATATTTGTGCCGTGTCCTAGACGTGTCCGTGTCCTGCATTTTTTGAAAATCGCCGTATCGGCGCGTCCGTGTCGTGTCGTGTCCGTGTCTCGTGTCTGTGTCAGTGCTTCTTTGTTCTCACATTGATAGGGAGATAGAAATACCTGTTTTTGACTAACTCTCATTTACTTATCAAAAAAAAAAAAAAAATTCTATGCTACCGCATACATATCCCTATATTTGAAGGTTGGGTTCCCGATGTTTAGACACAGAATACCAAAGGTACTATCTCTGAATGGGCTTGAGAAATCCCAAAAGTGGTGGCCCATGCCATGTAAACTGGTTGAATAGGTTAGAGAGAAATGGGCTGGGATTGCAAACCCTTGCCTGTTTTAGCAAGTGCTTTCTGCAAAGCTAGAGGTTTGTGGTATGGGCTTGCAGCTCGTTGAGATTTTAAGAATGGTAGTACATTGCAGCTGTGGTGTTAGACATAGTCAAGATGTCGTTATGCCTTTTTTAGTTACAGAGTGGGTTCATATGGAGAAAATATTGGACAAATTTAGATTATGTAGCTGGTTAAATGGCCCTTTGTAGAGTTCCTTTGTAAGTGCTTTAGAATTAAAAAAGAGTTGTCTTTCTTCTGGAGAGTTGAGATCACATTTTGGTGATTGGCTACCTGATCATGTATTAGTTAGGTGCTTTTATTGGGGTGATTTATGAAGGTTTGTCCAAGAGAAATGGGTAACACTGGGAGATAGAGGTGGGTGCAAGGTCTTTGTTGTAGAAGCTGTATAAGCATGAAATGGGCTTTGTATTTTTATTGCACCTTATCTAGACGACACAAAGTAAAATTGAGGGAGCTATCATCATTTTGAAAGTTTCATTGTACGAGATTCCGAGCTCTTAAGAGCTTATACTTTGACTTTCTTGTCTCATTTTTACTTTAAGAAAAGAATAAGATAATAATTTTGCATTTTTCTGGTAGCTGTGGTATGATAGAGATATATTCTTTTGGGTCCGTATATCCACAGTCAATATGTAACTGGTTTTTAATGGAGCCCTCAACCAGGCGTTATATTTGGTCTCCCTCCTTCACAAGGCATGCCATGCTTCTGGTTCTTTAATCTAATAAATGTCAATTTTGAGTCCCAAGTAGATAATTTTCCCTCTTTTAAAAGAAAGAGGGAATTGTTGATAGATGAGAGGATAAATGGACATGGAGTCCTCTAAAACTGAAATAAACACATTAATAAATAAAAAAAGACGCAATTGAAAACTAAGAAGGATGAAAAATGTCCACTTAACATATCTAGAGCAGTAGCTGTCTACTTTAATGGGAGTTCAACCTTCTGATAGCTGGTCCTTTAGCCCAAGAAATGGATGCAATGCCAAACAATTGGATGGTTTTGGGATCGAGAGAGATGCAAAGCTCTAGAAGGCTGTGCTAGAAGGAACTTCACTACATGACTGTCCTTCCATAATCCATCGCCCACAGAGTACTTACAAAGGTGAAAAAGTAATCTCCATAATGTCTTTTAGCAATTATATTCTCATCATCACAACACCACTACTTATAAAATAAAAAAATATCACAACCATCACCATTATTTATCAAAACAAGGAAAAGAAAAATCATCACAACCATCATCATCATTGTCATTATCCTTTTAAAGTGAGTAGGTTGGTGAGCTGGGTTTTGAATCTTCTGTTAGCCCTCTTTGAGCTGGACCTGATAAATTTTCAGCTTTTACCTTTCACAGGAGTGCTAGCAGTGTGTCACAGATAGGTTATTAATGTTGGTGGTATCATTGAATCCTTGACTACTTGTGTTGATTTAACTCACAATTGTGTGGATCACTGGAGATCTGAGATGCTGTATGATCTTCTCTTTTCATGACATAAATGAGTTAATCATTCATTCTGCATATTTGGCTGAATGACTTGTTGCTCTTGCTCAATTTCGTTGGAAAGATAAGATCCTTGTAATTGGCAGATTTGTCTTTTCTTAGTCTCATTTCCTTTTGCACCATATCTGAATGGCCCTGAAGTGTTCTCTGGCTTTTTCTTTACTTCTTTGATCTAATGTTTGAGTTATTTACGTGTTCATTTATTTTCTTGTGTGTTTTATATTTTGCTTTTTTTATTTTTAGGGCAATACTGGTAGTTCTCTCAATCTGTCACTCATGCAATTATGTTTTATATTGGTCTTTATTGGGAAAACACTATTTGTTTTAGGAAACTTTGGGGCTGTATTTACTGTTGTAACATTGTAAAAGCCGTATCCCATCACCCGGATGCCTAGGGTGATCTTTGATTAGTGATAGCTTTTGCAAGTTGATAAACTGTTTGGCTTTTGACTTTCATTGTGTCAAGTTGCAGTTGCTTGTATTTCACATGATCTAGAATTCATCTGGTGGTCTGATGGATCTTTTATTTGCAGGAGCGAGTCACGAAGGTGATCTTATTTATTCACTCTTTGGGGTGCGATGTTGGGCAACCTTTCCTCATCTTCTCAAATACCAATGCTCTTGCCCTATGGGAAGCTGAGTTCTCGCGCTTGGCACCATCTATTGATGTTGTAGTTTACAGTGGAAACAGAGATAGTAGAAAAATTATCAGGACATTTGAGTTTTATGAGGAAGGGGGTTGCATAATGTTCCAAGTGCTTTTATTCCCTATAGAAGCCCTTGTCAAGGTACTATTTTTTTTTATGATAAGCATATATTAAAAAAAGGTGCTAAAAGGGGCACATCCTCTGTACACAAGAATATACATAGCAAAACTGCTCATCTCCCCCAAATCTCAACTCCCCTATAAAATCAAGAACATAAAAAAAGAAGATTCACAAAAATTTCTTTGATCCAAAACTTAGAAGGATAAAGAAAATTCATCTTAAGCATATGTACTGACGTCTCCACATCCTCAAAAGTTTGCAGGTTTCTCTCCCTCCATTAACACCACATCAAAGCACATAGGTGCAACCATTTATGCCTTCCTCACCGTATTGGAGTGACACCCACTAGCCCAACGCTAAAAACACTGAGGGATGGAAGCCGGCATAATTTAAGACTAGACAAAAAATGGAAAATGGCATACTCCACAAATCTCTGGCCACCTCACAATGACGTAATAAATGACATTGATTCCTCTGTTCTCTTACCAGTAGGTAGCAAGTAACCCCTTTTGCCTATATTATCAATAGTGAATATTAAGTTCAAGGCCGTAGTCCAAACAAAGAAAAAGAGTTCGCTCTCCCCTCCCACTCAAACATCAATTAGAATGGAGTGGTAGCATTTAACAGTGAACTTTTGCCTTTTGTACTTCATCCTCATATCATCCTTGCCTACAAACTTGGCCCCTCATACAAAAGCTCAAAAAAATTATCCATTTTCTCCAATTCCCAACCTTGCATGGCTCTGTGAAAAAAAAAAAAAAGCTCCCATGCAACTCTGGACTTTGTAAATTGCAAATAATTTGAGAATGCATTCTTATCTACTGCTATACTGTACAGCTTTGAGAATCTTCTAACAAAAGAATGGCCATTTCAGATCACAAATCTCATATGTGAAAAGGCCTAACCACCCTTTTTGAATTTATTTCCATGCTCCCCCTTTCCCTCCCCCCCCCCCCCCCCCCCCCCCCCCCAAAACAACACATAAACACCTTGCCTCTCTTGCGGTCTATTCCCCCATCTTTGATCCAAATTTGCCATCCACCACTCTCCAAAACCTTCTGGCCACTGATGCATATTGCCATAACTTTTCTCAATAGCGCCCAATTAAACCTTTGGAATGTCGAAATGCCATACCCACCTTCTTTAATTGGAGAGCACACCACATCTGGATTGAGAAGACCATGCTTGAACTACTCCTCATCCATGTCACGCCATAAGAAGTTCCTTTGAAGTCTCTCCAATCTCTTGGCAACCATTGCAGGAATGGTGAAAATAAACATGAAATAAGTGGGTGCACTAGTCAAAGTACTTTTGTTTCTATTAAGCCTTCCCCCTTCCAATAAATATTGTTTCTTTCAACTTGCCAATCTCCTCTCAAGTGTTCTACAACACTATCCCAAATAGTCTTGGCTTTAAAAGAAAGCCAAGATGGAGTCCCAAATAAAAAGTGGGGAGAGTGTCCACTCTAAAACCTTATAATCAGCCAACCTATGGATATCATGAACCTCTCTGGCAAGTTCACTCGTGTTCAAAAAAACTCTCAACCCATAAACTACCTCAAAGCAATTCAAAACACAATTGAGATGTCTCAAGTGATCCTCATCTGCCTCATGAAAGATAATGGTATCATTTGCAAAAAGCAAGAGAGAAATGCCTGCTAACTCCCCTTTCCTCCTACCTATCTGGAATCCTTTAGTCATGCCTCCCTGCACAACTTGCTTGATTGGCCAATTCAAAGAGCCCATCAGTAGAATAAATAAGAAGGGTATAGTAATTTCCTTGTTGAAGTCTCCTCGAATTGGGGTAGAAACCTAAAGAGGAACCGTCCACCAGAACCTAAGAATCATGAACACAAATATGATACGAAATGGACACGTTGACACGGCAATTTTAGAAAAAAAGCGAGACATGACACGGTGGGGACACAACAAAAAATATATATTATATATATTTGTATATGTTATATATATGAATATTTTAGTAAAAAATAAAAAAAAAATGACAAGATAACACTAATTAAAAGTAAAACCATGTATTTGTAGCTTAAATGTTAAATTAGTATAAATTCATTTATTTTCTTTTATAATCAGATCCCAAATTATTTTTTTTTCAAACTTGCAATGTGTTTCATGGTTGTTTAAGTGATGGACACGTGCCCCTTAACTGTCTAAAGCTTGTTTTGTTCTTAAGATAAAAAATGATAGAATAAGTTCGGACGCGTGTCCGATATGTACTGGGGAAGTGTTTGAGCAGTGTTGTATTTGACACGTGTCCGTTAACTGGCACATTTAGAGTTTGTACATTTTCATTTGCCAAGGCATCTACTCAACCCTTTCACATATTGTTCTGCAGGATTTTGAAATTTTAGAGTGCCATAGATGGGAAGCAATCATAGTTGATGAATGCCAGCGCACTGGGATATCTAAACATTTTGAACAAATTAAAATGCTAACCACTGAAGTAAGGGTTCTCCTCTTCAATGGCCAATTAAAGGTACAATAGCTCTTGTACTTTGTTTATATTATTTAATGCAGGTCACCCTTAGCAATCCTACTGGAATTTGCAGGATAGCATAGCTGAGCACCGTAATATGCTGTCGTTGCTTGATTCTCTCAGTGATTTGGATTCCCATAATTGCCTGAAAACTGACTTAAATGATAATCTTGGTAAATTAAGGGAGAGGTTGTCACGGTTTATTGCATATGACTGCAAGTCAGAATCTTCTAGATTTCTAGAGTATTGGGTTCCAGTTCTGATATCCAATGTGCAACTTGAGCAGTATTGCGCTTCTCTACTTTCAAATTCTATGTCTCTGCGCTCTGGTTCAAAGAATGATCCTGTTGGGGCCCTTCGTCATATCCTTATTGCTACGCGGAAGGTTTGGTCTGATATACTTCTAGCATCATTGCATGTGATCTATATGCCATTCGTAGCATCTTTCTTCCTTTTGGATTGTGTGTGAATGTGTATCTATTCCTTCTATTTTTGTGTATATTATTCAATTAGTCAGATTCAGCAGCTAATATTGCCAGCAGCCTTGCACTAGTATAATTAATCTTTAGGTTCACTTTTCTCTTCATAACAACACCACCAACACATCCCCCCCCCCCCCCCGGGGTGCCTGCGCACGCGTGCTCTAGGGTTCTTCCCTATTTCCCCTTTCCCCAAAACAAGAAAATAACAGAACATTTATATAGCATCTATCATTTATAATAATTTGTTTTCTGGTTCTTCATTACTACTAAAACAATTAAATCTCCATCAGCATCTGCAGCTACTTACAGTTCTGATGAACTTGTTCGAGTTTCCTTTCTATTATAGCAGTTAAGAGTTTAAATTGTTTAATGTTGGTTGCAATTGGATACCTATGCGTAATCACCTTTTTGAGACATGGCTTATGTTTTTTGTTGATAGTGCTGTGATCACCCCTACATTGTGGATCCATCTTTGCAAGGCTTGTTAACTAACGGTCTTCCTGAATTGGAGTATTTGGATGTGGGGATAAATGCAAGTGGCAAGTTACAATTTCTTGATACAATCCTCTCAGAGATTAAGAATCGAGGACTAAGAGTAGTAATTCTTTTTCAGGTACATGGTTTGGTCACTTCAATTTTAATTTGTGAACGACTTTATATATTTTTTGTGGAACTATACTTTGTTAAATTAAGCAGTAACATTTTGAATCCTTTCCATTTGGCTATAATCATCCTCTCATTCAGCAGATGTGATATTTCATTTCTGGGAAAACATGGATAGTTGATTGAGGATTATTCTATTATGCCAAACAGACTCCTAAGCTTTTAAGCTTCGATGACCATTACTGAACACTCTTATGCGTGCTCTAGTGGACGTAAATTTCTCACTTTGGAACCTGTATCGACATTGGTTTTCAAATATTTCCCTAAACAAAGCCCATGATGCCATCAGTTTACATAGCTACAAATCTCCCCTCCCTCTTTTTATTAAGCTTATTAGTCATAATGGAAGAAAGTGGTGTACTAGAATTGAAATTCTCATCTTCGTGTCCTTGATTGCATTAGTTATTAAGCTATTCCCACAACTAGTTTTCAGGCCTGTGCAGTATTTGAAGTACCTTTTAAGTCCATTATTTGACAAATGGTTTTATATGAAAATTACATATAATATTTTGATCATATTTTTTATGTTCTTATATAATTTAGTTAAATAGATTGTTTATTTGCGTATCCATGTATGTTTATTTTAAAATGAACACTAGTTTCTGTATTTGTTTTTGAGTATTTCTATTTATTTATTACTACAAATAATAAAAGTTTCTATGAAATATATGAATGACATAAACGTAACTATTTCAAACGATGAAAATGAATTGTCCGCACAAAGATGGTAATGAAAAGGAGAGCTAATTAATATATTATTTCATTTAGAAGTAATTAGTTATTATATTTATAATTTTCTTAGTTAAATATTATAATTAACAATATCTTACATAAATAAATTAATACTCAAAAATTGCAATTCTTACTATTGATAACTTATTTTGGGAAGGAGAGGTTAGTTTCTTCCTAATTGTTGTTGCATGTGTTATAGAGCACAGGAGACTGTTTTGCATTTATTTGTTCGTTGTGATATGGCATAGCAACTTTGGAGTATTTTATTCTCAGTTTTTGGAATTTGTTGGGTTATGCCAAATTTGGTTTTTGCATTATATGATTCTTGGTCTAGACTCTAGAGGGTGCAGAGTTAGGCCAAGGAGGAAGGCTGGGAAGTTGGCTCCCATGTGTGTGATCATGTGGTGCATCTAGAAGGAATGGAATAGAAGAACTTTTGAGGATACTGTTTTACTAGTTCATAGGCTTAAGGCTTTTTTGTTGCATACTTTTGCATTTTGGCTTTCAGGGAATTTTTGTGAGTCTTTTTTCGCTCTGATAGATTTTATAGGAGGTCTTGATTTTGGTGTTGGGGCTTTCTATACACCTCGTGTATAATGGTGGCACCCTTTCTTGGTGTTCTTTTTTAATGAACTTGCTTACTTATCAACAAAAAAAAGTGTCAAGAATACATTTATTTGAAGTAATAGTTGCAAAAATTAAGAAGATGGTCAATTAGCTTTTGCACTTCTTATTAGAAATAGATACATTTGATCTAATATAATAATTTTTAATAATTAATGATTAACTTACGTAAGGAAGAGAACCTAGATAGATTAAAAAAATTAAAACTGAATTATGTCACATGTCACAACCACAGTGATATTGAGCTTCTTTAACCACAACAAAATGTAGTTAACTTATGTATATTTATGAATGTACATGAACCTAAAATAAATAAACCAACATAAATAAAATGCTCCAAAAAATAGTTTAGTAATCTACATCAACAAAAAGTTACAAACGGTAAAAGAAATCCACAGCCACTCAAAATGAGCTACTTCCCACAACCATGGCAACAATGGCTGACTTTTCTATATAGTATATAGATATCTAATTCCCAACTTTCACGCTATTCATTGACTCAAGATCATTTCTTTTGTTTACTTTAACATGATCAATGTTTGTCTGTTGAAATTTTAACTTGATCTAGTTATTAAGATCGTCTGAATATACGGCACTTGACGCTAACTAGTTGTATTTTTCATATAAGTTTTTAAGTATTCAAGATTTCCTTTACCAGTTTCTATTTTTATTTTTTTTGATAACAGGGGTATCCCCACCTTTGGTGGGACTAATCCCCTGTAGGAAGCTAGCACAGCTAAATTTGATGTATTTGTGTTCCTTTAACTGTTTCTGTTAATCTCTCTCTCTCTCTCTCTCTCTCTCTCTCTCTCTCTCCCCATGCAAAATTATGTGTGCACACACGTACATTGTTTTTCTGCATAGTATAATAAATTTTGTTGTGGTTATTGTTTGTTTCTCATTGGTACATTTTTTATGACAGTCAATTGGTGGTTCTGGAAGGGATTCAATTGGAGATATATTGGATGACTTTCTAAGACAAAGATTTGGTCCAGATTCTTATGAACGTATTGACGGGGGTGTTCTCCCATCAAAGAAGCAAGCTGCTCTAAACAAGTTCAATGACAAGGGTAGTGGGAGATTTGTGTTTTTAATAGAAAATCGTGCTTGCCTTCCAAGCATCAAATTGTCATCTGTGGATACCATAGTCATATTTGATAGTGATTGGAACCCAACAAATGATTTAAAAGCACTACAAAAAATATCAATTGATTCGCCTTCTGAACAGATTAAAATATTCCGTTTATATTCATCTTGTACTGTGGAAGAAAAAGTTCTAGTCCTTGCAACACACGATGTAACTCTTGATAGCAATTTGCAGAACATAAGTCAGAGTGCTATTCACATGTTGCTCACGTGGGGGGCCTCATATTTATTCTGTAAATTGGATGAGTTTCATGATGGTAACATCTCAACAGCTGGTGCAAATATTTCTTCTGTACCATCCCTTCTCAAAGATGTAGCCCAGGAGTTCTTGGCTTTACTTTGTCAGGGTGGTGCAAATACCTATACAAATAACTCTCTCATTCTAAAAGTTCAACATGGTGGGGGAACGTACAGTAGGAATGCTTCATTGATTGGTGAGCTAATAATTCAGTTGACAGATGGAGAAGAACCCCATGTTTTTTGGACAAAGCTGTTGGAGGGAAGAAATCCTCAGTGGAAATATTCATTTGGCCCATCACAGAGGAATAGAAAAAGAGTCCAGTATGTTGAGGACTTACCAAAGAAACCAGAGGTCAAAGCCGATGAAGTTGGAAAGAAAAGCAAGAAGGTGGTGAATGATAGTGCTGATCGAGCCTCTCTAAGGCCCAGACTCAAAGAAGGTGAACTTCCCGGAGACAGGGGAGGTAAACAGCAGATATTTTTTGTATTCCCAAATTGTGATGACCATTCAGTTTTTCTCCAAAAAAATGTCCGAGTGCAGTGAAGGTTAATTGTAGGAAATTGTATAATTATTCTGAAACACATGTTTTAAGCTTTTTAATGGCTTCTCATTCTGCAGGAGGTTCTAGAGTACCGCCTGGTAGTGGTTCTCAACTTCTGCCTAAATCATCTGATTGTGTAACTCATGCATTATATACAAACCATGCTTCCACTGGGCCCTTTTCCTCTAATGGTAACTCATTGTTGCCTGAACTTCACATGGTTGCGCCCAAGGGAGGAATAGGATTGCGTGACATGCAGAAAAGTCTTCATGTTCTTCTGAAACCTGAGATTTCAAAACTGTGTGAAATTCTACAACTTTCAGTATGTATCTCATATTTTTACTTCTTAAGACTCTTTCTCTTCGCTATCCTGCCCCCCAACATACACACACCCACCCACCCACCAAATTTGTCGTCGTTGTATTTTTGCTATATATAGAAAGGTAATTGGTGAAATCAAACTTAAGGTATGTCTCAAAAGGAAAAGCTACTACTTATGTAACAAAACAAAGGCTAATATTTCAGGGCTCATACTGTTCATGATTTCAAGTGCTCCTCTGAACATGTTCGTGAACAATGTTAATCTTTACATCAACGTAGCTGCAGTACTACTTTCTTTCTTTTTTAGCAGCTGCAATACTTCTCACGAATTGAGTCATTAGGCCACTTACTGTAAATATGGGTCATTTGTGATGCACAACTTTCTTCTGATCATTGTTACAAACTTTCCCCTTGCCCTTATTCCTGGAATGATTGTTACCCTACCTTCTTAGCTTGAGGATTTTTAAACAAGTCCTTCAGTGTCAAATAGGCAACAGATTGGTTTTTGAGTTTGTTGCTGAGTTCCTCCAATCCCACGTCAAGTCCTAGGAAATTCACTATATAATGTTGTCTTTACATATATACTAGTTTTAGACCCATGCTATGCATGGGATTTGTTTTTAATTTTTTCAACTTATTGTTTTTGTTCAGTCCCAACCAAAACAATTGTCCTTGTTTGAGTGAACATCAATAGTCCTAAAGAAAACATTCCAATGGTTTTTGTTTTTTGGAAAATGCTATTCTTGCAGAATTTTGGGCAGTGTAGTTTTGTAATTAAAAGCTATTATGGTGGGTGTTTTGTTTTGAGGTAAAAGGCTCTCATTCATACACATCATTTTGTATGAAAATTCTGTATGAATTTTCCGTTTAGCATTACCCTTTTTTTTTTTCTCGTTGATCCCGGTTGACTTTTTCACTACAATGAATGCACTTAGACGTGTACAATTACTATCGTGATTGTGTTATTATGCTTTGGGTGCAATAAGTGAAGCTTCTACACAAAAAAAGGGGGGCTTTGATAATTAAAGAAAAAATAATATAATACAGTAGTTCTAAATTTAAGCTACTTACCAAAGTCCCATCATCCATAGTCTTAACAATCACCTCACTCATAGATAATAAATTCCCTCTTTAGAAAGAGAGTCTTAGAGTTCTTCCCAAACCTTCAAGGATGATGCTGAGGTCATCTTCCACATATTTTATGTACCTAGCTTCTAGCAAATCAGAGTCTCAGTGTTATTTCAATAATATCAGTTTTTGCTAATGGACCTTGGTGATGCCAAAAAAGACCCAAAAAAAAACAAGAAGAAAAAGTAACAATAAAAAACCCAATTGCCAAAGTATTATAATTATCAAGGGAACATTGTAAAAAATGATCAAAAAGGTACTATCTACCAAATTCTAGTGCAAGGTGTTGGACTATTGAAGTCCTCTTTTGCGGGTTTGGCTCCTTATGGCACAAGCAGGGGACTACAGAGGGACAATATCATGGTTAGACACTTGACCGACTTTTGTGTAGTAATATATGGAGGAAAATTATGCCAATGCCTTTAAGAAATAAAATCAATTGTTGGCACAAATAAGGTGAGAAGGAAGAGACTAATTAATGTTTTGATAAGGAGGATGACTTAATTATCATGTTTAGGACATTTCTTCAATAAAGTATTATAATTAGCAATAATTCATGTATCTAAATTAATAGTTGAAGGTGTTAATGAGATTGAGAAGATGCATTTTATATGAATTCAGTGGATACCATGTATAGTGGTGCAAGTTTTGTTCTATAAAATACATGAACTAAATAAATACAAGGAACCATAATTCAAAAAAATAAATACAGTGAGTTTAAGAGACAACTCACATATTTACAAACCATTTTGTAATTCAATCGATCCAATATGTGTAGTGCTATAATTTTTGTTTTACAAAATACATGAAATAAATAACTATAGTTCAAAAAAATAAATTTAGTTAGCCAAAGAGACTGCTCAAATACTTAAAGACTATTTATTTTTTTTGAGAGGAAAATTATTAATAAAAACTTCAGAGCCACTTAAAATGAGTCACTTGTCCCAACTACAACGATAGTAGCCTTCTTTTCTATTTTGTATATAGATGTAGATATATATATGTGTGTGTGTGTGTGTGTGTGTGTGTGTGTTTGTAAATGATTTGTCTTTTTCAAAATACTTTCTCAATAGGTATAAAGGTAAACATTTAGGCCATGTTTGTTTCGCAGCATAGGATAAGGGGGACAAGGATAGGGGATAAATGCCGGATTGCTTATCTGGACCCCCTTTGAGCCACCAAAGGTAGGATAAGGCCGAACGAGGGATTACTAGTTCAATCCCATAGCCTTATCCCACAAAACAAACACGACGAGTATTTGTTTTTTAAACATTAATAGTGTATGAAGACTGAGGGAATAACAATGTGTTTATATGTTTTGTTAATTGTTATGGGCCATCACTTAGGTGTTGCCAATGCATCTGCAAGATGTTATTTGGCCTAGTATCATGGGTTGTCACCCGTGGCACATTTTGGGCCTTGAGAGACGTCGGCGTGGAGAGTGTCAGGAGTTTGCACTGGACTTTGGCATTATCGAGGACGATGATGGTTGAAGTAGTGGAGAATGTCAGAAGTTGACACTTTTGTCAGCCTTGGAAGACATTTGGGGCTGTGAAGGTTCCATGTAGAGAGACATGTCTAAGCATGGTTGACTAGTGGCAATGGTGGCATGACAATCTCGTAATTTGTATTTTTCATATTTATTGAATTTATGGATTATGAGTCCTCGAGGGGGCAGGATTTTTCCTCCTATCAATTTGCAGATGGTTCAGAATAATATTATAAGGGGGGGTTTGGTATTGATTTTACCACCTCTTGGTGCTACCAAAAGAAATAGCACTCAGGTGAGTCCCTCAATAGAAGGCAAAACTTGAGGGCCGGCTGTAGCACGTGACTATAGTTCTCGTGCTAGTCAAGGGGTTACATGAGCGGTATTGTGTCTAGTGGGAAAGATGTTGGGCATTGGCGTCGAGGATGGGGCTGTGACATTGGCATCCGCTATGCCGCATCCGTGCCGTAGCGGAGCTTATGCTCATGACTGATTGAGCCTTGGTGTGCATACTTGCATGCCGTGTGCCTTATGTGCACTTTTGCGTTGGGTTTAAGCTTGAGTACACGGCAGCTTGGTTTGGTTAGTATTGGTGTAGTGGAGCACTATGTTGTGGGCTTATCGGTTGCTATTCAGTTGTGCCTATCCTTGCGGACTGCAACCTTAACGCGGGACGCTAAGAGCTTCATGGTTAGAGGCAGCATGCCTAACGGGTGATGCTTGGCTCACGAACATATTCAATTACACATTGCTAGCTTGCTTGTATTTCGAGAGAGACTAGCGCTAAGGATATTGCTTGTTATGTGTGCGCGCATTTGAGAATGGCGTTGCTTTCGCTTATAGTTTGGGTAAGCCGAAGGGCTTGAGCATTGGAGGCTGGAGCTTAATAAGATGTGCGGGGCATTACGGATAGATCCTGAACGAGCACATAATCATATGTCTCGGTGTTTGAGTTTGGTGGGACTATTGTTTGGTGTATAGTCGCTTCACAGGTTATTTTCGTTGTGTACTGTTCATGACGGGTTGCATTACTGTCACCGTGTGATGTTTGGCTTGACAGCCGGTGACACCTAGGCATAGGGTTGTTCCCCAGCCATTTCCAAGGACGCCTTAGTTATGGTACTTCTGTTAAGTTTTCTGCATGGAATGACATCTTGAAACATAACCCTGATTAAATGAGGTCCCATTTGAGCCTATGTAAAATTTCTAATTTGCCCTTCACTTTTTCTTTTGCTCTTCTATGATATCGTGTTTGGAGGTTCTCCTCTGTTTTCCACAGTGAGGCCTCTTTATGAACTTAATAAAACCCTAAAAACAAGTAGAGTGACTTGCTGAAACCTAATTGCATTGCTAAAAGCATGAAAGGTAAAAAAAAAAAAGTCTAAATATATGTGGATTTTAAAGGATCGTAGTATGGACTGATGAACGTCATATGTCAACAGATATATCAACTCTTTATTGGTCTTGCAGCCAGTATGGTGCATCAGGTTGGGAGGTCCAGGTTTTAAAGGGAGTTTGTCTATTATAGACGTGGATGGGGCCTTGTACCCTAGTGGGAAATAAGATATCAAGGTTCCTATCATTGGGGCTGTTTGGACTGGTTGATTTGCCTTATTTTTCTGGTTATTCGGCAAGTTGGTCTTCAAATTCAATCTAGGATTGTTGCTTGTTTTTTTTAATGTGGGTGAAGAATAGATGGGATCCTGCTGATATGCTTAGTAGGTGGAAAATTGTACTAATCCTTCAGTTTCTGGGGGCATGCTGTATTGCGTGTCACTGAATAAGAGGCCTCTCATTTGGTATATTTTTTGCAGACGCATTATTAGCCAAAGAAGTTTATATATGGAGAGCAGAACAAGTAATTCTTGGATGAGGAAGAAGAATACTAGGCCAAAGCTATAGTGTGGTGCAATTGATTGACATGGATAGATAATTATCTTACAGCTCAGGCAGAGGTTAGAAGAATACACTTTATAAGCATAATGTGCTGTTGGCTGAAGAGGGGTCAAGGGCACAATTTGGATGGGGTGAGTTGAGAATGCTGTGTGATTGGTCAGGAGAAGATTCTTTAAAGAAGAGATTGTTAGCATCTGCCGTGAGTAAGGATCAAAATTTCGTTTCGAGAGGTTGTTTCGACTGGCTCAGAAACGGAAACGTTTCGGAAATGTTTCGATAGTTTCGGAAACATTTGTAAAGTGACAAATATTAAAATACAATATTTTGTATTTTTCTCAATGAAAATTATACAACATCTATGAAAAGTTTTAAATTCGGGTTGACATAACTTATTGTTTTAGTATATAGCATTGCATTTTGATACATTTTTTTTATATTCTAGCTGTTTTGATGGAAATAGTAATGTTTCATTATTCCACTAGTGTTTCATTTTGGTCTCTTAGAAAACGGAAACGTTTCGGCCGTTTCGATGGAAACAAATGGAAATTTTGTTCTTTGGCCGTGAGGGCTTTTTAGAATAAAACCCAATGTGTTAATATAATGGACAGGGAACTCCATGTGCCTGGGAAGGTTACTTTATAACACTATTAAGCACATGTAGTTTTAAAGAAATCATACCAACAAAAGAGCCCAACAATGTTCCCAGAAGGAAAAAGTTCTAAACCATGTCCAATTTGAGAATTGACATTGTGTCATCAAATATCCCCTTCTTTAGTCTTGCTATTTCCATGTACACATGCAGTATAAAACAAAATGGGAATTGATGAATTGTATCATTAAGGCTGTACTTACTAAAAAAAAACAAAACAAAACAAAAAGAATCACTAAGACGGAAGGGGATACATGTGAGGATCAAAATTTCATTTTAATGTATCGTTTCGGTTGGCTCGGAAATGGAAATGTTTTGAAAACATTATGGAAAAGGAGAAAAAAAATTAGGAATGTTTGGAAACATGAATTTACGTCCATCCATGTATATCTCTAAAACTAATAAATTAATAATTGTACTGTCATTTACATTAGAGAAAACTATGATAGTATTGAATAATAAATGGTAAAATGTATCTAAAATAGTTTAATCAATTTTAGTTATTTCATTTGTTATTAATTAACTGAGTTTGAGACATGATTTTTATTTTTATAAAATATATACTAACTTCATGTTGATATTATGTGATTATAAGATAATTTGAGCGTTATGTGTCTTTTTAATGCAATAGTTCTCAAATAAGGATCTGAAAATTTCACCTTAAATTAACTATAATGACAATAAATAAGATCTCCATCAAATGATAATGATATCATTAATTGTGATAATTGTAATAATAATACTAAAAAAGAAGCAAATGCAATTTCATTTTGGCTGGTTGTATCGGTAAACTTGGAAATACAAGGGAAACGACAAAAGATATTACCATTGTTTGACATTCCTAATAGGTGGCGAAACAACTCATTGTTTCAGAATATTTTGTAGTGTTTTGGTGCCTTTTGGTGGAAACATTGGAATTTGGTATTACACTAATGTTTCGTGATGGTTTTCGTAGGAAAGTGAAATGTTTCGTTGTTTTTATGGAAACAAAAGGAAATTTTGTTCCTTACGTGCGTATGCAACTGCCCTTCAGCATGTTTACTTGATCATGTTGCATATAATTTAGTTTATTAGGAACTTGCTAATCTGTTCATTGTGTTGCTTGGTATTCTCGTTGCATCTTAGATGGCTTTTTCTAAAATAGATAGATTTTGGGTATAATTTTTTCTTGCCAGAGTTATATTTGTTCCATTATTTATTTATTTATTTTTATTAGGTGTGGGTTGTAAAACAAATACGGAAAGGAACTTTCAAGCCGCTCCCCTTTTTTTGGACCGGGTTGGGGTTTCTATTCTCGAGTAAGGAGGTTGTTGAATGGAATCCTGTTAGATTTTTAGAGGATAATACCCAGTTTGGTTTTCTCTGGCGTTTCCAATTAGCTCATCCTTGATCAGTTGCGGATTTCTTTTGTAGCGATTGTGTGGACTAAAATATTGAAAAGGAGTTTACATCGTTGGGATTCAATTTGGTGGAGTTATCTTTCGGGAATTATTGTTTTGACCTAAAAACAGGTTAGAGTCTCTCAGGGGGAGGGGGCTTACATTCTTCTTCACATTTGTTTTTAGGCCCTTCTCTTGCTCTTGCCTCCCCTAAATTTATAAATTGAACCGTACAATCCCTTCCAAAGAACCCCTTGTGATTGGACACTCGAATTGAATAGATGTGGAAGGTTGATTTCCTCAATAGGTTGGAAGATGCCAATTCATGGAGTCATCTATTAAGCCGGTACTGTGATAGTTTGTTCTCATCATACACTTCTTTGCCTCCTAATGGTGAGTTTCACTTAGGGAGATTGAATCTTCTGTGTTTGTCCCTTTCTAGTCGTGGGATTTGATTAATTGGTCTGAGACTCTGAGGACATTAAGATCCTAATTTTGTGGTCAATTGGCGGATGAAGGAATTTAACTATCTTCTTATAATGGAGACTCTTTGATAGAAGTGGTGAGATTAATTCCTTTCCTTTTCATGGCTGTCTATTTTTAACAATTTTGATAGCGTATTGACCTTTTGATACACAATTTTGTAGTAACACTCGTTTCATGCAATTGTCCTAAGTTTCTTGTCCACCTTGTTGTTAGTTGCCAATCATACATGTTTTGCAACAGTATCAATTGCTTGTTTCATGGACTATTGTTAGTGACAATTATTATTAACAATTGCATAGTAACACTCTTTTCAAGTATTCTATCAAATTTCTTGTCTTCCTTTTTTTTGGGGGGGGGGGGGGAGGGTTGTGGTTGGGAAGTTAATCTTGCATGTTGTTATGCAACAGTAGATTGCATTTTTCATGGATCTAGTCGAAGTTGTATTACTTCCTTTGTCCCTAATTGTTAGTACATTTTTACAAAGCCCAACTCTTTGAGACATTATTTAATGCATTCACACTCCACTAGAATAGTACACTCTCAAAGTCACCCCGAATAAATGCATTCCATGCTCAAGTAAAAAGGGTGATTTAGTAAAATCATAAGATATTGTGCATTGACTTTTCAAAGTAGATAAGTACATGGGAACATCCAAAAAATGCGAAAGGGACCAAGAAATTGGGAAAGAAGGAGCATTACTTATTTCTATCTCTGAGAAAGTAGTGATGCTCATGTGTTGCACTTAAAATTGCAAATTGCACTTTCTAATGGTGTGTTTTTTTATTGTAAGCGCAGGAAGATGTCAAGGTTATGGTTGGAAGGTTTCTTGAATACGTTATTGATAATCATCATGTCAATAGGGAACCGGCAACCATGTTACAGGCTTTCCAGATGTCTCTGGTTAGTATCTATCCTCTACTAGTACCATCATACTATGTCAAACTGTTTTTATGTTCATGGAGATGTAGTCATTTTGTTGTTTGCATTTTATCCAAATTTTAAAATTACAAAGGCACACTGGGCCTCTTTTCAACTGTTTCCATGCTGATCATGATGTTTTAATCAAATCAATTAACTGTTGACCTACTTTGTAATTGGGATGGAAAACAAAAATAAAATAGAATAAGATGGGGAATAAGATCACTGGAGATAATGAAAGTTTTAGTAGTTGGAGTATTTGTGAATTTTATAGTGAAGTATGCTATCTATTATATTTTTATATATAAACTGTTTAAAAAATATGAAGATTTTCAAAGTGTTGCCTGGTTCTTAACTAATTCATTTTAGAGAAATGTCTTACAACCCTCTCTCTTTCTCTCTCTCTCTCTCTCTCTCTCCATATGTATATATCTATATGCATGGATATATGGGTTTACAACACTAGGTGGCAATGATTGCTTTAATATGTCTAAGTAGGTAGTTACATATCTTTGGAGGGAGTTTGTAGGAGACTGTAATGAATTTGTTGGAGATTGGAGGAGAGGAGGGAAGAGTTATTGTGTTAGATGTTTCTAACAATGGATAAGGTGGTAGTGGAAAGTTTCTCATATTTACCTTCAACTTGAATGTTTTCTTTCGTTAACTGTCAAGGATATTACAGGAATAAGAAAGTGTAATACACCTTCAAAAAGAAGGTTAAACCAAATGGGGTGTTGCCTTTATCGAATACCTAGGAAGCACGGACACTCCGTTTAGGGTGCCGTGTCCGTGTCGGACACATGTTGGACACACATACCCCTCGGACACACCGGGACACGTGTCGGACACGCCAATTGGCGTGTCCAATATTTTTATTAATATTTTTTCTAGTGGACACTTATCGGACACATCGGGGACACGCGTGTCCAACTATTGGACACATTTTGGGACACACTAGAGTTAAAATATTATTGTTAAAAGTATCAAATAGAGTCTAATTTATAAATTTTAAAACTTTAAAACACCAAAACATAAAACACCCAAATCCAATTCTTCAAATCCTTAACTTGTTAGTAGTTGTATTATAATTGAGAACTTATTTAGTTATTTTCATCTTATTTTTGGTGATTTATGAATTTTATGTTCACATACATGACAAATAAAAAATGTATAAAAATATTTTTTTTTGCCGTGTCCCTGCCGCATCCGTGTCCTCATTTTTTGAAAATGCCGTGTCCCGTGTCCGTATCTGTGTCCGTATCCGTACCCGTGTCCGTATCCGTGCTTCTTAGTCGAATACTATTCATTATAGAGGTATCAATGAAGAGAGGAATCATGTGAGCAATTGGTTAGAACACTCCTGTAGTCATACAAATATTCCTATTTTATGGCCTTTAGTGATTCAATTGCCAAAGTGCACTTCTAACTAAAATTTATACAACAATATTTGTGCTATTATTTTATATGTTTACTAGAGGAATCTCAAAGGAGCCATGTTATTGTGTTGTCTTTTCTGAAATTAAAAATTGATTATGTGGCCTCATCTGGCAAATGTTTTTTGGTTTTTCTTGTCCTTCTGTATAGCGTTTCACTTGTACAAATACTTAAATGTTAAAAGTATTCCCTTAGTGCTGCAAAATATCCCCAGATTATTTAAATTGGCCTAATTCTCTCAAATTTATAGGAAATACTAATACTCCTAGTAGTAATAAATATACTATGGAATTTGACAAATAAATAGTATATATATTTTTTGTACGACAGACAAATAAAAAATTATTAATTTTCTCAAAACTTTTCGCATGTTTAGTTTGCATCTCAGAAAATTATTTTCTGTCCTAGTACTCAGGAAACAGAAAATAAAGTTGAGATTTATGTTTGTTTTTTGAATTAAAAAGAAAAAAAGAACTTCCATTGGAAACATTAGGGTCATCTTGTTTAATATTATTTTACATTTCTATTCTAATATGTATAATAGGATTAGGGTCATATCAAAATTTTAGCAAACCATTTCTTTAAACTTGATTTGCAAAAGGAATAAAACATGGCCCTAAATTCTGGTGAATGTTTGGGGTTGTGTATAACTTTGTTAATTAAAAAAGAAACCCCAAAACTTCCAAAAAATGAGACCTTAGATGTGACTATTCATACACCTAGATGTATTTGTCCACCTCTAGATATATGTGTGTATTTGTGTGCACGTGTTTGCAAGCAATTCAGCTACATTTGGCGTAAGTCTCTTAGTTGTACAGCATTATGAGCATGTAATTAGGAGATCCAACAGTAAGGAGTGGATACCTTTTTTTAGGTCATAACCAGATGCCACTTTTTTATTTTTTTATTTTTGAATTTCAACCACCAGTTGTTAGCTTGAGTAGTAGATATGGGGTTATAGTACTGAATGAACATGCTGAATATACAGTACTTGTCACTTTTTAGCTTCATGGTTCTTTCTGGAAGCAATAGATTTATTCATTTGCAATGGCCTGCTCACTTTGTATAAAAACAAATAGTAATGCTATACAACCAGAATATATAACCAGAAAATATAACCAGAATGATGTGGCTGAGTTGTGGGCCTATTACTTTAAAACAAACAACCCACTAATATACTTTTTAATTACAAAACTGCCACTGCCACATCATTCTGGTTCAAAATTCTGGTTATAAATTCTGGAAGAATAGCATTTTCCAAAAACTAATCGTGGAATTAGGTTGACATTCCCTTTCTCTTCCTACCCTTTGGTTTAGCCTCAGTTTCTCTCATGATGATTAGGTAACTGGAATGCCAATAGAAGAAAAAGTTCAGCAAGTTACTACATCTCAAATGGTTGCTGCTTGCAGAAACTTCCAATAGTGGTGGAATTTTTAAGCTGCATTCTTTTGTGGGTAATGGTATGGTGGTGTCACTTATATGCCTATTGGGATTGCAATTGAAAATTTGACCCTAGGAAAAGGCAATCAATTGAATCCATGTCTACACAACTATTTTATCCTTTCCGTTTATGCATAATTTATCCTGTCCATTTATGCGTATTGAGAATGCAATGGCAAGTTTGCCCTTGGAAAAGCCAAGAATTCATAGCAACAAAAATTTTCGATCCCGTCATGTTCTTCTAGTACCTAAGTCTTAATTGATGTTTCACTGTTGTCTCTTGTGCTATCTTTGTCATTTTACAATCAAATTATCAGTACATTTTACATTTGAGACTGAAGTCAAGCTTCAAAACTGGAGATGTTGTTACCAGTGTTGTTAAGAAAAAATTATAAGTGAAAAGTATTTACTTATGAAGAATTGATTAAGAAAATATCAATCAATGATTAGATGTTATTCTTTATTTATGCAAACGAAAAAATTGTCCATCTTGAAAGGCACAACTAGTCTGCTTACTGTTGGTGTCAATACTGTTGCAATTGTCTGAATTTTCTTTATTTTTTAGGCTGTCTACGCACAGGCTAGTTTTTCATGAAAAGATCCCATCAGGGCCACAAGGAATCATTTTTCTTGCTCAATAAGTAGATCGCTTTAGGAACTATATGAATGGAAGCGTAGATGATTAGGTGAATCTTTTGGTCTGTGAGGATTCACAAGGTTGCTATGGAGAAGAGAGGTACAACAATCAGCAAGAAAATTGGAGTTTGCTTCAGTTTTAAGATAATAAGAGGAGTGAGAAAACAAGATTTATTTCAATCTCAAATGTTGTGAGGAGCTAATCTTGGACAGCACTAGAAAATTTAGAATGTGTGGCCTACAATTTGTTTTATAGTGGGCAGGAATTAGGAAAAAATCTTGGAATTAGTTTTTAATATGTATTAGAAAATTTAGCATTGATTGATTGGTTGCAAATGTTGGATCAGGGTTTGGTTTTCAAAGTGCCACATTGCTGCATATTCAGAAATTATATTGCTAGAATTTATAGGCAGCTACTATAAGGTTAGGTGTTAAATTCCATGTAAGTATACAATTTGTCCCTCTTCTTTTTGGCATGGTCTACCTTGAGGACAGAAGTGGGGTCACTTTTAAAGGGTCATGCTCTTTCTGAGTGCTGTATGTTTTAGCTGTGGTTCTATCGTGGTTTGTAGTGGATTATTGATTTCTCACTGGTGGAGATGGGCAAAATCTTTTGCCAACCACATTCAACATTTCTCTTATGTATGTTTGTGTATTTTCCTTCGTTATTCTGTTTCTGGATCTCACATATACACATTCGCAAGGATAATGGGTTCGGTCTTGTGGTTTTCATTGCTTTGTGAGGGTAAATGTCAAAACGGTTATTTCGAGAGTCATTTTACTCTTCCTTGTGGGGGAAAAAAGAGTTTTTTTTTTGGGTTAAATAAAAGATAGAAGAAGAAAAGGAGAAAATTAATTAAGGTGGGCTGGTTCCATTATTGGGTTTTTTAGGTGATTCCACAAAAAGAGAGGTTGGAGTGGTGAAATAGGGGAGTGGAAGAAGAGGTCACTGGAGGGAAATGAGACAGAGAACATGTATATCAAAATAAAATAAAATAAAAGAAAACTAAACACTAAAAGCTAGATCTCAATCAGAGAACTTGGTTCTAAGAAGAATTAAAATGAGAGTTTTACATCAGATGTAAAACTAAGATTTAAGCAGTCAAATTGTATATCAATACCGTGATATGTTGAAAAGTCTAGAAAATAGTTATTATCAGCAATTGTTTAAAAAGAAATAAAGAATTTTGATTGAAAGAGAAAATACTTGAATTCCACATTTGCTAGAAAGGGCATTTTGTCTGTATTTTTCTAGAACTGCAAAATGCTCAAACTCGAGGAAAACTTTTTTCGTCTCTTCCTTTTTCTTGGCCTTCCCATTCTCCTCCGCCTTCCCTCAGCCGAAAAGACCAAAACCCTAAAAAGCAATACCCATGCATTTTTCTTTACGTAAATTTTTGTATCCGTTTTGTCTTTTGACTGTTACAGTCTTGACATTTCAGTGTTGGATTGCTGCTTCATTACTGAAATACAAAATTGATAAGAAGGAATCACTTTCGTTAGCAAAGCAACATTTGAATTTTAGCTGTGCGGAGGAAGAGGCAAACAACATTTATTCAAAGTTGTGGATGCTGAAGAAAATGTTCTGTGTAGAGAATTTCAAGGAATCAGAGTCTTCAAAAGATTCTGTATCGGCAGCTGGGCACATTATGAAAGAGCTACCAGATGCAAGAATGTCACAACCTCTAGCATTCAGTGAGCAAAATGTAAACGTTGTGATTGAAGAGAGATCAGAGAAACAAGAATTTGCTGAGGACTGGCTTCTTTTGCAGCAGGAACAGGCACCAAAACCTAAAATAGAGGAGAAAGAAATATCAAAATGTATCAAGCGTATACAGAAAAAATGTGAAAAGCGGAAGACAAAGCTCATTAGAAAGCAACTGGAGGAAATTCAGGAGCTCGACAGAATTTGGGAGGGGGAAAGAGTACAATTAGAGAAACAGCACAGATTGGAGTCAGCTCTTGTTCGCTCTATACACAGAAATATTCCAGTGAGATTGGATAAGCTCAAGAGATTAGATGATGAATTTGCAAAGAAAATGGAACAATACAAGCGCCAGAAGGAGATAAGCGTTAAAGATCTGGATGCAAAGCAGTTGGCTGAAAGGAATGAGGAGAAGCAAAATGCAGCTCGTCGTTTGGAAGAAGTGAATTCCTGGACACAAGCTGAACTATCAGTCGTTAATGCAGCTCGAGCTGGCGTATTGCGCCAGAGTTTGGTATGTAATTATTTTGTTTTCACTATTTGTCTTCGGCAAACTTATTTTATCATCATCTTTCTAGTGTCTTTATGAAAATGTTGATAAATATAATTTCTTGTTTTCTCCTGCACTCTTTCCTGAGCATATTTCTCTGATAATACTTATTTATGATATAGAAAAGGTGTGGTGATGGGATAATTGTTGTGGAGATCACATTGATTTTGGAGAATCCAATGGAGACTCCAAAGCAGTGGATTTCCTGCTCATGCTGAAAAGAAATGATTATGCAGCCAGATGCTCAGTGTTATTATCTTATATTGTCAGGCACTCCAGGATGAATGTTCTGAGTCGTCAACATCTACTGGAAATCTGAATGTTCTGCAGCAAGTTGAGGTTCCACCATTGCATCCCACTGGTGCTGGTCCAAGTGATCAAACTAATCACAAAGCAGTGGTGATTGAGCATGCCGAGCAACTGCGGCTGTCACCATCTACTGATTCACCTGTTGATCAGAAGGAACCTGATTCGGGTTCAGCTTATGGAGTTGAACGACAACCCTGTGGTGAAGGGCACATCACTTCCTTGAACACGGAGGCTCCACAGCAATGCGAGGACCCAGCAGAGCCTCCAAATCAAGCAATTTTGCAACATGGGAAAAATGTGGCACCACCTCCTACGATCCATGCTATAGATGCGCCAGCTAGTGGAAATCAAAATGTTCAGCAGGAAGTTGAGGTTCCACCATTGCATCCCACTGATGCTGGACCAGGTGATCAAATTAATCATGAAGCAGTGGTGATTGAGCATGCCGAGCAACTGCAGCTGTCACCATCTACTGATTCACCTGTTGATCAGAACGAATCTAATTCAGGTTCAGCTTCTGGAGCTGAAGAACAACCCTGTAGTGAAGGGCACATCACTTCCTTGAACACGGAGGCTTCACAACAATGTGAGGACCCAGCAGAGCCTCCAAATCAAGCAATTTTGCAACCTGGGGAAAATCTGGCACCACCTCCTACGATCCATGCTATAGATGCACCAGCTAGTGGAAATCAGAATGTTCAGCAGGAAGTTGAGGTTCCACCATTGCATCCCACTGATGCTGGACCAACTGATCAAACTGGTCACGAAGCAGTGGGGATTAAGCATGCTGAGCAACTGCAGCTGTCACCATCTACTGATGCACCTGTTGATCAGAATGAGCCTAATTCAGGTTCAGCTTCTGGATTTGAACAACAACCCCATAGTGAAGGGCACATAATTTCCTTGAACATGGAGGCTCCACAACAATGTGAGGACCCAGCAGAGCCTTCCTTGAACGGGGAGGCTCCACAACAATTTGAGGACCCAGCAGGGCCTTCAAATCAAGCAGTTTTGCAACCTGGGGAAAATCTGGCACCACCTCCTCAGATCCATGCTATGGATGCACCAGCCAGTGGAAATCAGAATGTTCTGCAGCCAATCAAGGTTCCACCATTGCATCCCACTGATGCTGGACCAACCGATCAAACTAATCAGGAAGCAGTGGTGATTGAGCATGTCGAGCAATTGCGGCTGTCACCATCTACTGATTCACCTGTTGATCAGAATCAACCTAATTCAGGTTCAGCTTCTGGAGTTGAACAACCCCGTAGTGAAGGGCACATAACTTCCTTGAACGTGGAGGCTCCACAACAATTTGAGGACCCAGCAGAGTCTTCAAATCAAGCAGTTTTGCAACCTGGGGCAAATCTGGCACCACCTCGTCAGATCCACGCTGTAGATGCACCAGCTAGGGGAAATCAGAATGTATTGCAGCAAGTTGAGGTTCCACCATTGAATCCTACTGATACTGGACCAACTGATCAAACTGATCACGAAGCAGTGGTGATTGAACATGCTGAGCGACTGCAGCTGTCACCATCTACTGATTCACCTGTTGATCAGAATCAACCTAATTCAGTTTTAGCTTCTGGAGTTGAACAACTACCCTGTAGTGAAGGGCACATAAATTCCTTCTACGCAGAGGCTCCACAGCAATTTGAGGACCCGGCAGAGCCTTCAAATCGAGCAGTATTGCAACCCGGGGCAAATCTGGCACCACCTCCTCAGATCCATGCTATAGATGCACCAGCTATTGGAAATCATATTGTTCTGCAGCAAGTTGGGGTTCCACCCTTGCATCTCACTGATTCGGGGCCAACTGATCAAACTAATCACGAAGCAGTGATGATTGAGTTTGCCAAGCAACTGCGGCTGTCACCATCTACTGATTCACCTGTTGATCAGATTCAACCTAATCCAGGTTCAGCTTCTGGAGTTGAACAACCCCATAGTGAAGGGCACATAACTTCCTTGCACGCAGAAGCTCCACAACAATTTGAGGACCCAGCAGAGCCTTCAAATCAAGCAGTTTTGCAACCTGGGGCAAATCTGGCACGTGGAAGTCAGAATTTTCTGCAGCAAGTTGAGGTTCCACCATTGAATCCTACCGATGCTGGACCAACTGATCAAACTGATCACGAAGCAGTGTTGATTGAACATGCTCAGCAACTGCAGCTGTCACCATCTACTGATTCACCTCTTGATCAGAATCAACCTTATTCAGTTTCAGCTTCTGGAGTTGGAGGGAACATCACTTCCTTGAATGCGGAGGCTCCACAACAATTTGAGGACCAGGCAGAGCCTTCAAATCAAGCAGTTTTGCAACCCGGGGCAAATCTGGCACCACCTCCTCAGATCCATGCTATAGGTGCACCAGCTATTGGAAATCATAATTTTCTGCAGCAAGTTGAGGTTCCACCATTGCATACCACTTATGCTTGGCCAACTGACCAAACTAATCATGCAGCAGTGGTGATTCAGCATGTCGAGCAACTGTGGCTGTCACCATCTACTGATTCACCTATTGATCAGAATCAACCTAATTCAGGTTCAGCTTCAGGATTTGAACCACCTCATAGTGAAGGGCACATCACTTCCTTGAATGCGGAGGCTCCACAACAATTTGATGACCCAGCAGAGCCTTCAAATCAAGCAGTTCTTCAACCTGGGCCAAATCTGGCACCTCCTCCTCCGATCCATGGTATAGATGTACCAGTTGTCCAGAATCAGCCTTATTTGCATATAGCTGTTAGAAATGATCAGCAACCAAGCAGTGAAGGGTGTACCTCTTTCCAAAATGTGGAGGCGTTGTCGCAACTGGTTGAGGACATAGCAGGACATCCAAATCATGTTCCTGGTACACAGTTGGGAATGCATCGTCCAATTGATACTGGTGGTGAGTGTGGAACATATCTTCCATTGCATAGTGCACACCAAGAGGCCTTTCGGATGCCAACTCAGCCTTTATATGCTGATCCACTTCAAAACGAATTGGAAAGGCTACGTAAAGAACTGGAGGAAGCAATCAAGGTCTATGACGATACGGTTAGTGTCTGGTTTGCCAAATCTTGGTCAGTTCTTTTAAGTGAGGTTAGCTTTTGTCTTTTTCACTGACTACTGCTTTCTCTGAGCAGAAGCTGCGGCTGAAATCTGCTTGCGAGAAGGAGATAGAGGAAATTATTGCTGAAATTCGTCGGAAGTATGTGGCTGAACTTCAGGGTGCTGAAGCAGCATTTTTACTGAAAAAGAAGGAACTTGATACAAACCACAAAAAAGTTTTCATGAATAAAATATTGGCTGATGCTTTCCGGTCTAAGTCCCTAGATCTTAGGCCTTCTGGGGCCTTGGGAATGCAGCAAGGTATGTAATTTCTTGAAAGACACTCTTTTCAATCACAAGAGGGTTCTGTTTTTTGCTGGGTTGCCTTTATTGAAACCAAAAATTTGATAAATCAAATACAATTTGATCAAGTTAAGTTTCCTGCTCTCTCTCTCTCTCTCTCTCTATATATATATATACATATCTTAAACTACACCATAAGGCTCAGTTCCTATGTCCGAGATTGATCTTTTATACCTTTTGTTACTTGAGAGATTTACTCATTCAACGAGATTTACACATTCAACAACTCAACACAATAAGCCTTGATCGCAATTATTTGAGGTAGGCTACATGGATTGGTCTTCTCTAGTGAGCTTTGTGCAAAAGTCATTAGTTAGTTCTTGTGCCCTTTCTCACTACCTTACTCGATGTACCTTTTGGCCTTCCTTTTGTCCTTTTGGTGTTGTGACCTTGCTCTTCCTTACCAGTGTTGGATGGTCTACATTTCTTCTGTCAACTTGTTATGTTGGCATAACTAGTTATCTACTTTCACTATTCATGTTTCCTTGCGTCATCCTTGCAATCTTTTTGTGCCTCCTATGTAAGATAATTCATGATGCCGTCTCTGCTTTTAATTTAACGTTTTAATGGCTGCACCATTATCCGTTACCTTCAGCTTTGCTCTGATGATCTAGTTATTTATATACTCATGTTTAGACCTTAATTTTGTATATGCCATAAATGAGCATGCTGGTCTATTGCATTCCTTGCTTGAGCGCCTAAACATCTATTTCTTGCAGTTGTGCCTTCTAATTTCATGCAGCAGCTACATCTGCCAGCATCACAGGCTGCAACAAGACCTTCCCATGTTACTGGGTCGTCTTCTGCTGTCCCAGCTGCAGCCAGCCAGCAGACTACACCACCTGCGCAGTTTGTCTGCCATTCATCAGTGCTTTTCTCAAGCATGCCAACCAGGCCCCCTCAGGGCCCTCACATTGTCCCCATTACCCCTCCTACTGGAAATCGCCAAGTTTTTAGTGAAATCCGTGCCCCAGCTCCGCACCTTCAGCCTTTTAGACCTTCGTCATCCATGACTCTGACCAGTATTGCCTCCCTTTCACAGGGGTTGCCAAGTCAACAGGCACCAAGAAATGTTCCTACCGCTTCTCCCCCAGTTCCCTTAGTTCCACCCCGACCACCTTCACCACCCCCACCTACATATCACTCAGGTCATTATGATAGGGCCCCCCAACCTGAAGTCACCGGAGGGTTGCCGAGTCTTCAGAACTCATGCCTATCTGCTTTGAGGTTGCTTGTTGACATTAATAATCAACCTGGTGCACATCCACCAAACATTTTGCCGCCTCTACCAGATTTGGGTTTGACTTTTGGCTCACTGGACCTATCACAATTTGGAGCACCAGGCAGTGGAGGAGGTAGCCGAAGGGTTAACTTGGATCCTTCAGGTGTAGTGAGTGACCTTGTTTGTTTATCGGATGATGACTAACTTGTTATGTGAATTTTTGCATATAGTCTAACTTTGGGCTACTGTGTTGGGCCTCACAACCTCGGTTTATGTAAAGGGCTTCTAAAATAGATATATAGGAAGAGGGCAAAGAAAGAGAGCAAGAAATTTGATGCTGTATAGGTCAAATGCTTCGTTGTTATAAGGTATTATGTAGAAAATTCGTGTTTTCATTGATATTTTTCTTATTGAAAAGAGCTCTTTTGCCTCATGGTGGATATTTCCAGTCCTACAGGTTGTTTCTTTTTTTATACGTGCATATGTATATATATACACACGAAGTCTTGGAGGTGGATTGAAGAAGATGTTTATGATATTTCTTCCCTGGAAAACGTTTTCGCTATAAGAACAAACTCTAGGATTACAGCAGCCAAGTGCAGTTCTCGTTGCACATGGATGCGACTAACGAGAACTTGAAACCATAGTTATCAGGAAATTGTCTTTGAGAAGGAGCTGCAGAAACACGCTTGTGGAACGAAGATGCGGCTCTAATGAAATTTTTTTTAGGAAAACTTCTATGAAATGTTTCCGAGTTGTTTCAGAAATTCTTCAATTTAAATAAACTTCCTAAGATACTCTTAAGAAACTTTTTAGATACTCAGCTTTTCATAATTTCTATTATTTTTTCATTCAACAATAACATTAATTGTTCTTGCAAATTTTTTTCTAAATGTTATTATTCCATCATCAATGTTTTAATTGACTATGAAAGTATTCTAATACTTAAAACTTTCTATTTTTACGATTCCTAGTAAATTTTCTCATCTATCTTCTACTCGTTCTTGCATCAACTAGGCTTTAGTGTTTCTCATAATATTTCGGATCAAATTTTTTTTGGTGTCGTTTTTATTTCTCATATTTGGCGCGCAACTATGCTTGAAGCTAATAAGAAATTACTTAAAACTTTCTATCTTTACGATTCCTAGTGAATTTTCTTATCCATGTCCTATTCGTTCTTGCATCAACTAGCTTTAGTGTTTCTCATATTGTTTCGGATCAAATTTTTTTCCATGTCGTTTTTATTTCTCATATTTAGCAACTATGCTCAAAGCTAATAAGAAATGACTTAAAACTTTTTATTTTTACTGGTAAAGTTTCCTATCCATATTCTATTTGCTCTTGCATCAACTAGCTTTAGTGTTTCTCCTAATATTTCCGATCAAATTTTTTTTTCCTGTGTCGTTTTCATTTCTCGTATTGCCCAGTATGCTTGAATGAAATGAGAAGAAAACGGTTCACTCCACAGGCCGCCATCAACCCCTTTGTTGTATTGCTTTTATCAAACGGAAACTTACATGAATAATTTCAATTTATGCAACATAACATTAGAGTCATAAAATCAAAAAAATTCGTGTAGGATACCAAAATGGGAAGCGAAAGTGAGAAAATATTCTACAAACTGTCAATTTTTTAAAAATTTCATAGATACTTAATTTCAATTTCTTAGTAGAAACTTACATAAATAATTTCATAAATAGTTAGTTATAACTTAAAGGAAAATATCGATAAAAATTAATATTTCAAATTTCTGAAACGTTTCTCTTAAATTTTTTAAGAGTTTTCATTAAATATCTTAAGAGTTTTTTGAAAGTCTTTTCAAAATTTTGAAAGTCTTTTCAAAATTTTGAAACGAGTTTCCTACTTGTATCCAAAACGCGTTTGCCCTTTCAAAGTGAGTTTTTCGGTAACTATGCAATTAACTATGGAGCCTAAATTGCACCCCAACCAGTCGATCTAACTCCTTAAAGAAGTTAATTCGACTTATTGTTACAAAAAAAAAAACAAACAAATAAACGAACGAATAGCTTGACATGAAAAGATCAAGGCAGTATTCCCATTATAATCCAAAGACAGGTTCTGGCAGGACTATAAACAAGAAGTGTGAACAATCTGTGTCCAAGGAGAGATCTAACAAATTGAAAGGGGGGCACAATTCCAATCCTTGAGACATTTGAGCAACGGATCGATCAGCTTCCCCATAATCCAAGCTCGGGTTCCCCCCACCGGAGAGATTTGACGGCAACCTATTATGGTACAGTCATTAACCAGCTCAGAGAATCTGAACATGTGCAAGTCACTTAAAAAAAAAAAAAAATCACACTTTTCTGTGAATATATACAAGTTATATTATAATTTTTCATCTACTTTTTTTATTGATTGTTAATAAAAAATATCAAATTGATAGTTCAATGAGTCAATATATTACGTTTTAAAAGAATTTATTGATACTAAATCATAGTTCAAAAGATATTTTTATAATGAACTCTAACTTTTATTTGGGTAGAGACAAAAGTTGACCGTGACCGTGAAATGCAACTACTCAAAGAAGAAGACAAAAGATGACCATGATTTGGGAACTTACTTTTCAAATGCATGTAAATGAAAGAGGGAAAAAAAAAAAAGAGAAAAACACAAGAAGACACTGAAAGATTTCGACCAACCTACACAGATATGTAAAAACAAGTCTCTAATGCATGCATGATAATTGATATTAATTGATGCAAATTATATACGTATATTGACATATAGTTATAACATGCCATAAACACAAAATTATATAATGGGTTAATATCAATTTATGTAGCAAACACAAGAGTCATAAAATCAGATTAACATGCCATAAACATGTCAATTAATCTGAAGAGCCTACTAGGCATCCAAGCACAACATCCTCCAACATATAATATGATTGGATGGGCACAACCCGGGTTTGCGTTTCGAGTAGCAGCCGGGTTGGAGCCCGTTCAGAACTGAATTGAAATTCGGCCCATGTTTTGATGTATAGCATTGGCATTTGGAAATTCTTGACCCAACTGGTTTTTTTTTAACAAATGGTCCATGGTTTGAAGTGTAATGGTCAGCCATGGGCCTCCAAACAACCCCACATTAGCAAAACAAGGTCAATGCTGTAGGGCGGCCTGATGAGCTGGATCATACCAAGAGCCGATAAGGCCAGCCCAACATAGTTCATAAGTGAATGATTAGGTCAAGGGTGAAGTTGGGTTGTGCTCAGGATGAGATCATCTGCCAAAGCCTGAGATGTTTTTGAACTTCAAGACCATTGGGCTAGGTTTGGATGCTTAAGTTGGCCCTGGTCAAAATGAAGAACCCATAAAATAATTAAAAAACAACTAAGAATTGGTGATGACTAATAGTGTTTCAAGATGTTAAAAAAAATAGTGCACAGCCAAGGTGTTATCTAGCTTAGCCTGTGAAGTCTTTTGATTGCCTTAGAAGAGACCTAAAACTAAATCTTGTCTTTACTGGAGTTGAGAGATCAGGAGAAGGAATGGGGCTCTTCTCCAGTTCTAGTGAAAAGTGAAAACTGGATCTCCAGTTCCATGCATAAGACTGAAACACAGAATTGAAATCAAAATTAATAGTCTACAAACTGTCACATCATTATGAATTTGAAGACTTTCATGCATTACACCAAAATATATACCAATATGTTTTGGGTTTAATTTAAAATTTTAATGACATGACTCTTTCAGATCATGAAATTAACTTGAATTAGAGATCTTCAATTCTCACTAGGACTAGAGAGGAGCCCAATCCCTGGGGAAGGTTAGGACTATTTTTCTTTTTCTTTTTTTTGGATTATGCGATTAAGGGTGTTCGAGCTAGTTTATTTTCTTTCTGTTTTGGTCAAAGGCAGATCATTCACGTTGGATTAAGGAATTCACGAGAGATAAATCTTTCACAGCTTGACTCTGAAAGGTTGTCAAGTTTTGAACTCATAACGTCTGAATTTACAATTCGTCTCTAACTACCTTCACTGGGCTTCCCCTCCTGAATTTAGGAGTATTACCTATTGTATAACCCGTCACTATTGAAGGGGAAAAAATGTTTGTGTGCAAATACAAAAGACTCAAGATCATCAAAAGCAGGCTGTCCCAGGCAGTTCAGCCCACAAAATTCTCAGATTGGCCACCATAGTCATCAATGCACCACTCCACATGCTTAAATATGTGGTAGGTGAGGGTCACATTTAGTATGCCCAGCCGTCTAGCCATATTGATTTAATGATCTTCTAAGTTCCAACCATCCCAAATACTGAAGCATATATAGTTAGAGGCAATAGGATAGGCCAACTTAAGCCTATAAGGCTATAAAAGTATCCAATTCATAAGCAATCCAAAGCAGCCAGCAAGACACAGCTGTAACCGTAAAGAAGTGAAGTTAACACACACCAGACCAAAGAAAATTCTCACACTAGTTAATGGAAAGCAGGACCACCTAAAAGGCCAAAAGTCACATGGAGGGAGCAATATAGTAGTTCAGCTCATACTATGAATCTGTATTTAAAAGGGGTAATTGCATTTCAATAATAGACGTTGTTGGCATTCCAAACCTTCCTCCTCCTTCCAGGACCTATTCGAGAGAGAATGCAATACTTTTTTATCGTAAATATCTTAACTGGTTGTTCGTTGTTCAAGAATTCTTGTTTAGGTAGTTTATAACATTTATACATGGTGTTTTGATCAAAGATCTCAATTCTTCCATATTTCAACAGTTGCATATTATTCCATGGAGCTAAGGTCCAAAATAGGGATGAAAGAAGTGTTTCCATGACTCTACCACCTAGTTAATTCTGTTCTATTTAATCTCTCTTTAATGACTACATACCTTTCCAACTAAGGAATGAAAAATCTTTCTCCTGTTAAATGAATCCAATTTTCATTTTATATGGAAAAATCTCTATGTGGTTGGACTAAAAAATCATATTATTTTTCTGTGATTAAAAAATAAATACATAACTCCGTGGTGATTTGGACTTATTTGTAAAATAAACGAAACTGTAATAGTTAGGTGAACTAACAAAAAGCTCCTGCAAAGGTCAACCCTATTGTGAAATAAAAGGACGACAACATCTTTTTAATAGTACATCTTGGAGTAATGAAATTATTAAAATGCTCTATGACACAATCACAGTATTTCCGTCCATAAACACATGGTATCATGTGATTTTTCATCAAATTATAAGAAAGTAGTGTGTAATTACCCTTTTTAGAAAGCAAATCAGTTCAAATTTGTCTTTAGCTCCGCCCCACCCCTCAAATTAGTCAATTTGTTGAATAAGTTGACTAATTCTTTTAAGTGGATTAGATCCGAAGACACGGCAGTCTGCCTTGTCCTAATTGCCCCAATAATACAAGCTTTAAATCCAACAAGTTTATGGCTTTTTCAGTGTTCAAACTTCAAATCATGAAAATGGAAAGGTTGGCAAGCAACCACAACATTTTGTTTAATGGGTAATATTACAAAGCTAAGCTCAACAACATTATTTTATTGGCCTCAAGATCACTATGGCCCTTTTGAATTCAACTGGCCAAATAGAAATATGATATATATGGTAGTTGCAATCCAAATTTGGTGGTCCCAATCCACTTCCAATGGCTATTATCAATATTTCTTTTTCCCTAGTAGGGCATTTACAATCAATGAAATTCCATCTACCAATGGAATTCCATCTAAGAATTTTGGCAGATCAATATATCTCAAGTCTTGGGTTACCCCCAAGAAAAGGTGAAACCAACAACCAAAGAAAAAAAAAAGAAGGATGGTTTGGACTTATCTGCAAAATAGATAAAAATTGTTAAATTTAACAAAAATTTTGTTATAGGGGTATTTTGTAATTTTATCTGTCCAAATCAAAACATTCAAAAGACAATTTGGCCCTTATATGCCAAAATAAAAGATTGTCTTTTAAGAGATGTTTTTTGTTATTTTATCAAATGGTCTTTTTGATATTTTAATTTAGATATATAAAATGATGAAATTACTTTTATGACAAAATCTTCGTTAAATATAATGATTTTAATTAATTTTACAGATAAATCCAAACTACATAAAAGTCGTGTGTTTACTTTTAAATCACAGAGAGTCATCTAATTTTGATTCCAATCAAAAGTAATAAAGTATAATTATCTCAAAAAAACAAATTGAGGAAAATAAACTGACGTGTTTCCATCTAGGCAGAGCAAATAACAAAATAAGTACAATGCTTCCAACTTAAAATACAAAAAGACAAAACATGGAAAAATGAAAAAGTGAATTTCATGATCAAAGAAGAAAGCCTGTGTGAGTAGAACTTGTTTATCAATTTTAGAACTTATATGGATTTGGCAATGGTGATGCAGATAGGTAATGAGACATTTTATGGAGTAGGCATATTATTTATATATATTATCTAGCATTGATTTATCACTCTTTGAAATTGTCAGAAAATCAACTTATAAAAAAACTAAAAGAATGCGTTTCATAAAAAATAAAAAGTGAGTTTTTTGGATACTATAATAGCCTACACTTTATGCACATAAAGATCTAAACAAAAACACGACAAATGCTAACATATTAAATATGCATTGTTTGATTGTATAACATTTGTCGTCCATACTTTTTTTCTAGTTTTTAAAGCTTTATATAATAAAAAAATACAATCAAAAATTGATAAAGGGTTGTGGACAACCCAAGTCCCAATATTTCTCGTGTCTTAACTAGCTTAATTAGGTTTGGTAGATTACCACATGCCATGCCTTGACTTTGATTTTCCCCTCACTTCAATGAAGCTTTGAAGCAATCAATTTTGACAACTAGCATATCCACATGGTCATAGAGTTTCAAGATTACCACTCATTTTGCCCACTTTGTTCTTGTATGACAACCTGTCAACCTTCTCTCCACAGCAAAATCTAGTTGAGCATTGAAACTTCTGAACTTTCGTCTCCTCTACTCATTGAAAGATTCACTTCCACTCCATCTCCATCCATTCCCACAATTGAAAGAATCACAGCTAGCTAGGGCACAGTACTCAGCTTGAAGATGAACAACCCACTAGATGTCCAACTTCCAAACACCCATCCACCCACCCACAAGAATGGACAAGCCATGATATCAGTAATAAGGAGGCTCCATCTTTTAGGTGTGAAAGTTATTCCTTCCCACAAAACAACATGAATAAGGGACCCAAAGACAATGGCCCCTTTCTTTTTCATTTTTAACTCCTTTTGAGACCACAAATGCTTCCAACTGAGAGAGAGAGAGAGAGAGAGAGAGTTAATTGCAGTTGGTGGAGAACCATCAAGTAAAGAGTCATGTTATGGCTCCATTGTGGGGTAGGGGCTCTCTTTTGTATCCCTAAATCTGCCCTACTTTCTGGGCAAGTCAACAAAAAAGTACGGAAAGCTGGCTTTTCCAAGGGAACATCCCCGCTAATGGTGTTCCTAAATAAGAAACTAGGGCCCTAAAATGACTTTACATAAAGCAAAACAATTGTGGGATGTCAGACACAAGTCACAAAACCATGCAATTAAAGGCTCAAAACGACAACCCTAAAAAGCTTGGGTCTAGTGTTTTACATGTCTGAACCTCGAAACACAATGTTAAACATGATATCAGGCTCCCTATGTTGATTGGGTTTTGGAGATTGTCTTTAATAAAGGTCGCTTTTCCAGTTTGTTGTGCTTGTTAATATTGCTCTTGTCATGGTGTAACTTATACACAAAAGATGTTTAGAAGACAAGTATAGTGTAACTTGCCAATCAATCTAGTATAGTGCAATTAACCAATTCCTTTGTATTGACCTAGGAAAACAATAGAGATATCAAAAAGGTAACAATCACATGCCTACTCCTATCTTGAGAAAGATTTCAAATGGTTTTTTATTATGATTCTCAAATGGTTTGTGAATTTGATCCTGTGTAGGTCCAAATCTAGTCGACGCATCATGCATCTATATTGGGATCGTTATATTATGTATTAGTAAGATTTACGTACATTTGTCTCTCAGATTTTGTGGCGAAGGAACTCTCGCTCACTGTGCTACCTTATTTGTATATGCATGCATAATTTAGGTTTGTGGTGAGATTATTAATTAAGACTATCTTTAAACTCATTCTGGTAGTGTTGAAATCTTAAAGGTCAGCATATTTGAAATTTTAATACATGAGGTGGCTCTGGAGGCCTAAACTTGTTTGGTTATGGTTTTATTTATTTGTTTTTTTGAAAATAATATTGTTTTTATATGGCTTTCATGCATATGAAAACTATTTTAGAAACGCTGTTTTCTAAATTAAACTAGGGTTTTGGAAAAAAAAATCTTCAAAATTAAATTCGGAAACCAATTTACTAAATGAAGTTCTCGACAAAAAAAATTTTCAGAACTAGTTTGCTATACATGACTTCAGCAAATTTCAAAAAATGAAAATAAAAAACACGAACTTTACCAAGCCACAAAATTTTCTAAGTGTTTGGAACGGGGTTTTGACACAAACACTGTTTCTAAACCTCGGTTTGATGTTGTTTGATAAGGGAATATACCACCATTAGGTTGGGCTCTATTAGCTCCACCTGTTGGCTAAAATAGGGATAGTACTGCAAGGTGGGGTTATCTCTCCTCAATGAAGCAACCACCCAGTTGTGGTGAGAGGTCATTTATGATTTGAAAAAGCAAACCCTCCATTTCCATTTCCTCATACATTAAAATGACTTTAGCCAAGGCAACATATGCAGTGTCAACTTCTACTAAAGCCCAACAAAGGGTCTGGTGATGAGCAGTTTAGGCTTCACATTGCCTTGAAATTTGACCATTCATTCCTACAAGCTATCTATCAAAATATTTTTGGTGCAAGTCATTTGGTGAGAGCTACAGTCCATTTCACCACTTAAACCACTTGGTAGCTAGAGGAGACAGAGGTAGTGAGAGAGTTGGGGCTCTTCAGTGGGGAGAACCACAGAAAAAATGGACTCATTGATCAACATGGGTTTGGACCACAAACAGGTACAGTGGTCTTGGTTTAGTTAGCATCTGGTGGCTAGGGGTGTGTGTGTATACATACATACATATATATATATATATATGTATATATGTAAATCCTCAAGGAGCTACGAGGAGTAATAAGCACCAAAGATTTGTGTGACTAGCACATCTCTTCAACAATAATGGAGATAGTTGGAAGATAAATGGAGTATTCCAAATTTATTTAAGTTCATTTGGATTAACTTACAAATTATTTATTTAAATAGCTATGATTTTTATTGTCTTGTAGTATAAAAAATTTAACAAATAAAAAAGTCAAAAGCATAACTTAAAAACTCGTATATTTTTTTGTTTTTGAATTTTCTTTCTCTTGCATTACATCATTCAGGGCTATGATTAAAAAAATTAATTATAACTAAATAAGCTGATCAAAACAAGCACTAATGAGAAGGTGCCACTTAGACTAACTCCTAAAAAGTTTTGGAGATTGCACTAAAAACCTAGATTTAGACAAAATCCTAAAAAATTTTGGAGATTGTATTTAAAACTTGAGGCTAGATCTCGTTTCACATTCAAGTTGGAGAGTTCAGGGTAAGGGGATCATAATCTTTAAGAAAAACACTAGCATCAGTCGTGACTATGCGATAATCGTCAACTGAGGCTAGCCACATCAGCCTGGATCCACCAATTATCGCACAGTCACAACTGATGCTAACAGCTCTCATCTCTTAATGTCCAACTCATAAGATTGTAACAACTGAACCAAAAAAATTTGAGTTGAACTAGCATACAGTAAATTTTGTCAAACAGGTAATCTTTCCAACAACCCCGATAAGAAAAATAAACCGTACCCCGTGCATAAGATTTTCGCTCCACAACAAGGTTTGGGAGAAGTAGCACGCAAAAGGCCTTACTTTTGCTTCCTTTTGTTTTTGGTAGAGAGGTTAACTCTCGTGACCCGAATAAAATCTCCCACTTTTGATGAAAACAAAATTTAATTCCAAAAAAAGATTCACTAACTTGATTAATTAGCATCTTCATAGTTATATAGATCTAATTTAAGTCAATACAAGGCCGAAGGAGCATAGGTAGTATGATGATGTTAGCGCACGTGTGATGAACATAGCAGGCACATGATCATGATGCAATCCCCACCATTGATTGATGAGTCCCTGCAACTCTTCATCATGATCATGATAGAGCCAGCCCATTTTGGGGTCAAACGAAGTACTCAAGAGATGGTATGATTCAGGGGGGCACTCAGTATTTGGAAAAGTGACTTCGTGACATAATAGTAATACTCTTACAAAATAGTCAAATACCAAGTGCTAGCTTGTGATGGTAAACCTGCCGTCTCATTGCAAAGCGTTTTCAAGGTTGCTTTCATCATTGTTCTTAGCCATAAGGAAATCAAAGGATGAGAAGCCCTTCGTCACCAAGTTGCATGTGGTGGTAAGAGCAAGCACGAGAATAAAAATTCAGGTCAATCTTACTCGCTTGAAATCCAGTGATCTATATGTCTCTCTCTCTCTCTCTCTCTTAACAAATGATGGAATAACCACTGTTATTAACCAAATCGTTTTCAATAATATGCAATTCATGTCATGCATGAATTTTACCTGTTCGCGTGCCTGGTGCCTCAAGCCTTACACAAATTCAATGGAGTAATGGACTCGAGAGAATGATCGGTTGAGCAACTAACCAATTGTTGCGATGAAAACAGAAAGTATTTAATAGAAAGTTTCTCTCACTTGTCCAAGGGTACATGATAAGTATGTATCGTGGTTATAAAAATAATAGAGTTCACATTTTTTTTTCCCTTTTTGATTATGCTATAAGCCGTGTCCGGTCAACTTAACTACACCTTAACGAATCAGCTCTTAAGTTTGGTCAAAGGCAAATTACTCACGTTAAGACTAGAGAATTTACAAAAAACAATTTTTTTACGATCTAATTTCAAAAAGTTGCTGAGTCTTGAATTCAGTACGTATTAATTTACAACGTGTATCTATTTACATTGGGCTAATCCCATTTCCTAAATCAAGTTCCCACCTTTTTTAAAGTACTGTACAATTCTATTCATGCATATCTTATGCGCATCCTCTTAGTAGGTTAAGAATTCGACTCTTACCAAGTGTAAGAATTGACCGTAAAATATTTATCTTTTGTGAATAGCCTGATTCCAGTATAGATGGCTTGTCTTTGACCGAATCAGGGAGGAATTAGTCGAGATGCACGTAAGTTGATTCGAACATTCTTAGTCACGGAACTCAAAAAAAATTAAAAAATCAAATTTATGAATTATTTTTTTTCCAATAATTTAGGTATAATTCACAAAAAGATCTAACTTTTATCAGTATATCTTGACCGTTAAATATTCACACACACACCCCTTAATGTCTCGTTGTGAGACGCCAGTCTAATATTCAAAGTCAACCTTCAGTCCTTGACAGTTAAGCCCCAACTGTCCCTTACAGATTGTCATAGAAGCCATGACTGAGCCGACACATGCCTTCCACCGTACCTAACACGAGTACTCGATTTGTTTTTTTTTTTTTACAACAATTCAAATATAACTCACAAAAATTTTTAACTTTTATAAGCGTACCAAAACTATTAAATATTTACACACACATCCTAACCTCTACATGTGACAGTTCAATCTAAGCATAATACATATGAGCTATACTAGCCAGTCCAACCGAAAGCAGTGGCAGTTACGATAATATAAACATGAAGCAAGGGTAAATAAGAAAATACAGAAGATAGTAAACAGTCAGTTATAAAACCTCACTTTCCTCGATCAGTTGCAACTTACAACCCAATGCATTTTGCTCGCTCTCTCTTTTTCGTCTCCGGATAGAGCTGTACCCCAAAAAATTTATAATAACAAAAACACCCGTTGAAGGTCAAAACCAGACCTGTCATGGCCGCCAATGCCTAACAATACAATATTTCATTTCCATCTATACCCTTGACTTTAGTCCTTAATATTTGTTTTCGTTCTCTTTTTAAATCTTGAAAGACACATCTTCCTTGTGTCTCCCTACATTCTCTCTCTAAACACACACTCTCTCTCTAGACACATATGAGTTTTATATTGGTGGGTGTATAGGTTTTGCTTGGTCCAAAGCGATTGGTTTCTGTGTTCAAAAAGAGAGGAGAGGGAGAGAGAGTAGCTAAAAAAACGAGCATTTGGAGATCTGTTCTTCTGACTTGAGAGTATGTGGCATTTAGTTGGAGCGTTTGAAGATCTAAGTACGTAAATTTTCTCTCTCTAGAAAGATCAGATCGAACGCAAATGGGAAGCAAATGGAGGAAAGCGAAGCTCGCTCTGACGTGCCTTTACGTCCCGAGCACAGTAGAGGACTCGTCGCCTTCTGTCGAGTCCGCCGGGAGGTTCTCCGACGCCGCTTTGCTGTCTCCGTCACTTTCTCGGGCGGCGATAGGATCCGACTTTTCAATGCCGACGACTCCGACGCCGTCGTCCTCCGGCCTCCGGTTGCCCAAACACGGCACCAAATCTTCCAAGGTGCTTATTTCTCATCAAATATAGCTTCAGAAATTATGTTTCCCAAGCAAGAGACAGTTAATAGAATATTTATGTTTTTTTTGTAGTTTTTTTGTTTGTTATAATGCCATTGATTTCAATTTTGTGGTATCTATGTGGAGGAAGTCATGAAATTTTAGTGTTAATTGTTGGTGTCTCCTTTGTCTGTTACTCTGTTCTGATTCTCTGAATCTTCATTTGTATATTCTGAATATGGTTTGTGTCTGAGTAACACTGTAGATCATGTAAAGGGATAGTGATTACTGTGGCTGATACTTAATTTTATTTATTTGTTTGGCTAAGCTTGTTTTTGGAGTCATTCGTGTGGGGCAGTGGCCTAGTGGTGGGTAGAGGGGTTGGGATGTGTAATAATGGTGATCTCCGAAGATGGGCTATTGGTTGTCATGTAGTTTTCAGTTCTCAATGGCTTTGTGGGGTTAACCCTTTAAGGACCATTGTCTCTAGCCTCATTATAAAAGGAAAACTACAGTGTCCTCTTACCTTTTTTCTTCCCCTCCTTGAAGGGAAAGTGCTTTGTCTGGTCAGCAGCTGCACTATCCCCCACGACACACCCCACCCATCTCTCTCTCTCTCTCTCTCTCTCCTTTTGATAATAATCTTACAAAAGCCTGTAGACCGTTGATTGAGAGGTTTCCTACAGTAAGCTTCGTCAAACCAAGATGGGAGTTGAAAAAGAATGAAAATTTTAGGCGAGCATCTAATGATATCTCCTTCTTTTGATAGATGGGCTTTGAATTTCTTTCACCTTTTTTATTGTCTTGAAAGCTTCATCATTAGTCTGAGAGTCTCTTGTTTACCCTTTTCTCTTAAAAAGTCGCTCCCTTGATTTTTCTTAATGCACCAGTATTTTCTCCTTGTATTTTGACTAGCTAAAATTTACTTTTATTAATTGTAAAGTGATTTAACCCACAACAATGCAGTTAAGTGAATTTTTTTCTGATCTGGAAAATCATATGGATAGGTTGCAATCAATTTCTTCTTTTTATGCACCTAGCTCAACAATGTGGCTTACATGCAGACATGAGGATCAGTCTTTCGCACAATACTGACTTTTAAGATTTTGATGGCCACTCAATCGAGGCAATCATAGTAAAATATTTTGACTCTTTATTTCTTTAAATTATGCCATTGGTGTATGAAAAAGAATACAATAATTCAGACCACTTTTTTATGCTCTTATTGTAACCTGTTGAATTCAACAAGATGTTGGATGGATCCAGTGGGCTTCTTGGTTCGAAGGATCCACTATTAATTAGTTTTTGACGTAGCCGCAAATGTTAGTCATAATTGTTTGGAGAGCACTATTTACTGCAAAAATCTAATTTATTTGGAAGGATACTTTAGAGATCTTCGAAGTACCTCCAGTTTCAAGTAAATTCAATTCCTATATATTCATTTGCAACAAGTATCATTTTAGAGGGCTTGGTTAGTGACAGTGGATAATTTCAAAGATATAATCATTCAACATGTCAACTAAAATTATGATAACCATCTTGGTGTCTCAATCTTATTCTGAACCAACTAGATGAGCTAATCAAAACATCATCAGATATCTCATTTCTTCTGGAAAAATGTTCCAATTGAGATTATCAGGAAAATCAAGAGATGTGCATTTCAATTTGGTCTTTAAGAAGTCTCCAGCTGGGTGGTTGAGTTTTGATTGTATATGCGGAATTGCAGTAAGATTATGTAAAGCTAATTTAATACGTCCTTTAATATAATTCTTTTAAGCTCTTTGGCTCCTAACAGTTTGCAGTCCTGATTCTGTGTCCTTGAATCTTCTTTTCACTTGCATTTCCTTTTAATTGTAGAGGACTTGTGCGATATGCCTGACCACCTTGAAACCAGGCCAGGGTCATGCCATTTTCACCGCAGAGTGCTCCCACTCCTTCCACTTCCATTGCATTACTTCTAATGTAAAACATGGAAACCAAATTTGCCCCATTTGCAGAGCAAAATGGAAGGAAATACCCTTTCAGAGTCCTGATCTTTCCCATGGTAAGGCAAGAATAAACACTGTTGCTTCAGCCCGAGATGATGCCTGGATGACTGTTTTAAGACGGCTTCCTCCGCCTCGTGCAGATGCAAATAGGCATATTTCATCATTTTTCCATGCCCCTGAACCCAGTAGTTTTGATGATGATGAACTTGTTGATCAACAACCTGAGATTGCTGAAGAAGGTTCGTTCAGTAATGATGTTTCTGATGATTGTTCTATTGGGGTAATAGAGGTCAAGACATATCCAGAGTTTTCTGCTGTTTCAAGGTCAGCCTTTCATAATAATTTCACCATTCTAATCCATCTCAAAGCTCTTACAAGCAGAAGACACAATTGCGGGGTAAATGAGGCTAACTTGCGCCAAATATCTCCAAATTCTCGTGCTCCAGTTGATCTTGTCACGGTGCTGGATGTCAGTGGCAGCATGGCAGGTACCAAGCTTGCTTTGCTAAAACGAGCCATGGGGTTCGTGATACAACACCTTGGCCCTTCTGACAGGCTTTCAGTTATTGCCTTCTCCTCCACTGCTCGCCGACTCTTTCCCCTTCGTCGAATGACTCACACTGGACGGCAGGAAGCATTACAAGCTGTTAATGGTCTGACTTCAAATGGTGGGACGAACATTGCTGAGGGTCTAAGGAAGGGTGCCAAGGTTATGACAGACCGCAAGTGGAAGAATCCAGTTGGGAGTATCATCCTTTTATCTGACGGGCAGGATACATACACTGTCAGCAGTCTTGGTGGTGTTCGTCCCCATAGTGATTACCAGTCGCTTCTCCCATTCTCCATTCATGGCAATGGTGATACAGGCCTCCACATTCCAGTCCATTCTTTTGGGTTTGGTGCAGACCATGATGCTGCTTCAATGCACTCTATCTCTGAAAGTTCTGGGGGGACATTTTCTTTTATAGAAGCCGAGAGTGTGATTCAGGATGCTTTTGCACAGTGCATTGGAGGGCTTCTGAGCGTGGTGGTGCAGGAACTGCAGGTTAGAGTTGAGTGCATGCACACAATGCTGCATCTTGGTTCAATAAAAGCAGGAAGTTACAAATCCAGTGTGATGCCTGATTCAAGACTGGGTTTTATCGATGTTGGAGACTTGTATGCTGAAGAAGAGAGAGATTTTCTGGTAACAATTGATATTCCAGTCGATGGCTCCTGTAACGAGATGTCACTGTTGAAGGTTAGATGTGTTTACAGAGACCCCATTACAAAAGAATCAGTGACCATGGATGAAACCAATGAACTAAAGATTCAAAGGCCCGAACTAACCGGAGATTTAGTTGTGTCAGTGGAGGTGGACAGGCAGCGGAACAGGGTCCGAGCAGCGGAGGCAATGGCAGAAGCAAGAGCTGCTGCTGAACGGGGCGATCTAGCTGGTGCAGCTTCTGTCCTCGAGTGTTGTCGTAAAGTATTGTCAGAAACCGTGTCAGCACAAGCTGGAGATCAGTTATGTGTGGCTTTGGCTGCTGAATTAAGGGAAATGCAAGGAAGGATGGCGAATCGCCGTGTTTATGAGTCATCTGGAAGGGCTTATGTTTTGTCTGGACTGAGCTCACATTCATGGCAGAGGGCAACTGCACGAGGTGATTCTACGGATAGTACAAGCCTTGTGCAAGCCTACCAGACCCCATCTATGGTCGACATGGTTACCCGATCCCAGACTATGGTCTTTGGTAGTCCATCCCCTCGACCATCACTTAGACAAGCTCAATCATTTCCTGCACGATCTCAGCCAAGGTAATCGTAACGCTTCTTTTTTTTGTGTCTCCTCAAATTATGTTCATAGGATCAATCTCAGTGCCTGGTTTTGTCTCTTATTATTTTGTTTTATTTTTCATGGTTTTGAGAAAGTGGGGCATACTTTAAAGAGAGATTAAGAGGGATTTGGGTGTTTCTACATGGTGGGGCATACTTTTGCAATGTACATGAATAAATTTGGGGAAAGCTGGGAAAATGGCGAAAAAGTGGGAGTTAGGGTTTACAAGTTCAATTCCATGGTTTTGTACATAAGGAGAAATGGTAATTTTCTCCTTGGAAGGAGATGAGGGTATAGCCTTGTAATTGTGGGATACTGGGGAGAATTCTTGACTTAATATATGATATATCCGCTCTTGATTCTTTTGACAAAGTCCCTTTTGGTGCAATACTCAATTACATTCCTTTCGTGGTTGTGTGATTCGTTTGTTTCACTAGGTATGCTGCATAATCACGAGGCATCACAAGGTTAGTTTCCGTACATTACTAAAATAATTTTACTGAGTATTGCAGGATATGGTGCTTGGATATGTGAATGACTAATGAACTTAAATCTATATCTTTATATCACCTTATGACAATATCAAAGATTGTCCTTGCACATATATCTTGAGCTCAGGATAAATTTGGACAAGAAGCTACATTTACTGCATTTTCATATTTACTAGACACAAGGGAGTCTCATAAGTAGGTTTAATATAGGACACAAATATTGGACAGTTGTAAAAGTTAAATCCTCCACAAGACTAACAATGTGCAACAATCACGACTGTCAAATATTCAAAACATATGAATGGCGTCTTCTTCTTCTTCTGCAATCATTTCCTCATAAGGTGAGAATATGGGAAGGCCCATGGTCTGATTGCCAAGAAATTGACTTGTATTAGACTGTGCCAGCATTGTTAAGATCGTAATTCGGTTGTTTTATTCAGTTGACCCATCGGTCTAGGGTATTGATTTTTTACCATTCTTGACGCAAATTCACTGGTTTGCTTCACAGAATTTAGTTTTATATGAGGCTCTGGGAGATCATACGTATGTAGCTGACTCGCAGTTCGTTTCTCTTAAAATTTTGTTGGGTATTCAAGGTTCTTTCCAGATATATGGGTTCCATAAAGGGTTATGCAAATACTGATTTTGCATTCTTTTTGGAAAGAAAAAAAAAACCTTGAAAGAGCCCTTCGGCTTAATAAAAATCCTCTTATCTGCTTGTTTTTATTAACTTGGTCTATATTGAATTACTTGAGCTAAAAATTAACAGGCAAAAACTATCTAAAATTTAGCTAAATTCATCTGGGGAGGATTAATGTGGAGAGGCTATATGCACCGATTTCATTTATGTTCCACAGTAGAAGGCCCATACTAGCATTTTAAAAGGTGGTGTAATGGTTAACAGACAAAAATTAACCAAAAACAACTAATGCAATATTTGGATCCTGGGATTTATCAAGGGTAAAGAAAAAAGAAGAAAAAATAGAAGAGAAAAGATAAGGAAATAAGGGATTTCAAATTGTTATTTATATTCTTTTTATGTTATTTTTATCCTTTACTTTTTCTTATAACTAAACATAAGATATAATTTTATATATATATATATATTTTAATATTTTTTAATAAATTTAAAATTCAAACACAGCATAAAAGTCTTTTAACTCCTGACATAAATCAAAGTATATATGATGTTTTTTTAGGTACCACAATCACTCCGCTCACTCATAAACTTATCATCACAGAAAAGATAAATAATGTTTGACACCTGTCATTTTGTAGTTGACTTAGAAGTGATTCATTGATGAATTCCACACTCATAGAAGAAGGGGAAAAAAAATAGCATTTGCTGCAAAGTTCTTGTTCCATTATGATCTGGGTGTGATTGGTTCGAACAACGGAAAAAAAAATGTTATTCTAAATATTTGTGCAATAGAATGATGGGGTGATGATATTCTTATAATAAAGAAACATTTTGTTTTAGAGTGAAATGTTTTCATTCAATTACTGTCATTTTGTATATAAACTTTGTATTAATTATGTGACATTAGCCTAACAGAAAACCTCTCTACATGCATTAGTAAGATTTAGCACATCTGATCATAGTTTGATTTAGCCTTATCTTGTGAGCTTCAGTTAGTGTGAAGATTCACACTCCTGTTACTTGGCTTTGGAGATAAGCAAAAGAAATCCTTAGAGCGAGCCTTTGTACACCTGTTTTTGATTGAGATTTGAGTTCTGTATTCTTTTGGCCACCCAATGTGGAATTATCCCATAAAAATATCTTATTCTGGTCCTTTTTCCTATGCTCTTAATTGTTGCATTAAAACCATCAGATCCAAAGGCAGATAAATATATTTTAAAAGTGGGATTTAGTTTGACTTTAATTTATGGTCACAATAGTAAGAGGGTTTTGCTCTATTCATTAATTAGCAAGAAATGAAATAAGCATTACTTTAAAAGATTAAAAAAAAAAGCGTTAGGTGGTATTTTTTTTTAATTTCTTTTGTTATTGGATGTCCAGTTGTTCAACGACTATTATCTCAAATTTGTGTAAGTTTATTATCCACACAAACCATATAATTTTATGCAATACAAAAATAATTGTTAATTACAAAAGAATATGAGAAAACCTTGTGCTTAAGTACAAAAATATATCAATCATTAGATCATTTATTGCGATAGTTGTTAGATACAAATAAATATTTAATATTGATCCCTATTACATTGTGACGTCTTGTTTTTTATTTGATAAACAAAAGTAATTTTGGTTATAGTTGTAAACAAAAGTAATTTATCGCAAATACACTTTTTTTTTTAAATAATCGTGGTATAATAATAATAATATAATAGACGTGAATATAAAAAAATTTGTATTACTTGCTACTAAATTTTTTTCAAAACATGGAGGCCAGAGGATTTAGAAAATTATAGTAACGCGTATCATATTTGATGCAGTCTCAGGCAATATGCGAATCCGCTGCTGTGAAAAGCATCCCCTCTATGATGGGACAGCTTTTCACCGTATAGTAATAGCAAATTACTTCTCCCCCCACCCTGACACCCCTTGTTTCTGTTACAATTACTTTTATACCTCTTTTTCTTTAAAATTATAACCCACAAACCACCCACTATGTTTCTTTTTTTTTTTTCCAGTTTTGTTTAATTTTTATTTAATTTTATTTCCTTTTTTATTAATTTTATTTATTTGTTTAATCAATTTTATTTATTATTTTTTTATCAATTTTTTTAACTTTTTAATTTTATTTAATTTTTGATACATGTCAGAACCTCCATCTCCTTTTAAATTCCACCCGCGTTTCTTTTTTATTTTTTTTCAATTTTGTTTAATTTTTATTTAGTTTTGTTTCTTTTTTTATTAGTTTTTTTTAATCAGTTTTGTTTATTGTTATTTTCATCAATTTTCTTTTATTTTTTTTGTTTTATTTAATTTTTGACACATGTCAGACACCCTACCTGCATTTTATTTTATTTTTTGTAATTTTGTTTAATTTTTGACACATGTCAGAACCTCTCCGTCCCTTTAAATTACCCCCCCTCTAACCCTTAACACATGTCGGAACCACTTCCTCCATTGACATATGTCAGAACCTCCCTCTCCCTTTAAATTATCTCCTCTTCAACCCTTGACACATGCCAGAACCTCTCTCTTTAAATCCTCCTCTCACACTTCATTTTCAGTCACTCTTCAGTCACACCTCCCTCCACTGTTCTTTCCCTCTCAGCCTCTCCTTCTCTCTTCCTAGAACAGAGTTATCTTCTTAGACATCACTTTTCGTAATTCATAGAAAAACATTATTGATGACTATTTTAGTTCATTTTCAGATAATTGGTCATTTGAGAATGATGTTCCTAATGGGGAAAGCATCTCCAACAACAGTCGCGATTATACAGCCAAATTTACCACAGATCAGGTTAGTTATTATCATTGTTTTATGTGCATTCGTTATTTATTTTGTAAGTAGATAAATTATGTTAAAACTGGATAATGTTGCACTTATACAATTTTGTTATATTTCTTTATATAGATATTTGAAAATAGATAAGATATGATAAATTGGGCGAAGACAGTTGGTCTGGAGAATGGTATTGTGGTAATTATTAAAAATTTTGCTAATTTAAAAAGCGGCAAGCTACCAAAGTGTCATCTTATATGTGAAAGAAGAGAAAAGTACAAACCGCCACAATATCTGGTTGATGGGCAATCCTTAAAAAAAAAATACTAAGACTAAAAAATGAGAATGCCCATTTGAGCTGCGAGGTATACCAATACCTCCAGATGGTGTGATGTGGAGTTTAAGGGTTGTCTGTGATTTTCATAACCATCAATCAGCAGAATATATTGATGGCCATGAGTATCCGTGTAGATTAAAACTAATGGAGAAAGAATTTGTGCTCGATATGGCTAACAGCACTGCATCTCATGAAATTCTTAGTATTTTGAAGGAAAGAGACTCGTCAAACACTACGGGAATTAGAAGCATTTACAATGCCATTTTCACAAACAAATTCGCCAAACGGGGTGGTCTAAATTCTGTTCAGTATGTCTTAGAGCAATTAATTAAGAAAGAATATTTTCCATAATTACCGTACAAATTCAGACACCAACAAAATCACATATATTCTTTGGGTTCATTCAAAAAGCCTAGAGCTATCTATTAACTTTCTATCCATGTTGATCATTGATGTCATAAACAAGACCAATGAGTATCGGATAACACTGTTGGAGGTTGTGGATATCACATCCACAATGCGAACTTACTCGCTTATGTTTGCATATCTTAGTAGTGAGAGGACAAAGCAACTGACGTGGACATTAGGTACCTTAAAGAAGTGGA